>LNAC01000601.1:582166-903124 GCA_002007465.1 Ailurus styani | reverse complement strand
AAATAAATAAAATCTAAATAAATAAATAATAAACAAATAAATAAATATTCAGCCCTTCATACTTGGCCTGACTTCTTCGTGGCTGGGCCCAGATATCAAAAGCCTAGAACCCAACTGTTCAATAAGTAGGGGAGAGATGCTACGAATGAGCCTCAAATGTGACTGTACTATAAAGACCCAGTCACCGACTACGTATACATATGTATATGCTAATATGTCTATGATGTTTGGTCTGTTTTCAGCATAGTCACCTTGGCATTCTCTTGTTCCCCCATTGCTATTGAGAGCCTCCGTTCAATGATACCCCTTCCAGCGCCTCCCCTCCCTCAGAGAGAAGGCCGGTTACAGCACCCGTTGCTCATTCGTGTTGCCACTATCATCAGTTTCCCAGGGCATGCATCATCCGTCATTAATGACACTGGGAGCTTGCTTTGGTATACACCAGCCCACTCCTCACTCCCACGCCTGTCCACCATCGAGGCAATTCTGACCTCACAAGAGTGGCCCATCCCATGTACCCTGCCCACCACAGCAACATCCAGACCTAGATTAAACCAATCACACGGTTTCTACATTCTGATCCGCTGAGTAGAACAGAAGACTATTGTTATCATTGCAAATTATGAATGTTGACATTTCTATTCCAACCCCAGCTGGATCTTTCAACACTGCTTGGGAAACATATTCACCCTTACTGGACTCTTCTCTATTCTACAGGAAAGCTTTGTTATTTTCCCCAAACTTTTAATTCCATCTTGGCTTCTTTAATTCTTAAGAGATGTCCTAAAAAGAGCAAGACAATCCATTGAAAAGTCTTTTAATTCTCCTGTCACTACCTCAAAATATCTTAGTAGCCTTAACCTGCCTTCACTGCTGGCACCTCAGGAAAACATGTTCCTCCCTAAGTAACCTAACCCGTTTCCTCATGCATATGATCCCACAGCTCGTCTCCTGGGACCTTGATGAATCTTACTTAGCTTCATTTTCTTCCTCTGCACTGGCTTCCTTCCACTAGGATCATGCCCAAATGTCTCATCAAAGAATTGCTTCAAGCACCTGCTCTCAGTCTCTTCAATCCCAATTTTCTTGAACTAATCATTTACATCCTGTATTTACATCCTGCCTCTCTCTCACTCCTGAACTATTCGAAAAAATGATGTTCTTCCTTCCATCTTTCTTTGGAAACATCCCTTTTGAAAGTCATTCATGCCTAATCCAGCAATCTGTCTTCCTCTTCCTGCCCATATCACATATCCCCATTTTACAGAGAAGAAACCTGAGCCCCAGAAAATAACAGGCCACAAGCAGTAGGGTCGGGATTCAAGCCTCACACTCTCCAACACCATATTTCTACTGTATCATCTTCCCTTTCCATCCCACACTGGCTTGTTGATTATCCCCTGGGACAGATTCCCAAAAATTAAATTAGCAGATCAAAGTATGTGAATATTTAATAAACAGTAGCTATTTTTTGAGTACCTATTATGTACTTAATAGGTGCCTATGGAGGAGGCATTAAGTCTGCTGAGGAAACAGCAGCAAGACAAGAAAATTGTCCCCATATGACCTAGACCCCTTGGCAGGGGGTGGGGAGGCAGGCAAGGAGGACAGGGAAATAAAGAATTAAACAAGCCCTGATGGTTAAGGATGGTGAATACTATAATAAAGGACATATGGGAACGGCAATTAGCTTAAGTCTAAGCAGTCAGAGAAGGTTTTTCAAAGGGGGTGATGTTTAAACCAAAGCCTAAAGGATAGAAAGAATGAACTGAGTGAGTAGAGGTGAGGAGAGAGGGAAAAGTTACAAACAAAAGAGAGAAAATGTCTAGAAGCCCAAAGGCTAGAGACAGCATGGGGCATTTTAGGAATTAGAGGGACTTTATCTGGTTAGAGCACAAAGATGTTGAGGAGGTGGACATTAAGTGTCTCAGGTCAGGGCGCCTGGGTGGCTCAGTGGGTTAAAGCCTCTGCTTTCGGCTCAGGTCATGATCTCAGCGTCCTGGGATCAAGGCCCGCAGAGCCCGCTTCCTCCTCTCCTTGTCTCTCTGCCTGCCTCTCTGCCTACTTGTGATCTCTCTGTGTCAAATAAATAAATAAAATCTTTTTAAAAAATTTTAAAAAAAGTGTCTCAGGTCAAGTTGAATAGCTCTGGCCATTAAAAGGTTTAGGGGCACCTGGGTGACTAAGTCGGTTAAGTGTCTGCCTTTGGCTCAGGTCAGATCCTGGGATCAAGTCCCACATCAGGCCCCCTGCTCAGCAGGGAGACTGCTTCTCCCTCTCCTGACTCCTCCTTCTTCCCTTCCTCCTGCTCCTGCTCCCTCTTGCTCTCTCTCTCTCTCTCTTTCTCAGGTAAATAAAATCTTAAAAAAAAGAAAAAAGAAAAAAAGGTTAGGCAGAGGACATATGATGGGGCTGGCTTCTTGTTTTAGAAAGACCTCTGCCCTCTGTGGGGAGAGCGGATTGGAGCGCAGTGGGACTGAAGGCAGGGAGCAGGGCTGGGAGGCTGTTGCAGTCATCCAAGGATGGGAGTGAGGGCACGCTTATTCAAAGGGGAAAGAGGATGAGCAGCCAGGACTTGGGGAGTGACAACAAGAGGAAGGGGCTTTTAATACTTATTGCCAAAATCGTTTTCAGCAAAGTAGCACTGATTCACACTGCCTTTAGCAGCTTTCGCTCATTCCTGTGTGGTGAGAGGGCTTTCAGTCATTGCCAGCACTGTCTCTTCTCATAAGATACAACTGATCATGCCCTCTTTTTCTCAGATTCTAGAACATGACTCTGTCAAACTCACAAAATCCTTCACAGTACAAGGGAGTGTATAATTTAAAAAATTAGGGAGAGAAAGAGAGAGACTCTCTCCAAAGTATTTTCTATGTTCCCGACTTCTCCCTTCTTCCAGCCCCCTAAATGGTAACATCCCATGTGTTGTCCTGAGTCTCTCATTCCACCCTCACCATGAGCCAGTATTACCCAGGGCTCCATCTTCTACACCTACAATCCTTATTTCCATGTCTCCATATAGAATTCTAGACCCGTTTTCTCCAGCTGCCTAGTGATCCTTTCTATGAGGATAATAAACCATCTCAATCCTACATCTGAAATGAAAATTATCTTTCCTCTACTCCAAACTGATCCTTTTTAATGTGCTTCCAATTTCAGTTCATAGACTCACCATCTTCTTCACCCAAACTAGAACCCATGGGTGGCCGTGATTCCACTTCTCCTTTACCAGTACATTTAGCCCACAGCAGAGCCTGTGGATTCCACTTCGGGAGTCTGCTCATGCGCACTGTCAGGACCACACTTCCAGTGCTGAGCCCTCAGTATCTTGTGAAAGGCATTTCTATAGTTATCAGGTCTAAAGGGTCTCCTCCGTCCTATCTTTCTTTGCAGTTGTTTTCTTGTTTTAAGAGCAAATTGAGCCATGTCACTTCCATGTGTCATACTTCCTCATGATTTCCATGTGCCCCATGACAAACCAGACCTTCTAAGACTGCAGCCCCAACCTACCTCTCTGAAGCTGTACTCCACCAGAAGCTATACTCTAGCCACTGCTCATTATTTCCCAAACACACTCTTGTGCAACTCATGCTGTCTCATGGCAAAGTCCTATTTACTTCAAAGACCAGCTCAAATCTTAGCATTTTCTCAGAAGGCTTTCCAACCTTTTTCTCTTCTAAATAAAAACCTTTTTCTAAATAGAAACCAGCCTTTTCTCTACTCAAATGGCAAGTCTTTTACACTTTTATTTTACTGTTTATCACATGATCTCATAATTGTCTATTTGGTTCTCCCACTAGATGTTGATGATCCCAAAAACAAGGGTCATGGAACCCCAGAACCCAATACTGGGTTAGTTGATAGCTGGCCTAGTATATGGTGTGTGCCCACTGCATGTCTAGGGAAGAATGAAGGAAGGAAAAAGATCAAGAAAGCATATTCCAGGGGACTACTATGGCAACATAGCCAATAAAAATAATTGAAAATAAATTTCCAAATACAGTCATCCATGAACATTGATTTTAAAGAGTCATTAGTCTCTGCCTTCTTCCCTCATTTCCCTTTAGTCCTTTCCTTCCTTCCTCAAGTCTGTTCATTTCCCTCCACTTTTATGTTAACTCCATTCACAGTGATGATGTAATGTGATGTAATGGCGCCTGTCCACCAGGATCTAACTTTATGAATATTCACTGTCTCATGATGCTAAGAGGCATCCTGACATCGTGCGAAGAGCACTAAACTAAGAACTGAGAACCTGTGAGTTCTAGATCAGTAATTCTTTCCACAAATGTTTATTGAGCACCTTCTATGTGCCAGGTACTATTGTAAGTGCTGGAATGTATTCATGAACAAAAAAGACAAAGATTTCTGCCTTCATGAAGCTTACATTCTATTAAAGGGCAAGAGGGATGGATAATAAATAATAAACATAATGAACACTTTGGAAGGTGAGGATCCCAAGTGCCAAGCTGGGGGTGGGTATAGGGAAAGGGCATATTGGTTGCACCTTTAAATAGAAAGCCCTCACTGAGAAGATGAGATTTGAGGGGAGCATGGGTGGCTCCATTGGTTAGGCATTGGAGTCTCGATTTCAGCTCAGGTCCTGATCTCAGGGTTGTAGGATCGAGCCCTGCATTGGGCTCCAGGGTCAGTAGGGAGTCTGCTTCAGATTCTTTCCTTCTAGCTTTCCCCCTGATCACTTTCTCTCTCTGAAATAAATACATAAATTTGAAAAAAAAATATGAGGTTTGAGCAAAGAAGGTGATGGAGTTACCTAATGCAGAGATTCATGAGCAGGGTGTCCAGGCGAGGGTAGCAACTATAGCAAAGGTAAATGGGGGTGTTTCTGGCATGTCTAAGGAACAACAGGAAGGCCTGTGTGGCCAAAAGAGAGTAAGGAAAAGGAGAGCTGTAGGAGAGGAACGCCAAGAGGTTAATTGAGCTTGGTGTTATAGAGCCTCATAAACTGTCATCATTAGGACTTTGGCTTTCATTCTGAGTGAGATGAGTATTCACTGCAGACTATCTTTTGAGCAGAAGAGTGTCATGATTTGACTGGAAGTCACGTGGCTGCTGTGTTGAAAATAGACTGTAGGGGAGAAAGGATAGAAAGTAGGGAACAAGTCAGGAGGATGTTGTAGTAATTCTGGCAAAAGTCGATTGTGGTTCAAAACAGGGCAGTGGCAGAGAAGGGGAGAAATCACTGGTTTCTGGATACAGCTTTTGGTAGAACCCACAGGATTTCCTGAGAGATTGATTACAGAATGTGAGAGAAAGAGAGCAAGTTTCCAAGACTTTGGGGCTGGGACCCTAGAAGAATGAAGTTTCCATCAACTGAAAAGGGAAAGGCTACAGGAAGAACAGAGTTTGAGGCAGGGGAGGCCACAAGGGAATTGAGAGTTTAGTTTTGGACTTGTTGAGATTGAAATGCCTAGTAGATGTCCAAGGGAATATGTTAAGTCCATAGTTGAATATATGAGCCCTGAGTTTGGGGAAGATTTAAATATAGACATCATTAGTGAACAGATAGTTTTTAAAATCATGAGACTGATAAGCCCACATTTCCAACCCAAATACAATTAATTATCTGCTATCCTTGCCCAAATTAATCACTCTACTTTTTTTTTTCATCTCTGCCATGATAAGGTTAGGTTAACTAAGTGATTTTCAGCTGTGTTCAGTGGAGCACTCAGGCTTCCGTAGACAGAGCTGCCAGGATCAGAAAGATGTTTGCTCCCCCGCTGCCTAAGCCAACAAGCAATCCTTTATTTTTACAATGAAGATAAGACATACATTTAGAGATGGTACAAATTGATATTTATGATGTATACAGTATCATGGACTAGGGTGCGTGCGTGTGTGTGTGTGTGTGTGTGGAGAGTAACTTTGCAGATGGAAGTAATGAATAGCATCTCATAAAAAATGACCCCATATATCTTCCCATGACTGGTAGCTATCAAAGGGATATGTATAAATAAAGGTACAGGTTAGCAATAGTACGCAGTTATCCTAAAAATGCTTGCCATTGTTAACATGTGCTCAAGGTTTCCTCTCTAAAAGATATTTACTGAAAATCATATTCAGAAACTAAAAGATGATATTCCATTTTTTTAAGACCCAATTAATGATAGTATTTCCTTTGACCCTGAGACCATGAGCAATTGATCATTTTAACTGTATAAAAATGCATGAAGTTGGGCGCCTGGGTGGCTTAGTGGGTTAAAGCCTCTGCTTTCGGCTCAGGTCATGATCTCAGGGTCGTGGGATCGAGGCCCGCATCGGGCTCCCTACTCATCAGGTAGCCTGCTTCCCCCTCTCTCTCTCTGCCTGCCTCTCTGCCTCCTTGTGATCTCTCTCCCTCTGTGAAATAAATAAATAAAATCTTTTAAAAAAATAAAAATTAAAAAAATAAAAATGCATGAAGTTAATGCTGGGAAAGGACCTTAAAAATGCTTCAGTCAAAAAATAAATAAATAAAGGTGGGGGGAGGCACCTGAGTGGCTCAGTCCATTAAGCATCTGACTTTGGCTCAGGTCATGATCTCAGGGTTCTGGGANAAGAATAGAAAACAGATCACCTTCAATCTTTCTCCTTCTATCTGGTAGATGGGGATAATAAGTGAAATGTTCCAACTACAAAAACAGAAATAAGCCCCAACAAAGAGACATCATGTAAAATGCCAAGGTGATTGAGAATGAGAGAGAGCATCTCTTTCCATACTCAGAACTTAAAACCAGTTACTAAACTCACCATGAATGTCCTCAAAATACTTTTCTCCTGCTCACATGTCTACCCTATGTTGCCTCATTTTACATGGATATTCTGTATTGTGCATGGTACCCCATTCAGAGTTGACCCTGACGTCACTACTTTCTGTTGACTTCAACCCAACACCCTCACTTTTAAGCCCCTTCCAAAACACATCCCCAAAGAGAGGGGCTCAGTGCCAGAAATTCCCACCTGCGAGCACCAATGCCTTGGGCTAAAGACTGAATCGCCAGGGTTTTCCAATTCAAATGCCCCCTGAAGCCCAGGGCAACATTCCCCATCCCCCCACCCCCACCCCACCCCACCCTACCCTGCCTATGGCCTCTTTGCCTCTCTCCCTCTATCAAATAAATAAATACATCTTTTATTTATTTAATGTACTTTTTTAAAGCTTTCATTCATTTATCTGAGAGAGAGAGAGCATGAGCAGAGGGGCAGAAGGAGAGGGAAAAGCAGACTCCCTGGTGAGCAGGGAGCCTGATGAGGGACTTGATCCTGGGACTCTGGGATCATGACCTGAGCTAAAGGCAGATGCTAAACTGACTGAGCCACCCAGGTGTCCCTAAATAAATAAATCTTAAAAAAGGGAAGGAAGGAAGCAAGGAAGCAAGCAAGGAAGGAAGGAAGGAAGGAAGGAAGGAGGGAGGGAGGGAGGGAGGGAGGAAGACTTCAGTCAGCTCCCTTCATAGTGGAGCTGAGGCCCAGAGGTCAAAGGTCATGCCAGAACTGGAACCTAGGTCATCTCCTGACTCCTAGTCTAGCATTCTTATCAACACACTATGCTGATTTCAAGGTTGCTTCAGAAATGCCACTGAGGTTTACCATTAATGCACTGATGTGTAATCTTTCCTCATCTATTAATTTTACAGTCTTAAATTATTGCTCTTTCAATTTTTCCACAGTTCTAAGGGTCGTCCTTGCCGTTGCCTTTTGCCTGGTGTCTGGCATCCTAGTGGTGCTGCTGTTTACCCTCCTCCGCCATGGGCCCTGCTGGCACAGAGACCCCTATCGGAACATCTGAACAGACGGCTGGATAAGGGTGGACACACCAGATCAACCTTCTGGAATGCAGCATCTCTCGGTGGTGCCTCATTCGAAGGACAGGCTTTCACCATGTGGACATCACCCTGCCCACACCCTTCCCTTGAGCCTGTCTAGAGCAGGGTCTGAATTCATAGAGACCCAAGGACTAAAGAATGAACCCCAGGATACTTGGTTAGTAACCAAGTAACTAATGTTACTTGTTAACCAAGTAACCAAGTTACTGATGGTTGCTCTCCTCATTGCAACGCTGGCTTCTCATTCAGCTAGGAGGTTCTTCTGCAAAGGATAGTTGTACTGTCTGGCATGGATGTCCAGAAAGAAAGAGAACTCGAACTGCAATCAGCCTTTTGCCTGCAAATAGCAAAAGGTTACAAGGTGTGACAAAGACGTAGATTAAAGAAGACTGGATAAGGAGGACAATTAAACTAGAAGTAGTATCATGTAGGATGATTCTTAAGAAGTAAGACCCAATTAGAAGGTATAAATGAATCATTTCTTTAGCTGTTAAGTAGATTTAGTGCAAACATGTATACACTCCTGAAAAGAAACTCCTACCAAGTATTTGGTAGCTAACACACTTGCGTGTGTGTATATGTGCTCACACACATACATACACATGGCTGTATTGAAACTGCCTTAGGGAGAGGTATTTCATTCTCAGAACCTGTAATATCAACTACCATAATGGTAGCTCAGGTCATTTACCCACAACTTCTGTAACGCAAAATAACTAGAAAATCCAGGCAGTTATATTTCTTTTTTTTTTTTCACCTCTACCATCATCAGACCTCGATACTTCAATAGTTCCAATTCCTTTATTTCATCTTAAAGTAAGAGATTTACTTTGATGAGAACTCTTCATGGCCATGATGAAATACTAGTATATTTAATCACCACAAATAGATCTGAATTTCTCAAGTGGCACGGTTGAAGATTGATGACACTCTGACTCAGCTCTGCACTGGCTTCGGGCCAACAACTTGGAATAAGTTCTTTTAAGTCTTAAACCTTGGTTTCATGATCTAAAAATGAAAAGTCTGGACTAGATGAACATAGAAGGCACATCTAGTTCTCATGTTCTGTGAACAATTTGTTTTTCATTTCATGCTAGGGATCTGTCATTGTCCAAGCAAGCACTTTCGTGAATGATACCATTGCATTTAGCCTGAAATGGTTTCTAAACAATCTTAGTCCCTGCTGACACTTTAACCATCCAGCTGGTAGGTAATTCAGTCTGACTCATTGGTAGGGTTCTTCACTTTCCCAGGTATTCCTAAAGGTCCCAGAATGTAGTTAGTGGGAAGAGTTAGATAAGGGTCCTCTAGGCGTTTGTCCACACTGGTCTCCAGTAAACACACTATCCATTCCCACATGGTCTCCTGAAGATAGGCAGAGGACATCTGTTCATGGCTTCCAAGGCCACACACTTGGACTTCACCATTCTGGCATTGTCAGGTGATACCTATACCTATAAACCAGAAACTCTCCTAGAACACTGACCCATCTTTTAGTCTCAGAAATCTTCCTCTCCCCTTGGATTCCACAGCTTTCTCCTGTAAACTTCAAGCACTTACCTCTAACAGTTTCTTTCTTTTCTTTCTTTCTTTCTTTCTTTCTTTCTTTCTTTCACCTCTGTCAGTTTCTACATAATTCCTACTGAGCCAAGGCTATTGCGGAGAAAAAAAAAAAAAAAAAAGCCTGAGAAGGAGGGAGTTGTATTCTCTTACCTGGAACTGCTGCTTCCTCCTGCAACACAAAAGGCAATGCAAGATCTGGCTTCATCCTCAACCTGGGAAGGAGAAAAACATCTATAACAGCAAGAACTAAGGACAAATTACTGTCTCCATAAAGTAGCCAGCCACTTAGTAATAAGACCATAACATCTTATGCTAATAAGTAATGAGATTTGAAAATAGAAGTAGAAAATAGAACCATAAGTCATGGATTTTCTCACTTAACAAACGTTCATAGGGGACCTATTTGCTAATTGCTGGCTTAAATGCTAAATTGTCCGTCCCTGATGTGACTATTAAGCCTTATATAGGGTTGATAGAATATAAAAGTAAAAGTTTTCACAACCTTTCCCTAATATAATATTTTAATACTGTCAACGGCTAAAAGGACTCCTACTTTCTATTGTTTCTGGATTTTTTTTTAATATCCCCCATTTTTCTTCCTAGATGATTGTAAAGAAAGCTCTCACTTTCTGGCTTGGCTGTTTCTTTTACCTTCCACAGAGCTGCTCTGTTGACAAACACTGTAATTGTTTTTCATAACTCATGGCAGAGTGAAAAATCACAAGTGACAAATGATCTATAGGGACAAAGCTGAGAACATAAATGCACTGTACCATTCCTCAGGAAATAAGCTAATCATCTGTCTTCAACAGAAAATATGCAAATTCCCTCTATTGATAAAAGTGACCTTTTCAGATGGGTCAGAGAAGCTCAGTTGACATAAGGATAACTATTGTTTGAAAGATAACTGCTAGGATTGAGATAACTTCTGCTCTGAAATCTAAGCCCACTTTGAATGGGAAACTTGAATCAATATAGAGGTCTTTGAACAGGATTAGAATAATGTAGTCATTACCACATCAGTGTAGTTAATGCTCTAAAAAATATCTATAGGGCACCTGGGTGGCTCAGTGGGTTAAAGCCTCTGCTTTCGGCTCAGGTCATGATCTCAGCGTCCTGGGATAGAGGCCCGCATGGGGCTCTCTGCTCAGCAGGGAGCCTGCTTCCTCCTCTCCCTGTCTCTCTGCCTGCCTCTCTGCCTACTTGTAATCTCTCTCTCTCTGTGTCAAATAAATAAATAAAATCTTTTTAAAAATAAATAAATAAAAATAAAAATTTTAAAAATAAAAATATCTATATATTTATATAGAGAGATATATAGATATAGATATAGATATATAGAAAAACTCTAAGCAAGTTGTAGGCAGAGAATTCCTAGCTAGAATGATATTGTGTAAAGAAAGTGTTAAGAATATGACTATAAAAAGAACAATTTATGGTATTAGAAGAGTACAAGCCTTTGAGGCAAACATTTCATTGGAAGTCATTCAACCCACAAACTTTTTTTATACCAGAACTGGCATTTCTTCTTCGTGAATTCAGTCATGTTCCCTGTTCTTCCAACTTCCTGTTCTCGGTCTGTCTTGTTCTCGTATTGCTAGCATTGATCCTTTCTTCAATGCCAGGGGAGTTTCTTGGCAAGTGAGAGCCAAAATGTGAGTTTTCTCCTTCAAAACTCTCTTTATAGAAACCCCATTTGAGTAGTAATGAATGTGTGCTACATTTCAGTGCTTCAGACCAGGACTGTCTAATAGAAACATAATGTAAGCCACAAATAAGGACCACATACGGGATTTAAAATTTTCTAATAGCTACATTATAAAAAGGTAAAAAATCAACATAAAATTATTTTAATAAAATTTATTTAACCCAGTGCTCCAAAAAAAGTCACTTCGACATGTAATTAATGTTTTTAAAATTATTAATGAGATATTTTTCAGGGTCTTTTTTTTTAGAGTATTTGAAATCTGATATGTATTTTACCCTTAAAGCATATCTCAGTTTGAACTAGGTACATGTCAAGTTTCAACAGCTACATATGGCTGGTGGCTACCATATTGGACAATTACACTTTAGACAAGATGATGAACTTTTTCAAGGAGAAAGAATGTTTTGGGTTGTTTTGTTTTAATTTGCAAGATTCACCTCAGGTTATTGTGAAGAAATGAAAGAAATGAAAGTAAATCTTTCATAAATGTCTCCATCTCCCCGTTTTTGTATGTGTGCTGAATTGATCAAGGATTTTTCTGAAATGTTTTATTTGCAGACCTGTCTTAACATCAGTACCTCAGACTTTTTCCAAAACCATCCTATACTAAATGAACTAGTTCCTCTTCTTATAAAATTTCTAAAGAAGGAATCTGACAATGTACTTAGAATATAACTACGGCTAGATTGGGGGATAGGTGCCTTTTAACTTTTTATTAAATTTTTGTTATAAGTAATTGTATTTTTTTAAAGATTTCTTTATTTGACAGAGAGATACAGCGAAAGAGGGAACACAGTCAGGGGGAGTGGGAGAGGGGGAAGAAGTCTTTCTCACAGAGCAGGGAGCCCGATGCAGGGCTCGATCCCAGGAATGACCTGAGCTGAAGGCAGACGCTTAACCCACTGAGCCACGCAGGCGCCCCACAAGTAATTTTATTTATTTATTATTTTTTTAAGAACATAAGTAATTGTATTTAAAACAAAATAAATTCAGATAAAACAGAAGGGTATAAAATACAATGTAAAAGTTCTTTCTACCCACTTCCATTCATCGGAGGCAATCTTGTCAATAATATTTGGTTTTAGTTCTTCTAGTGACTAGCATGAATTTAATGACCTATATTTATACCCAGATTTTCTGAAATTTCACATCTTTCACTGTTCTTATAATCCAAGGTGTCTTCTTTCCTGTACTATTTTTTTCATTTTCTTGAAGTAATTCTTTAAAGGCTACTTGAGCACTAAGCTTTCTGATTCTGACGTATCCAAATATGTGTGTATTTTGCCCTTCTGCTTACCTAAGAGCAATGTATACATTTTCAGGTTGAAAATCATTTTGCCCCAGAATGTGAATGCAGTATTCTGTTGTCTTCTAATATACAGGACTGCTGATGAGAAGTCTGGTATCAATATCATCCAATGTAAGTAATCTGGTGTTGTTTCCTTTCTTCCCTTTTTTCTGAATCTTTTTTTTTTAAGATTTTATTTATTTATTTCACAGAGGGAGAGAGATCACAAGGAGGCAGAGAGGCAGGCAGAGAGAGAGAGGGGGAAGCAGGCTCCCCACTGAGCAGGGAGCCCGATGTGGGCCTCGATCCCAGGACCCTGAGATTATGACCTGAGCCAAAAGCAGAGGCTTTAACCCACTGAGCCACCCAGGCGCCCATCTTTTTTCTGAATCTTTTAAGGTATTCTTTTTATACATGGAATTCTGAAATTTCACTAGAATATATGTAGGCATGGGTAACTGTTTTCTGTTTAATTATATCTGGCTTGCAATTGTCTTTGACTCAAGAAAATTGTATCCTTGAACTTGAATTTCCTAGATTTATCCTCCATGCTTCAACTTTTCTCACATATTTTCCAGCTTTTTATTTTATTTCTCTACATTCTAGGAAATCTTATTTTCCAGGACACTAATTTAGTCTTCAGCAAAGCCATTCTTCTTTGTTTATTTCTAAGAATACTTTCCTATTCATTGGTTCCTTTTTCATAATGGCTGGTTATTATTTTATGAGTGTAATCTATTCTTGAATCTTTAAGAATACTACTTGGGGGGCATCTGTCTTGGTCATGATTTCCTGAGAGATTGAGCCCCACGTCCCATCCAGGTCCCTGCTTAGCAGGAAGCCTGCTTCTCCCTCTCCCTCTGCCCACCCACACCCCACACCCCACCTCATGCACACATGCGGTCTCTCTCTCTCTCTCTCTCTCTCAAATAAATAAAATCTTAAAAAAAAAAAAGAATCCTACTTTGAATTTTTTTCAACTTCTCCTCTGCTCCCTAAATTACCTCTGTTTCTCTGGGCTCAGTTCTGGGTTTTTCTCAAATATTCATGAATCATAATCCACAAATGAAGAATTCTATGGATTAATAGGGATGACTGGTCTTGATTTCCCTTTAGTTATGTATATCTGTTTTCCCAACAAATATCTTCTTGAATAACTTCATTAAAATTCTTGTTTGCTTGGAATATTATTTGCTATGTGATGAGCAAAGCTCCAGTCTTCTCTCTGGCTTCCTCAGAAAGAACCATGTTCCTCTCTTGTGGGTCTGAATACAATATCCCCATTTTGACTCCTTCATCAGTTCAATCTTATCTGCTTATCTTGGAAGAATTTCTCAAAATATCTGCTCTGCCACTGTCACTCTCTGTAGCAATGTTATGATTTCATTCTTATTTTTAATATTTTTTATATTACTGCAGGAAAACATTGGGAAGAAGGGAAGTTAGGTGCAATAGGTCTTTTTTTCCCTAAACAGGAAACCCTGAGTTTGTTTTTCTAGCAAAGAGGTCTGTAATTGCATCCGTCAGAGTTAAAGTTACCCATGCCATTCAGTGAAGGAGAAAGAAAAAAAGATATAATACTATGTACACAATTTAATCTCACCAACATTTGCTAAATGCCTGCCCTTAGAATGAAGTAGTGCCCATAGTTCCTCTCATATTTCTTTAATAAGACTTTATTTATTTGTCAGAGAGACAGAGAGAGAACACAAGCAGGGGGACCAGCAGACAGAGGGAGAAGCAGGCTCCCCACTGAGCAAGGAGCCTGAGGTGGGACTCGATCCTGGGACCCTGGGATCATGACCTGAACCAAAGGCAGACACTTAAACGACTGAGTCACCCAGGCATCCCTCTCATCCATCTCTCATATTTTTCAAAGAAAATCTTAGCTCAAGGAAAGGTTAAGGATCATTGTGCCATTATTTGATGTAAGGAATATAGTGCTGAATTATTTACAGACCCTGCCTTCATAAGGCTCACAGATGCATAATTTCTTTAACTGGGTTTTTCTGTTTTTACTAGCTTACACTATTTTCCCTTCATAGTGCCTCAAGGACTTGGCCCTTCCTTTGCAGTGCTGTCACCAAATGTTGCCCTTCGGTACGTGTCTGGNGATCATTGTGCCATTATTTGATGTAAGGAATATAGTGCTGAATTATTTACAGACCCTGCCTTCATAAGGCTCACAGATGCATAATTTCTTTAACTGGGTTTTTCTGTTTTTACTAGCTTACACTATTTTCCCTTCATAGTGCCTCAAGGACTTGGCCCTTCCTTTGCAGTGCTGTCACCAAATGTTGCCCTTCGGTACATGTCTGGTTTTAAACCACAGGCCTCCTCATCCTTCCAGTTAATTCTGCACAACACGTACCTATTCTCCCCAAAGGTAGCTGTAGACATCTGGACTGTCTTGGCAAGAAGGGGCCTGCTCAGCCGCTAGGGTATCCTCCAGTATGAGAAACCTGGGAGCCTTGGTGACTGGTGAACCCAGGACTCCAGAGGCAATTGCTCCCAGTGGGGACTGATGTCACCAGCTTAAAGCTGTTGCCTCAGAAGGAGTTTTGGGAGGTGTGGTTCTCTCCACCCCTGGGGGGTTATACAGGTGGTTCAGAACAGACTCAAAACTCTGCAGGCCTGGAGGCAGCTGACCAGAAGATTCCAGCGGAGGCAGGGACTTAGAACCGGGCAGCTACAGGAGAGGCAGGGTGACAGGAAGGGCTTTTTGGAAGTAAGTGCATCTGCCTAACCCAAGCCATAACCCACAAAAATGCACATATTCTCCCTGAAGGCCGAGCCGGAGAAATCCAGACTGCCTTGCCTGGGTGGAGGTGCGCGGGATGTCCTCCAATAAGAGACAGACACTCAGTGGCTGGAGAAGCCAATACCCCATCAAGCAGCTAGTCTCAACTGGGGCTGACTGTTGCCAGCTGAAAGCTACAGACTCAGAAAGCTTTGGGGGAGTGGGCCTCCCTCCTCCCCAGAAGTTCCTTCTGGAGCTTCCAGGACTGGAGTGGCCCCTGCAGGCTGAGGCCAGCCGACAAGGTCCAGTTTGCCCCTGCATGCACCACACAGTTCAGGGTAGCCAGAGAACTGGAACAGGGCAGATGGAGGGGTAGGCTGGGTCAAAAGAGATGGCTGGAGGCTCCTGGGTGGCTCAGTGGATTAAAGCCTCTGCCTTCGGCTCAGGTCATGATCTCAGGGTCCTGGGATGAAGCTCTGCATCAGGCTCCCTGCTCAGCAGGGAGCCTGCTTCCTCCTCTCTCTCTGCCTACTTGTGATCTCTCTCTGGCAAATAAATAAATAAATAACTTAAAGAGAGAGAGAGAGAGAGAGAGAGAGAGAGAGAAACGGCTGTTTCAGGTATCTGGCATCTTCCTAATTCCAATCTTAACCTATAGAAGTGCACATATTCTCCCTGAAGTTAAAGCAGGAGGAATCTGGACTGCCTTGCGGGAACAGGGCCTGGAGGGCAGCCCGGGTACCCTTCACTAAGAGACACCTGAAAGCCTCAATTATTGGTATAGACCCTATCAGGCAGCCAGTCCAAATGGGGACTGACTACGGGCAGTCTAAACTGTCTCCTCAGAGAGAATTTTGGATGGTGTCTCCCTCCACCTAGAGGCTGTGCAGATGATTCGAGACTGTTTGGAGTCCACAGGCCCGAGGGCTCAGGGTTCCCAAGGCAGGCTGACGATGTGTGTAGAGTAAGAAGAGCCAGACCTGGAAGACGGCAAGTGTCTGGAGAGGCTGAGTCTCATGGGAGCAGGCTGTTGGGGGTCCAAGGCATCTGCCTAGTTCCAAGTCTTAACCAACACATTCATATGCAAGCATACCTCAGAAATACTGGGGTTCAGTTCCAGTTACTGTAACAAAGCAAATACTGCATTAAAGTGAGCCAATTGAAAATTTTGGCTTCCCAGTGTATATAAAAGTGATATTTGGGGCACCTGGATGGCTCATTTGGTTGAGCGCCCGACTCTTGATTTCAGCTTAGGTCATCATGTCTGGGTTGTGAGAGCCCCTCGTGGGGCTCAGACCACTGGGCGTGGAATCTACTTAAGATTCTCTCTCTCCCTCTGCCCCTCCCTGTGCACCCTCTCTCTCTAAAAAAAGGGGGGGGATATTTACACTGTACTGTAGATTTACACTATACTGTAGCCTATTAAATGTGCAATAGCATAGATGAGGGAATAGGGGGCTAGCTGAAGACAAAGCATAAACTAACACCCTGAAACCTCCCCCAAGCCCCCACCCAAGTGGGACAATTTTCCAGGAATCTCCCAACTATCTTAATATTAATGCCTTGGTAGAGAGGTAAATAACCTTAACTTGACAATGGAAGGGCCTCCATTATCTCTTAGGATCTCTTTAGCATATGAAAATTCCTTTTTTTTAAAGATTTTTATTTATTTATTTGACAGACAAAGACACAGTGAGAGAAGGAACACAAGCGGGGGGGCAATGGAGTGGGAGAGGAAGAAGCAGGCTTCCCTCGAAGCAGGGAGCCCAATGCAGGGCTCGATCCCAGGCCCCTAGGATCATGACCTGAGCCAAAGGCAGACACCTAATGACTGAGCCACCCAGGCACATATGAAAATTCTTTTGAAACCTCCCTTTTCGTTACTGCCCCCAATTCCCAAGTATATAATCACCACTCCTCAAGACCCCTCCACCCACTCCACCCCCTCCGTGCAGCCACTTTTTCTGCCCACTGGTCCTGTCCCTATGCTTTTTTTTTTTTTAAGAATTTTTATTTATTTGACAGAGAGAGCATAAGCAGGCAGAGAAGCATGGAGAGGGAGAAGCAGTTTCCCTGCTGAGCAAGGAGACTGATGTGAGGCTCCATCCTGGGACTCCAGGATCATGACTGGAGTCGGAGGCAGGTGCTTAACCAACTGAGCCACCCAGGGCCCCCATCCCTGTGCTTTAATAAACCACCATTTTGCACCAAAGACATCTCAAGAATTCTTTCTTGGTCATCAGCTCCAGACCTCACCCCACAGAATCTCACCTATATTCCAAACCACATCAGCATTAGGTCATTAAAAAAAAAAGAGTACATACCTTAAAGAATACTTGATTGCTGAAAATACTAACCATCATCTGAACTTTCAGCAAATCATAACCACTGATCACAGATCATAACAAATATAATAAGGTTCAAAACACTTCGAGAACTACCAAATGTGACACAGAGACACAAAGTAAGCAAATGATGTTGGAAAAATGGCACCGATAGATTTGTTCAATGCAGGTTTGCCACAGACTTTCAATTTTTAAAAAACACAGTATCTACAAAGCACAATAAAATGAGGTATGCCTGTAGCCTTAAGATTCCTTTCGGCCCCTTGTTCAAGAATATATACTGGTTTGGGGAGCCTGGGTGGCCCAGTGGGTTGAGCCTCTGCCTTTGGCTCAGGTCATGATCTTGGGGATCCTGGGATCAAGCCCCACATCTGGCTCTCTGCTCAGTGGGGAGCCTGCTTCCTCCTCTCTCTGCCTGCCTCTCTGCCTACTTGTGATCATTCTCTCTCTGTCAAATAAATAGATAAAACTTTTATATATATATATATATATATACACATATATATATGTGTGTGTGTGTATATATATATATATATACTAGTTGGATTCAAAATACTGTTCCAGAACCTGGACTGGATGGCCCAACAGAAAAACCAAGCGGCACTCACAGATCTTGGAGGACAGGAGATTTACTTAATGCCAGCATGCTCTCAGGAAAGTTATCTCCAAAGACCTGAGCCCCGTGTACAAGCAAGGGGGATAATTTATAACTTCTACTTCTGCATACTTGGCACTTTTGGTGCATGCGAGAAGTGGAGCAGGGAGAAGAATCCAGAATAACCCTGGGGCAGTGACTGGGGGTCCCCTGCTTGCTCGGTCGGCCATCTTAGGACACAGATTTTCCTTATCACTACGTTCTCTATAAATATTTTATTTACCCAACCAGTATTACTGTTGGTGCTGCCTGCCTCACCTTTTGATCAGTGTTAAGGTGAAGGGTTTCACGAAGCCCCACCTGAAATTCATTAATTGCAGAGACATTGCCGAAGTATAACTAAACCAGTGGTTCTCAAACCTCACTATGCCTAAGAATCTGCAAGGATGCGGGGCACCTGGGTGGCTCGGTTGGTTAAATGGCTGCCTTTGTCTCAGGCTGAAGTGGGAGAGCTAGGTTCTTGTCTCACGGAGCCGAAGAATGAACCCCGCGGACAACAGAGAGTGAGTAATGCGATAGAAGTTTATTAAGTGAAGATATAGAAAAAGCTCTCAAGAGTGAGAGGGGTCCCAACAGGGCTGCCAACGAAGACCTTTAGGATTAGTCTTTTATAGAAAGCTAACTAGGGGGCGCCTGGGTGGCTCAGTGGGTTAAAGCCGCTGCCTTCGGCTCAGGTCATGATCTCAGGGTCCTGGGATCGAGGCCCACGTTGGGCTCTCTGCTCAGTGGGGAGCCTGCTTCCTTCTCTCTCCTCTCTCTCTGCCTGCCTTTTAGCCTACTTGTGATCTCTCTCTCTGTGTCAAGTGAATAAATAAAATCTTTAAAAAAAAAAATCTCAGAATAAAAAAAAAAAAGAAAGCTAACTAGGGAACTTAAATCCTTTTAACATCTCTATTGATAACACCTTCAATGTCTTCCTTCCTTTTTAGGGTTGGTTTTTCTTTGTTGGTCACAGGTGATTATGATAAAGCCAGCCACCCCACACGACCCACCCCACACGCCTAGGGCAGGGTGGTCCAATTTGTCCCCTTATTTCTGATTTCCCCACACCTCCTCATTTCTGGGATTTCTGTGAGCCTGATCACATAGCCCCCTATGTATCTGTCCCATTCTAGCCCAGCCTCTCCCTTACTCAAGGTCATGATCTCAGGGTGCTGGAGTCGAGCCCCCACTGGGCTTGC
Organism: Ailurus styani; assembly: GCA_002007465.1. Lineage (NCBI taxonomy): Eukaryota > Metazoa > Chordata > Mammalia > Carnivora > Ailuridae > Ailurus > Ailurus styani. Next base: position 883,818 of record LNAC01000601.1, on the reverse strand, counting down.
CTGCTCACTGGGGAGTCTCCTCCTTCTCCCTCTGCCCCTCCCACCTGCTCATGCTTGAGTGGCCGTGCTCGTGCTCTCTCTCTAATGAATAAACTAAAAATCTCTTTAAAAATCTTTTAAAAAGGGGCGCCTGGGTGGCTCAGTCATTAAGTGTCTGCCTTCAGCTCAGGTCGTGATCCCAGGGTCTTGGGATCGAGCCCCGCATCGGGCTCCCGGTCAGCGGGGAGCTTCTCCCTCTCCTGCTGCTTGTGTTCCCTCTCTCTGTAAAATAAATTTTTTTAAAAAAAAGAATCTTTAAAAAAAATCTTTAAAAAAATCTACAAGGATGCTTATTAAAGAGTCAGATTCCCAGTCATCAGTCCCCGAAATTCTGATTTGATAAACCTAGAAATTTGCCGTTTTAGCAGGTATCACACCTGATTCTGCTGTAAGCCATTCCCAACCTGTTTTGAGAAACCCTGCTCTGAACTAGGCAGTAACCCTCAGGCTGAGCAAAACACTCGCCTGCTACTTCAGCAAGAGTCTGTAAAGAGGGGCGCCTGGGTGGCTAAGTTGTTAAGCATCTGCCTTTGGCTTAGGTCATGATCCTAGGGTCCTGGGATAGAGCCCCATGTTGGGCTCCCTGCTCGCTGGGAAGCCTGCTTCTCCCATCCAAGTACTAACCAGGCCCGACCCTGCTTAGCTTCCAAGATCAGACGAGATCGGGCGCGTTCAGGGTGGTATGGCCGTAGACGGGAAGCCTACTTCTCCCTCTCCCTCTCCCCCTGCTTGTGTTCCCTCTCTTGCTATATCTCTCTCTGTCAAATAAATAAATAAAATCTTTAAAAAGAGAAAAAAAAGTCTATAAGGAACTCAGAGGTCTCAAACTGCCTTAAGTAGACACTGACAATATATTTTCAAAAAAAAGNGGGTGGTATGGCCGTAGACGGGAAGCCTACTTCTCCCTCTCCCTCTCCCCCTGCTTGTGTTCCCTCTCTTGCTATATCTCTCTCTGTCAAATAAATAAATAAAATCTTTAAAAAGAGAAAAAAAAGTCTATAAGGAACTCAGAGGTCTCAAACTGCCTTAAGTAGACACTGACAATATATTTTCAAAAAAAGAATCATAGAAGTTGGAAACAAGCTCACATTTTGAAATGNTGCCTACTTGTGATCTCTCTCTCTGTGTCAAATGAATAAATAAAATCTTTAAAAAAAAATCATAGAAGTTGGAAACAAGCTCACATTTTGAAATACAGTCTTAAGTCTCACCTGAAGAAAAGAGGAAATTAAAGAATTAAGGCCTATTAAAATTGCATTTTTTGAGAACAAAGAGTGTTGGCTCCTCAAATGGTCAGCCATTCACAACTGTGGTTCCCAAAATAACAAATTTTGTTAGTAAATAAATAGAAATATGTTTACAGTGATCATATTTTCCAGGCCCAAACATAGGAAAAATAAACTTACAATGCAATAAAATTTTTGAAACAATAATTTCCCTGAAAAAACCTGGGACAAATAGTAACCTTACCAAAGATAAGTAAGTAACACACCAAAGAAAATTTATTTTTATTTTTTTGAAAATTTTAAAAAGGATTTTATTTTATTTGTTTGAGAGAGAGAGTATAAGCAGGAGGGGGGAGGGGAGAAGTAGAAGCTGACTCCCCGCTAAGTCAGGAACCTGACAGGAGGCTGGATCCCAGGACCCTGAGCTCCTGACCTGAGTCAAAGGCAGATGCTTAACGGACTGAGTCAGGTGCCCCTAAAGCCAAACTTTAATATGTAACTCTTTGTTGTTGTACCTTCTAAAACTACTCGTTAGTACCACCTTTCCCTGTCTATCTTCCATCCCCCTTACATATGTTGTACAAAGTAAATCATACTTGAAATGAGTAGATACATAGGGGAAAATAAAAGATGTATGTCCCTCCTTCAATCTTTAGAAGTGCATTTTCTTCCTTTTTTCCCCCCTTTTTTGGCAGTGTCTTTTCACATATATGTCTGATCTACCTATAATCAAATTATTTTAAAATTTTATGGAAGAGGAGCCAAGTCTTCTAAACCGAGTTTTTGTCAAGTACTTATGTGTCAGAAGTTACTATTCTTGGGGCGCCTGGGTAGCTCAGGTTGTTGGGTGGCCAACTCTTGATTTTGGCGGGGTCGTCATCTCAGGGTCTTCGCATCGAGCCTGGCATCAGGTTCCGCAGTGGGTGTGGGTCCTGCTTAGCATTCTCTCTCCCTCTCTGCTCCTATCCCCCTCAAAAAAGGTAATAAAAACAAAATTTTAAAATGAAAAAAGTTACTATTTTCAGTAAAGTGACTCAAGGATAATTTTATCCAATATCATTATCAAACATGGAGAACAAAAGAGAATTAAGGTAGTGGAGCCAAATTTCATGGGTTCAAATCCGTGCTCTGCCACTTGCTAGTTATATGATCCTGGGCAAGTTATTTAACATTCCCATACCTTGGTTTCCTCATCTGTAAATGGGAATAATTACCTCAGAGGATTGTTATAGGAATAAACAGGTTAATATTTATAAAGTGCCAGGAACAGTGCCTGGCACATAGTAAACACCATATAAGGGTTTGTTAAATAAAATATTGAATGAAAAGACAAGAATTTATCATTCCCAGCTAAAAAGTTGTGATTTTGAGTTTTATAAAATTAAAAGAAATAACTATGAGATGTCATTTTTCATTAGCTCTCTGTATAATCTTGAAAGCAGAGGTTTTTTTTCCCCAATCTTCTTGTATCACATCTTGAAATGACAACTATTATTAAAATGATGAGAAGTTTCATTTGGTGGAAGAATAAGAAAACTTGAGATCTTATTAAAAATATTACTTTGGTTGGGGATTTATTTCTGAGAGAATATTCTTAATGTTCTCCAGAAAAATCAAAGCAACTGGATTTTAGCACAAGGTCAACTGTAATAGAATGCTTAGAAAATAAAAGTCATTAAAACATGAAGAAAGATTCCACAGTGAGGCCACCTTAAGTTATTACCAATTCAATGGGAAGGTAGATACTGCAAACAAATGAACCAAAAACAAGCAAATGAGTGGTTTTCTAAAGATCTGTTATCTTGTTAATGATAAAATAATTTCAACTAGACTAATACTGAATATAGATGGTAGATATCTTTCTTTAATCTCTTGGTATAAGTTAACTTCTTTCTTATAATTATAGATGTAAATTACCTCTTCTGTGCCCCCCGTTTCAATGACCTCAATGAAGCAGAAATGACAATGTCTCCAAAATTGAACAGACTGCTGGTGAATGGGGGCCCTTCACTAAGTAGGTGATTTCAAGCAGGATCTAGTGATCCCAAGGTCAGACGATGAAGCAGCTTTTCCAGGCGGTGTTTACGGTCTCTCTCTAATAAGTCTGCAGAAAATCATGAATGGTCCTTTCTCACAGCATGGAAATCCTGGATAGAGAGGCTACCTAGTTACTAAAACAGTCACTTTGTTCATGTTCTTTTTCCTTTCTACACAGATCATCTTCCTGGCCTCTTGAGGGTGACATTCAGTTCAGATCATTCATTACGTACAAAATTACCTCCCTTGGTTTTCAGAAAGACTGATAGGGACAAATGGAGGTGAGAAAAGCATTGTAATGCTTTTAATGCAATGACATTTCCAAACATAAGACATTAAGAAGCTGTTATTTTCAAAATTTAAACATTTTACATTTATATATGTGCAATTCCTAAGAAGTTACTCTTTGTTAAAATGTGATAAAGTACCCATATGAATGGGATTTTGTGAACTTGGAACACCCTAGTTTCACTAAAGCAATTTATGAAACATTCCTGTGGTCAACAAATTTTGTACATTCATTCAACAAACACTTATATGACACTTACTATGTGCTCGTCCTGTGAGGTAGGTACAAATAGTAATATCATGTCCATTTTACAGATGGGGAGACTGAGGCTAAGTGATCTGCCTACAGTCTCAGAGCCTGAATGTGGCAAGGATGTGATCTGAGCCCAAGATGTTCTCTTCTAGACAGCATGCTTTTAAACTGCAAAACCATACTACCTTCCTTTGAGGAAAAGTACTCAGATAAGATTCTGAAAAAATCACATCCCATTCTTATTTTGTTGTGTTTTTCTATCCAAAATGTCTCACTTGTGTGATGTTAATGCCTAAAGAAAATGCTGACATGATATGTGAGTCCCATTCAAGTAGAATGTCATTTTATTTTGATAATTTCAAGCTTTATGTCTCTTAATGAAATTGAGTTGAGTGTTTTTTAATTTTTTTAACTTAGGATAACAATATTCTTATCTGGCCATTTCAAAATTCCTGGCAGATTTAGGTAGTAGCTGTATACTAACAAAATATATTATTCTCCTGATTAAAGCTGACCTGCCACAATTACATAGACACGACCTTAAAGTGGTTTTTATGTAGATGTAATAGGATATGAAGATAAGATCTGATACTCTCACATTTTATGAAAGACATTTTTGGGCTAAGATTTTCAAGTTAACAATCTAATATGTTGATGAAATAATCAGATATGTGTTAATAATTCAGTTCTCCCTTAGCTCCACTTAACAAAAAATTAGTGCTGAGAACTCTGAGTCATCAGAACTCCTCCTTGTTTCGGTGCTGCAAGATCACTGCCAAATCATATCATCACAACTGAACAGCTGATTAGTATTGCAAGTCCATTATCAGCCCCTCAAAGAGGGCTAAACCTTGACCCCTGATTAATTAATTAATTAATAAGGACAAGTTTCCAGAAACCAGAACCAGAGTACATGACAATAAACTCAGTCAACCTAATAAGAATTTACTTTTACCAAATTAACACAATAGCTTTGTAGACCAGTGTTTTGTAGACCATAATTAATTATCCTTTTTAGGGAAACATGCTGAAATGAAAATATTATTGCTTGCCTCATGAAAGATACATTGTCCTATTGGAAGGCAGATGTACATTCTAAATAGTGTTGCCCATTTTAAAGCAGTCAAACATAAAAGAAATTAATGCAAAGAGTTGCTGGCATTTGGATGCTGGCAGAGTGACTGACTATGAATAAGTGACTCCATTTCTCCTTCTTTTTCTTCTTCTTCTTCTTCTTCTTCTTCTTTAGAAAGGGAGGGTGGGAAGGGCAGAGGGAGAAGAACAAAGATCTTTAGCACACTCCACTGGTCCACCTCAGAGCCTGACACTGGGCTCAATCTCACAGCCCTGAGATCATGACCTGAGCCAAAATCAAGAATTAGACTCCTAACCCAGTGAGCCATCCAGGTGCCCCTAAATGACTCCATGTCTGTATTCCTCTCACCTTTGTTGGATTTGCAACCCCTACATGCCAATTTCAAGCATTTTAGTTTCGTCTTCACCATTCGGGCCATAGGTATAGAATTTACGGCCTAATGTATCTTATAATTGACCCCTTTTATTTTTATTTATTTTTTTAAAGATTTTATTTATTTATTTGACACAGAGAGAGAGATTACAAGTAGGCAGACAGGCAGGCAGAGAGACAGGGAGAGGAGAAAGCAGGCTCCCCGCTGAGCAGAGAGCCCGATGCGGGCCTCGATCCCAGGATGCTGAGATCATGACCTGAGCCGAAAGCAGAGGCTTTAACCCACTGAGCTACCCAGGCGCCCTAATTGACCCCTTTTAAAATATTATACTATCCCATGTGTGAACACAGAAATGCTAGTTATACATATTCTAATATACAGTAAGTTAGATATAAACAACTATAATCACAAAAAGTTGATATGCACACTATCTGGAATCACATGTGGCACATATTTTAGGAACCACTTAAATAATTCAGGAGTCACTGAAAGTATTTCAAGAGAAATCCATTTGGGGGTACCTGGGTGGCTCAGTCAGTTAAGCCACAACTTTTGATTTTGGCTCAGACCCTGATCTCAAGGTCCTGGGATCGAGCTCCCATCTGGCTCTGTGCTTAGTGTGGAGTCTGCTTGAGATTCTCTCTTTCTCTCTCTCTCTCTCTCTCCCTCCCTCTCTCCCTCCCTCTGCCCCTCCCCCCTTAAATAAATAAATAAATCTTTAGGGGGAAAGAAGAGATGTTCTGAAAAAAAAGATCCATTTGGTCCTCAGTGGGACTATATGTGCCAAACAATGTTTCAAATGTATTAACTCATCTAAATCTCATTATACTCCTATGAAGGAATGGGGGCATACTATTTTATTCCTAGTTTACAGATGTGTGAATTGAGGAACAGACTGATTAAATCATATGCCCTAATCACATAGCAGGCCTATGCTGGGGCCACATTTCAGTTACGACAGGTTGATGTCAGAGCCTGTAGTCACAACCATGATGAATAGTGCTCCTCTGAGTCTGGGGAGTTCATATGTTCATGTCCAGTGCAAGTGTCCATATGTACAGAGATTGCTTCCAGCATTAACTACACCATTTTAACTTGCATTTCCATTATCCTCTCTCTAATCTGCTCATATTCTGCCCTGGAGAGAGTGTAACCTCTGAAAAATCTTTGGGAGCCAATCCAGGAGTCAGCATTTGGGAAGGATCCTAGGGCTAAGCTGAGATCTTGGAAAGCAGGCTGGGTACCTTAAGAAGCATAGGCCATGGGCGCCTGGATGGCTCAGTCAGTTAAGCATCTGACTCTTTGTTTCCACAGATGTCATGATCTCACGGGTCCTGAGATCAAGCCCCGTGGTGGGCTCGTCTATCAGAGGGGAGACTGCTTGAAGATTCTTTCCTCCTGCCCCTCTCCCTACTCATGTGTTGGCATGTTCTCTCCCTCTCTCTCTCTTTCTAAAGTAAATAAATAAATATTTTTAAAATATTTTATTTATTTATTGACAGCAAGAGAAAGCATGATCCAAGGGGAGGGACAGAGAGAGAGGGAGAAACAGACTCCCCTGCTGAGCAGGGAGCCCGACACAGGACTCTATCCCAGGCCCCTAAGATCATGACCTGAGCTGAAGGCAGATGTTCAACTGACTGAACCACCCAGGCACCCAAAAAAATAAATCTTTAAAAAAAATAATCATAGGGCATTTATTGGACAATATGCTTTGATTCTCTGATGTGACTCCCTGTAGTTCTTTAATGACAACAAAATGCCATGCAAACCTCAATATGTCAAGAATTCCAGAGTTCCCTTTTTCTACCTATTAATTTGCTAATTAATGTGAAGGATACAAAAGACATGTGAAACATGGTCATGGTCCTCTGTTCTATCTGTTACTCTCTAATGACCTTCCCCGAATTTCCATGGTTTGAAACAGGCATTTTAATTTGCCCACGATTTTATAGGTCAGGGATTCTGGAACAGCTCAGGGTAACAACTGACCTCTAATCCACATGGCATCACATAGGGTGGCTAAGACTGAAGGATCCACTTCCAATATGGCTTCTTCACCCAAGTGTCTAGTACTTCAGTGTTCCTTGGTTGCCATTTCTCTCCGTATGGCATTTCATCCTCCAGGTCCCCTTCCTAGGGCTTAGTTAGGTTTTTTACAGCATGGTGGCCTAGATTCATTGCACTTCTTACATGGTGTCTTGCTTCTATGAGGAACAAAGTAGAAGCTAAGAGGTCAGTTAAGGCCCGTGCTCAGATTGGCATAGTATCCCTTCTAACATATTAGGTTGGTCAAAGCTGTCACTGGCAGGTTCAAGGGAGTGGAGAAGGAGTCTACCACTTGATGGGGGAATGCCAAGGTCATATAGTGAAAGAGCATGTAGATGCAGGAAAACTGTTGACACCTTCTCAGGAACACGCCGTCTGCCACACCTCAAAGAGCTTCTATTCTGGGGCTCCTGGGTGGCTCAGTGGGTTAAGCCTCTGCCTTCGGCTCAGGTCATGATCTCAGAGTCCTGGGGTCGAGCCCCAAGTCGGGCTCCCTGCTGAGCAGGGAGCCTGCTTCCTCCTCTCTCTGCCTGCCTCTCTGCCTACTTGTAATCTCTCTCTCTCTCTCTGTCAAATAAATAAAATCTTAAAAAAAAAATAAAGCTTCTACTCTAAGGCAGAGATTCATAAATAAGAGTCCCTGCATAAAATTCAGGAGGTCTTTGAACTTAGAAGGAGAAAATTATGTTTTTGGTTTCCCTAGTCTCTAACTACACTTTAGCATTTTTGGTCCATTTTGAATACAAGCACAAATTACAGTACTTAGAGCGACAACTGTGATTTTGTTACGAATAAAAATCACATATATTTTTACAGCACATTTGGTTGTTACAAATATCTCAAAATATCATTTATACTTATCACAATTTTGAAATTATAATGGCAATAAAATCGTCCACTAGATCTTACTTAAAGTGTTAATAAAGAAGCAATATAGGGCCGTCTGGGTGACTCAGTCGGTTAAGGGTCCAACTCCTGATTTCAGCCCAGGTCATGATCTCAGGTTGTGAGATCGAGCCCCATGTTGGGCTCAGCACTGGGCATGGAACCTGCTTAAGATTCTCCCTCTCCCTCTGCCCCTCCCCTCCGATCTCCCTCTCTCTTAAAAAAGGGGGGGGGCAATATATTACTCTATTAGCATTTTGGTTTTTAGCATTTTGATAGCTGTATTTCAATTTAGAAGGTCTCTCTTCTAATCTTATATATTTTATTTTAAACATTTAAAAGCATTACTCTGAAAAGGAGTCTACAGACTACACCAGAAAGCCAGAGGGTTTCACGGCCCAAAAAATAATTCCTACCTTGGAGGAAGATCAAAGCATTAAACATATAAATACAAAATAATTAGAGAAGCCCTACCTAGTGGTATAATCTAATATTGAATGCTGTAGCACAGGCTTTAACTACTCCAGGATTTCTTCCTCCTGGTGCTATAATTTGATTCAAGAAACCATGTTTTTTGTTTTTAAGATTTTATTTATTTATTTATTTATTTATTTATTTATTTATTTATTTATTTATTTATTTAATTTGACAGAGAGAGACACAGCGAGAGAGGGAACACAAGTTCCCTCTTGTGGGAGAAGGAGAAGCAGGCTTCCCGCAGAGCATGGAGCCCGATGTGGGACTGGATCCCAGGACCCTGGCAGATGCTTAATGACTGAGCCATCCAGGTATCCCTCAAGATACCATGTTTTTGATGATTTTTGACAGTTGTATAGTCTCATGTAATCATGATCACTGGAGGTATTAAAACGAAACAAAATCAACCTAAACAGTGGCAGATCTTCAAGAAACTTCTTAACTGAGGCACCTGGGTGGCTCAGTTGGTTAAGTGTCTGCTTTCGGCTCAGGTCACAATCCCAGAGTCCTGGGATAAAGTCCCACATCAGGCTCCCTGCTCAGCGGGGAGTCTGCTTCTCCCTCTCCTTCTGCCCCTCCTTCTGCTTATGCGTGCTCTCTCGCTCTCTCCCTCTCTCACAAATAAATAAATAAAATCTTAAAAAAAAAAAATTTCTTAACTCCTAGCATCTAAAGAGTATCCTAAGATTCCAGAGAGGGAAAAACATGGCCTACAAGGGAACAAGAATATGGTTTCATCTTAGAATCCCTTAGAACCCTCTGAGAAATATAATTATGAGCTTAAGATTCTATACCTAGTAAAAATGTCAATCAAGTGAGAAGGAAAAATAAAGTCACTTTCAGACATGTAAAAATTCAGAAGTTTTATTTCTTATGCACCCTTTCAAGAAAATTACTTGAAGACATTCTCAGTCATAACAAGAATAAAATCCAAGAAAGGTAAAAATTTGAGATCTAAGAACACTGGCTTCAACCCAAGACAAGGGACAAAGAAATTCAGGGTGACAGGCTGGCATCCAGCCCAGAGTGCTCTCTGGTCCAGATTAGAATAAGAAGGCAGAAGTTTCTGGGAAATATATTTTCAATAATTCTATTGCATCTCTTACCATGGATGGAATATGTTTAGGAAGATAAACAATCTTAGTGACTTGATGAAGATATATGACAAAAAAAGTAAAATAAAATGAAGACACTTTGGAATCATAGAATAACGAATAACATTATACAATCACAATAATGGAAATTGTATTGATATTATCAATTTTAGATTCAACAAACAGACAAAGCATATAAGGATTAATTATGATTACAGAAGAGATGATGAAAGTTCTCAAGTTTGGAGGAGGTTACACATAGAAAAGTAGAAAAAGAGGCAGAAGGAAGAATAGGAGTCCTAACTTATTCATGCTATTAATAATAGCTAACATTGAGTATGGTAATCCTAAGAGATAACGTGAATTAATTCATCCACTTTCCCATGATGAGGACACTGAGGCCCAAGGAAGTACCTAACTTTCTATCATTCATTGCTTCTTACTTCATGGAAAGTCAAAAAGCTACAGAAGACACTTTTTGATGAATCAAGAAAATAGGAGATTTAGGGCGCCTGGGTGGCTCAGTGGGTTAAAGCCTCTGCCTTCAGTTCAGGTCATGATCTCAGCGTCCTGGGATCGAGGCCCGCATCGGGCTCCCTGCTCGGCAGGGAGCCTGCTTTCTCCTCTCTCTCTCTCTGCCTGCCTCTCTGCCTACTTGTAATCTCTCTCTCTGTCAAATAAATAAATTAAAAAAAAAAAGAAAAGAAAATAGGAGATTTTTATATATTATTTCTAGAAACCATGATGTATGTACCAAAGGCATTATGGTACAAAAATGGGTATGTAGATGACAATGTTGATTTTTATAACTCCATAGGAATGAAATCAGTTTTGTACAGGTTCATGAATAGACAGCCCAATGAGAGGGAAAAGAATATAAATTCCAGAAATATGCACAAATGATATAAATTAATATATAATACAGGTGATATTTCAGCAAAGAAAAGAGAGAGCTAAGCAACTGGCTAACTATTTAGAAAGAATATAAGAAATAATTTTCAGATGTACTACACACACATATTTATATATATTTTTTTAAGATTTTATTTATTTATTTGAGAGAGAGAATGAGAGAGAGAGCACAGAGGGAGAACCAGACTCCCTGCGGAGCAGGGAGCCCAACGCAGGGCTTGATCACAGGACCCAGAGATGATGACTTGAGCCAAAGGCAGACATTTAACCAACGGAGCCACCCAGGTGCCCCCAAATTTATATTTTTAACTGAAATCATATACAGTACACAAAAAAAACATGTTAGATTATACAGTTATAATATATGCATTTAATTTGGGGAATAGGAAAAGTCTTTTTAAAGGCTTTCACTTAGAAGTGATAATCTATGAGATTATAAAATTATAAAATTAGAGCATGGGGTGCCCCAGGGTGGCTCAGTCAGTTAAAGGTCTGCCTTCCACTCAGGTCATGATCCCAGGGTGCTGGAATAGAGCCCCATGTCAGGCTCCCTCCTCAACAGGGAGCCTGCCACTCCCCATGCTTCGGCTCTCTCTGTGTCAAATAAATAAAATCGTTAAAAATAAATAAATAAATAAATAAATAAATAATAATATCTATTTCATAAAGCTGTTGTGACAATCCAATGAGATGACATATGTAAATAGCCTGGTGCAGTGGTAGCCAGCATTATAATTAGCATAATTAGCCTTATTATGTATTCCTGGGAGCAGAGAGGAAATACATGTAATTAAACATTTCACATTTTCATTTGGGAGATGGAATACTGGAAAGCAGACTGAGGGACCTGCTAGGTCATGCCACCATTCTGTGATAGAAATTCTAGATTCTGGAATTGGTTCCTTATTCCCAATCCTGCATTAGTTCATTTTGGGGGGGAAAAAAGCTGAATTTTTCAAAAACTCTCTAAATGCATGTGGGCAAACAGAAATCTGCTTTCAGTCTCACATGGGCAACAGAAAATATCATAACAGCTTCAATGAGTAAAATAAAACGAGTCCTTGAATAATTTTAGGGAAATATAGTCTAGTACTATAGGAAAGGAAAATATAGCTCAAATTTGTTTTATTGGTCAGTTTATCATCTTGATATAAAATATACTAATGGAAACTTAAAAAGCATGCCTTTTGAATTTTAATGAATTTCAGTGAAATTTCATTACAATTAGAAGTTATATAGATAGATTGGTGGAATAAAGGTCTACATACTCATATATGTCCATTAATGAAACTTTATTATTAATTTGTTAGTTACGTTTTTGACAAAATGCAATTATATTTTTGTGTGATAGACCTAGTTTGGGTGCCTGGGTGGCTCAGTGGGTTAAAGCCTCTGCCTTCGGCTCATGTTAGATCTCAGGGTCCTGGGATCGAGGCCCGCATCGGGCTTGCTGCTTAGCAGGGAGCCTTCTTCCTCCTCTCTGCCTGCCTGCCTCTCTGCCTACTTGTGATCTCTCTCTCTGTGTCAAATAAATAAATAAAATCTTTAAAAAAAAAAAGACCTAGTTCATGGTCCTAGTTGTATATGATAGAGTTACCAGTTGATAAATACCAGTCGATAGCTCAACAACATTTATTTTTTTAAGCATAAAACTATTCAACCATGTGTCTATAAAAGACTTTTTTCTTAGGTTCAGTCAATAGCTGTGTTTTTGGTGGATCAAGATCAAGAACTGAGCAAAAGTTGATGATACTGATTGAGGGGTTAGAATTTGGCTCCAATCTCCTTTTCTTCAAGGGCTCTTTAAAGATTTTATTTATTTATTTGAGAGAGAGAGAGCACAAGCAGGGTGGGGCAGGGTGACGGAGGGTGGCAAGTTGAGGAAGAGGGAGAAGCAGACTCCCCAATAAGCAGAGAGCAGGACTCGGAGCTCCATCTCAGGACTCCAGGATCATAACCTGAGCCAAAGGCAGACGCTTAAACGACTGAGCCACCCAGGTGCCCCCTTCAAGCACTTTTTATTTTTTTAAGATTTTCTTTATTTGACAGAGAGAGACAGCCAGAGAGGGAACACAAGCAGGGGGAGTGGGAGAGGGAGAAGCAGGCTTCCTGCTGAGCAGAGAGCCCAATGCCGGACTCGATCCCAAGCCCCTGGGATCATGACCCAAGCTGAAGGCAGATGCTTAATGACTGAGCCACCCAGGTGCCCCCAAGCACTTTTTAAAGGAAAGGGACATTAAGAAAATTTTGTTATTTTTTCTTTTTAAATTTTATTTTCATTAAAATTGCTCTTTTCCTTTTGGTATACAGTTGTATTAATTTTTTTAAAGATTTTATTTATTTATTTATTTGACACAGAGAGAGAGAGATTACAAGTAGACAGAGAGGCAGGCAGAGAGAGAGGAGGAAGCAGGCTCTCCTGCCAAGCAGAGAACCAGATGTGGGACTCGATCCCAGGACCCTGAGATCATGACCTGAGCTGAAGGCAGAGGCTTTAACCCACTGAGCCACCCAGGTGCCCTGTATGAATTTTAATACATGTATAGATTCATGTATCCTCCTTCATACTCAAGGTACAAAACAGTTTCTTCAGCCCCCAAAACCCCTTGAGTTATCTCTTAATGGTCGCTCCTCCCCTACCCATAATCCCTGTGAATTTTTTTTCTTTTTAAAGATTTTATTTATTTATTTGACAGAGAGAGACACGATGAGAGAGGGAACACAAGTAGGGGGAGTGGGAGAGGGAGAAGCAGGCTTCCTGAGCAGGGAGCCCGCTGGGGGGCTTGATCCCAGGACCCTGGGATCATAACCCAAGCTGAAGGCAAATGCTTAACAACTAAGCCACCCAGATGCCCCAATCCCTGCGAATTTCTGGTTTTCATCTTTGTAGTTTTGCCTTTCGGAGACAGTCACATAAATGAGATCACACAGTATGTAACCTTTTGAGACTAACTTCTTGCACTCAGCATGCTTTTAGGATTCATCCAAGTCGTTACATGTGTCAGGAGTTTGTTATTTTTTATTGCTGAGTAGTATTCCTTAGTACCACACATAGTTTAAATATTCATCCACTGAAGGAAATATGTGTTGTTTCCACAGAGCTATGATAAACATTTGTGGGGTGCCTGGGTGGCTCAGTTGTTAAGTGTCTGCCTTCAGCTCAGGTCACGATCCCAGGGTTCTGGGGTCAAGTCCCACGTCAGGTTCCCTGCTTGGCAGGAGGAGGTCTGCTTCTCCCTCTCCCACTCCCCCTGCTTGTGTTCCCTCTCTCGCTGTCTCTCTCTAATAAATAAAATTTTTAAAAATAAATAAAATAAAATATTTGTGTTCAGATTTTTGTGTGGATATGTTTTCATTTCTTAAAGCAGGTACCAGGAATGGAATTTGGGGGTCATGGCAGTAAGTTTATAACAAACTATCAGTTTTCCGGAGTGACTATACCATTTTGCATTCCCACCAGTAACACCTGGTGTTGTCAGTAATTCTTATTTTAGCCACTCAGAAATGTAATGATATCTCATTGATTACTGGAGTTTCTCTAATAGCTAATGACATTGAACATTTTTTTCAAGTGCCTCTTTGTCATCCATTTTATCTCTATGGTGAAGTATCCACTTGAGTCTTTGGTGGATTTTTAATGGAGTGTTTGTTTACTTATTGTTGACTCTTGAGAGGTCTTTATCTGATTTAGATAAAAGTCCTTTATCAATACGTGATTTACAAATATTTCCTTTCCTTCCCGTCTGCATCTCGTATTTTCGTTCTCCTAACAGCGTCTCCTGCAGAGCAAAAAGTTTTTTTATTGTGACAAAGCTGAGTTTATCAACTTTATTTTTTTTAAGGAGAATACTTTTGGTGCCATAAGTAAGAATTCTTCACTAAATCTAAAGTCGTCTGTGTTTTTTTTTTCCTAAAAATTGTACAGGTTTACATTTTGTATTTAGATCTCTGGTCTATTTTGAAATAATTTTCGTGTATTACATAAGGTTCTGGTTGAAGTGCTGTGCTTTGCTCTCTTTTTTTTTTACCCATGGATGTGCAACTGTTCCAACATCATTTGTTGAAAGACTATTTTATTTATTTGTTTGTTTTAAGTATTATCCATGCCCAATGTGGGGCTCGAGCTCATGACTCGAGATCAAGAGTTGGGTGTTCTATCAACTGAGCCAGCCAGGCCCTCCCAGACTATTTTTAATACTCTAAGTGTCTTTTGCATCTTTGTCAAAATTATAAATTTTATGAGTGAGTCTATTTCTGGACTCTCTATTCTGTTCCACTGATCTCTGTGTCTATTCCTTCAACAACACCACACTGTCTTGATTACTGTAGCTTCCTAGTGAGTTTGGAAATTAGATAGTGTGGTTTGTCAAAACAATTTTCTGAAAAAGGTAAAAGCATGACTCAGATATAAACGAACACATGTTAAATATTTTACTTTACTTGCTACTGAGGGAACTGAGCAGATGTTATAAATCATTCAAAGGAAAGGTCAAAAGACACACATTTATTTGGAGTAAAGGAATATTGAAATGAATTGCACTTGGAGAAGAAACTGGTTTTTCCAGAGTGTGAGGGAGTACATTTGAACCACTCCCAAATGAAACAGAATGCCTATCTGTCTCCCACAGTTATAAAACAGCTCCCGTAGAATCAGAATCTGATAAAGAGATAGATAATCTGATAAAGCATAGAAAAGTACGCTTATAGACAATGCATAGTTTTCCACTGAAGTACAAAATGTTCTTTCTACAGATTGCTCCAAGTTTATTCCTCCTTTTAAAAACTTGTTTTACCTCTTCTAGTTCCTTTGCTTTTCCGTATAAATGTTAGAATCAGCTTGTCTGTATCTACCAAAACTCCTGCTTGTCTTTGGGTTGGTATTGTATTAAGTCTATAGTTAATATGGAGAGAAAATTATATGTTTGTTTTGTCAAGTCTTCCAATTCAAGAATATAGTACATTTTTTTATTAATATGTCTTCTTCGATTTCTTTTATCAGCGTTTTATAGTTTTCAGCATACAGATCCTCTACATATTTTATTAGATCTAGACCAAAGTAGTGAATTGCTTGACCTATTATAAATTGTATTTTTAAACATTTGCTTTCTAGTTCTACATTGCTCGTGTATATTTGATTTTTGAGCATTGACTTTGTGTTACAACCTTGCTAAACACTTATTAGTTCCAGGAGCTCTTCTGTGGAAAGCTTGAGATTTTCTACTTACAGATCATATTATCTGAGGATAGGAACTGTTTTGGTTTTTTCTTTCAACCTGTATGTTGTTTGTTTGTTTGTTTATTCTTGCCTTGTTGCTCTGGGTTAACATTTTCAACACAATGCTGAATAAGAGTGGTAAAAGTGGACATACTTAACTTATTCCTGAGTTTAGAAGAAAACATTTAGGGTGCCTGGGTGGCTCAGTGGTTTAAAGCCTCTACCTTCGGCTCAGGTCATGATCTCAGGGTCCTGGGATCCAGCCCCACATCGGACTCTCTGCTCAGCAGGGAGCCTGCTTCTTCCTCTCTCTTTGCCTGCCTCTCTGCCTATTTGTTATCTCTCTCTCTCTCTCTCTCTCTCTGTCAAATAAATAAATAAATAATCTTAAAAAAAGATTAAGTATGATATTGGCTGTAGATATATTTTTTCTTTTTCTTTTTTTTTTTTTGTAGATACTCTTTAGCAGGTTGAAGAAATTCCCTTCTAATCCCAATTTGCTGCAAGTTTTTGTTCAGCAGGATCTTTGGATTTTATCAAATGCTTTTCTGTATCAATTGATATGCTCAAAGTTTTTCTTCTTTATGTTGTTGATATGGTGGGTTACATTGATTGATATCTGAGTGTTGAACCTTCCATCCTGGGATAAACCCCACTTAGTATGATGTATTATTTTTTTTATATATCCCTCAATTCAATTTGGTAATCTTTTATTGAACATTTTTATATCCATCTTCATGAGAAATATAGGTCTGTAGTTATTTTCCTTTTCTTATCTTTTCTTTGTCTACTTTTGGTATCAGAGTAGTGCTACCCTCACAAAATGGCCTGGGATATGTTCCCTCTTTTTCTATTTCATGGAGGTTATTGTGTAGGATTGATGCCATTTCTCCTTTAGATATTTCAGGAATTCATCTGTGGAACCATCGGGTCTGGGCAATTTCTTTTTGGAAGGCTTTTAACTACAAATTTAATTTCTTTAATAGTTATAGGACAATTCATGTTATAGATTTTTCCTGATTGAGCTGAAATTGGTCCATTTCATCTAAGGTATTGAATTTGTGTGCGTAGAGTTGTTCATAATATTCTCTTATTAACCTTTTAATGTTTACAGAGTCTGTACTGATCTCTCCACTTTTAGTCTGATATTGGTAATTTGCATGTTCTCTCTGTTTTTCTTTGTCAGTTTTTCTAGAAGTTATTCAATTTTATTGCACTCAGAAACCAGCCTTTAGTTTAATTGATTTTCTCTATTTTCTATTTTAAATTTTATTAATTTATAGCCTCATCTCATTTTCCTTTGTTATCCTTGCTTTGGGTTTAGTTTGCTTTTTTCCCCCCTAGTTTCTTAAGGTAAACATAAATAATTGATTATTTTTTCCTTTCTAATATAAGCATTTTAATGCTATAAATTTTCCTCTAAGCACTCCCTTAGCTGCATCCCACAAATTTTGATGTTACATCCATTTTCATTTCATTCAAAATATTTTATAATTTACCCTGGAACTTCCTTTTTCAGCCATGGATTATTTGGAAGTGTACTGATTAGCTTCAAATGCTTAGAGATTTCTCTGTTATATTCCTTTTATTGATTTGTAGTTTGATTTCATTATGACTTAAGGATATACTTTGTATATTTTGAATTTTAAAAAATTTGTTAAGGTTTGTTTAAAGATTTGGAATGTGGTCTATCTTGGTAAATGTTCCATGTACACTGAAGAAAATGTTTTCTTCTGTTAAGTAGAATTTTCTTTCGAATATCTATTGGTTGCTGGCTTTGTTCAGTCACTCTATATCCTTGATATTCTATTAGCTCTATTACTGAGAAAGGAGTGTTTATGTCTCCAACTCTAGTTATGGATTTGTCCTTCTTCCAATTCTGTGAGTTTTTGCTTTATGTATTTTGAAACTCTGTTGTTACATACACATTTAGGATTGTTATGGTTTCTCGGTTAGCTAACCCTTTTTATCACCAGTAATTTTCTTTTCTCTGAAGTCAGGTCTGACATCAGTACAGCCGCCTCAGCTCTCTTGAGTAGTGTCTGCATGGAAAATTTTCTTCCAGCCTTTTACTTTAATCTATGCGTATTGTGACATTTGAACCAAGTTTCTTATAGATGGCATTGAGTTGGGTCATGTTTCTTAATCCATTCTGAGAATTGTTGTTACTAAATCGAAATGTTCAGATCATTTACATTAACCTTATTATTGATATGTTTGGATTCTGACTGATGATACTCCAAATTTTGGTGTTTTCCCCCAATCTGCTATTTGCTTTCCAGAGTCTTCAAATATTGTTCCATGCATCCTGTCTAGGTTTTGTAGTTATGCTCAATGAAAGACAAGTTATAAACTGTGCTTACTCCATCTTATTTATAATTGGAACTCTGGGAATAATTATTTTTAGAGCTCCCCTTAATCTAGGGATTAGATTCCAAGTTTCTGACTGTCATGTTCAAGTTCCTATCTGATCGCAGGATCTCAAATTTGCCATGAATCCAACATACTTACATAAATATTTTCCTTCATCAGTTAAAAAAATAAAACAAAATTCTCAGGATTCCTAGGGAGGGCTGCTAGAAATATACCCAACTGACTCAGAAGTTCCCCTTAGGACAGAAATGCTTGGGATGAGGACCCACAATGTTGTAGACTTTTCTAAGGCCAAGCCAAACAGAATCTCTAGGCTGGCAGATAGCTGATGTCTCAAAATCATGCCATGTAGAGAAGGGTCATTTTTGAAGATTTTACTGCCTTTTCCCTCACATACTGCTTAAGTACACTACTTATTGTTTTTCAACCAGAGACTGCTAAGGACAACAACCCCTACTCCACCCACCTTCTTTCAAAATTCCTAATTTAAGACAAGTCTCAGCATCTGTTAGCTCCACATATGGTAGCTTAGATCCTATAGTACGGAGACTGGGAAGTTTCAGTCACTAAAATATTCTTTCTCAGGGCCCAGAACATCTGAGATGTCTATTTACTGTGAGGAGGTACTTTCAGTGGTACCAGAATACAGAAAGTTCCTATTATTCCAACATTTGTAGATTTCCTTCGTATATACCCTTTAAAGGTCTAATCTTTGTGATTCAAGAAGCTGCCCCCCCCTTCCCAAATATTTGCAGAAGTCTCAACCACTAGTTTGTGGGTATAGTCTGCCACCTACTGTCCAAAAATAGTATTTGCATGTTTGCTTCAGAGCTGAAAAACATGATTCAAAATGCAAATTGTATGTTTCAGTGTTTCTTACAAATGAATGAGACAGCAAATCTGGATTTTTTTAAATCCACAATCTAATGATCTGCCTCCTCCATTCTAAACACTGTATCTCTTTTCCCTTAATTTGGGCCAGAACTTGGGCGATAATTGATCTGCAAAAGAAATATTATTAAGGGAGTGGGTTATATCAATCAAATTCTGGGTTATTTTATTGCCTATGCATAGTTTGAGGTTTCTAAGGTCTCCAGCTACTTTGGGGGGAAAAAAACTTTTCTTCATCTAGATCTAGATTCTGTGGTCAGAAATAAAGAGGTAGAAAAAGGGTAGACCAGATCTTGGCAATTTCATTTCTCTTTCCCTGGAAACTTCTGCCCCTACATCTTCCTGGGTTTCCTTCCTTGTCCACATTCAGATAAGAACTCAAATGCTTCCTAGAGAGTCTTTCCAGACCTCCTGGGTAAAGTAGCCACTCTGCCACCCCTCCCTACCCCCATCACTCTGTAGCCTATTACCCTGTTTTTATTTCTTCCCAACACTTATCAATAACTGAAACTATTTGATTCATTCATTTGTCAATGTGTCTATTGTCTTTCTTCCTCCCCCACCCCCATACCCATTAGAGGTAAGGGCCATTTTCTTGTTGACTGCTACATCCCAAATACTCAGAACAGGATCTAACCCACAGTATTTGTTGAAAAAAACTAATAGATACAATTATTTTGTGATATCAGCCATCTGCTTTGTACATTGTCTCCTACTGAATATAGCCATAGAACCTGGACAGAATGCATGGAATAACTGTGTGAAGACTCTGGACAGTAAATAACAATGAGCAGATTGTGGGGGTGGGGGGACACCAGAATTTGGAGTACCATCTATCTAAATCCAAAAATATTGTCAAAAACAAGACAACAAAAAACAAAACAAAACAAAAAACCAAGACAACAAGCCCAAAATGGAGTCACTTATACTAAGCCCCATGTCACCAAACTTAGACTTAACTTAATTACAATTTCAGCTCTCCCAGAAATGAAATCTTAAACCAGTCAATCAGGAGTTGCCTGATCAGTACTTAGGGAAACTTCCTGGTGGACCCCTTCCCTAAGGAAAAGTACCTTTGCAATAACCAACTTACTTTTTGGCCTAGCATAACTTTCTTGTTCCCACTATCTTCTGGCTATGGTAGTCTTTAATTTTATACAGCTCTTTAGAGCTTCTTTCTATCTGCTAGATTGGATGTTGCCCCTAATTCAAATCACTTTTTGCTCAAATAAACTCTTAAAATTTTTAATATGGTTCAGTTTCTCTTTTAACAATATCAATAATGACATAAATGTAAATGATCTAAACATACTGATTTAAACACAGGAACTGTCAGGATGGCTTAAATGACATGACCCAACTCTATACCATCTGTAAGAAGCTCAATTCAAATATGATACACATGGATCAAAAGTAAAATGTTGGAAGAGATATACATAATCCCAATAGGGGAGCAAATACTTATTCCTTTTCGAGCAAGTATCACATCACATCATTTGTCAGCAAATATTTATCAAAAATATACTGGGCTTAAGACAAAGACATCACATAGTACAATCTTAGGTATTACCAGGTAATCTTAAGAGCCATAGTTAAGGAACACCTGGATGGCTCAGTTGGTTAAGTATCCGACTCTTGATTTTGGCTCAGGTCACGATCTCAGGGGAGACTCCACACTCAGTGAGGAGTCTGCTTGGGATTTTCTCTTCCTCTACCTCTGCCCTTCCCCCCAGCTCACACACACACACACACACACACACACTCTCTCTCTCTCTCTCTCTCTCTCTCTCTCTCTCTCTCTCTCTCAAATAAATACATCTTTTTTTGTTTAAGATTTTATTTATTTATTTATTTGACAGAGAGAAACACAGCGAGAGAGGGAACACAAGCAGGGGGAGTGGGAGAGGGAGAAGCAGGCTTCCCGCTGAGCAGGGACCCTAATGTGGGACTCAGTCTCAGAACCCTGAGATCATGACCTGAGCCAAAGGCAGACGCTTAACGACTAAGCCATCTAGGCGCCCCTAAATACATCTTTAAAAAAAGAAAGAAAGAAAGAAAAAGAATTGGTGGCTCAGTCAGTTAAGTCAGTTAAGTCAGTTAAGTCAGTCTCTGTCTCTCTCGCTCAAATAAATAAATAAAATCTCAAAAAAAAAAAAAAAGAGCCAGTTAGGAGTGAATTACATTAGTTAGGCAACTGGGTCAATGTGGGATAGGCAAAAATGGCAAACAAACAAAAAAGCTGCAACTCAATACTTGAGATAGTTTTTGATCCATGAAGGTAAGGTTTCTACCTGTTCATGGAGATTTCCAGGCAGAGTGGTTAAGTGGAAATAAAATGGAAACAGCAAAACAAACTGGTAGAATTATATCCTTTATTGGGTTGTACACCCTCCTTTACAACAAAGCGTGTTTATAGAAACTAAAGTAGAGGGGCGCCTGGGTGGCTCAGTCATTAAGCGTCTGCCTCCAGTTTAGGTCATGATCCTGGGGTCCTGGGATCCAGCCCCATGTCAGGCTCCCTTCTCAGTGGGGAGCCTGCTTCTCCCTTTTCCTCTGCCTCTTCCCTCTGCTTGTGTTTGCTCTCTCTCAAATAAATAAATCTTAAAAAAAAAAACAACTAAAGTAGAATGTACACTAATCAGCCCACCATTGTCACCTAAATAATAGTTTTACAGTTAGGAAGAAAGTTGAGACAAGGTTAGGAATCCTCATTGATGGATTTTTCCATTCTATTTTTTGTTAAACAGATACTCCTTTCTTTAAAGTAGGGGTTTTGTTTTGCTCTGTTATATCATTTTTACCATCCCATCCTTTTCCAGGGACCATCATGTGGTCTGCTGACGAATACATGCACTCTTAAATGTGTCTCTTAAGATTATGAGTTAGTACCTAAAACTACGCAGAACATAAATTCATGCCTTAAACTTAGTATATGTCAATATTTGATGAATGAATGCATAAATGAATGCGATACTTGTTTGATGTGAGGTATTTGTTTGCACCTTTATTGGAATTTGTAGATTCCAGCAACATTAAGTAGGATATTGCTACAGTTTTAGAAAAATAATAGCAGGCAACACTTTCCAACTGCTTATCATGTGCCATACATTGTTCTAAATGCTTCACAAATATTGACTGGTTTATAGTCTCAACACACTTGAAAAAAATTACCAGCCCCATTTTTCAAATGAGGAAACTGAGACACAGAAAGGTTTAATAACTTGCCTAAATTCATCTCTCTTAAAGAGGTAGTAAATGATAGAAATGGGATTCCTATCCATGTAGTCTGGCTCCAAAGTTCATGCTCTAAACTACTACCAGGTTGTGGGCTAGGAATTCCCAGAGCGTCCAGCAGAACCACCTGGAAGGCTTGTGAGGACAGATTGTTGGGCCCCAACCACAGAGACTCTAATTCAGTTAAGTATAGGGTAAGATCCTAGAATTTGCCTCTTGTTAAGTTCCCAGTTCATTTAAGAAGGAGACCTGTGGACATCCCACTCTGGGTGAAGAGGTCCCTGACCTTGACAGACATTGCTCCAACTTCTCATGCAAATTGTAAAAGCTTAGTGAATTTAAGTAAACTAAACTATAATGTAGTATTCCTGCTCCCTACTAGTTGATCCTATAAAATATTGTCTTCTTTGTGGTGATAGCAAAGTCAATCCTAGATTCTAGCACTTAGCCCCAAATGAAATTATGCCATTGGTTGATGACCATTGCAACTTTCCGTTGATTTCTTTCTTTTTTTTTTCTAAAGATTTTATTTATTTATTTGACACAGAATGAGAGAGATCACAAGTAGGCAGAGAGACAGGCAGAGAGAGAGAGGAGGAAGCAGGCTTTCTGCCGAGCAGAGAGCCCAATGCGGGCCTCGATCCCAGGACCCTGAGATCATGACCTGAGCCGAAGGCAGAGGCTTTAACCCACCGAGCCACCCAGGCACCCGTTTCTGTTGATTTCTGCCTCATTACTTGCCCCCTTCAATTTTATCTGAGCTATGCAGCGGCTAGGAAAGGATACTATTCCAAAAAATATATATATTTCTTACAGTTTTATTTTGCTCAAGATTGAAAATTTTGAAAATGTAGAAAAAGCACAATGAAGTTAAAAAACATTTCTTACTGTACCACTACCAAATGCTAACTGATTTTAATGTATTTCTTCTAGTCACGTTTCCATCCTTATCTTTTTTTAAAATAAAAAATTGGTATACCCTTATTAGAGAATCTCAGCAAATAGTGCTGGAAAAGACACACTAGAAATCAGGTTGAGCTGACTGGAGGCTGCCCCAGGCTGGCCTCAGATCTTCACAAATTGCATCCTTGAGGATACATTGGAGCAAAGAGACGTGTTCCTAGAAGACACTGATCTAACTCCCATCAGCAAAAGTCCAAGTAGCCTTAATAAGACTTTATAAATGTCCTCCTTGTTAAGAGGGCAATAATTATGCTGATTTTATCTAGTTATGCTTTCAGTCACAAAGAATTTCTCCTGTTCTCAGTGCTCATATTATAAGCCATTAAATTCTGATCAAAAAGTGAAACAAGAAACATTTAACCAAGACATGCAGGTTCCTATTAAGGCATGTCAAACACCAGGGTTATTTTATTACTTTAAGCATGTAGTCTTCTATTACCTAATTTAACTATCTATAGTGATTAAACTCATGGTCAAATTTCCATTTCATTTCATAGTGGCAAGTAAAAAAACAAGAATTCTTCTTACCCACTAGTCCAGAACCACGTTCTTCAAAGCTTTTCAACTGTTCTTGGAGTAGTTACAAAAATTAGTTTCAACCTGTCTCAACTTAGACAAGCTCTCTAATCTCAGTTTCTTTTTCTGTAAAATGTGAATGATGACATTATCTATTTCATAGAACATGTTGAAGATTAAATGAGTTGATTCCTGCGGAGCACCTATCAATGACAGATAGCAAACACAATAAATAACAACTCCTATCTACTCTTTTTTTTTTAAGAATTTTTATTTATTTATTTGACACAGAGAGAGAGCACAAGCAGGCAGAGTAGCAGGCAGAGGGAGAGGGAGAAGCAGGCCCCCTGCCAAGCAAGGAGCCTGATGCAGGCCTCAACCTCAGGACCCTGGGATCATGACCTGAGCCGAAGGCAGTTGCTTAACCAACTGAGCCACCCAGGCTCCCTTCCCATCCATTCTTTTTTTTTTTTTTTTTCTTTTAAAAAAATCTTTTATTTTAATCTTATGACCATAAAATTTGGGGGGAAATTCATGAGAAGAGAATTTATCCTCTTTTTGCCATCCATTCTTAACAAGGATTGCATAATATAAGTCCTGACCTGTTTTCAGACAATTTCAGAGAAGCAATGTTAAAGTTCCTACTCTTGTGATGAGATCAGCAATGTGTAAAAACAGATATAATGGCTACTTTAGTGGAGAAATGTAATCGGATATTAAATGGAAGTGTTGTGAGAAGTGAATTAAATGTACATAAAGAAGTATGCTTTGTGAAGGACATGAAGGCAAGCAAAACCATAGATCACTTCCCTTTTTAGAGCATTGTCTCTAAGCCTGGGTTCAACACCTTAAAAAGACCCAGAATAACAAAGAAGGAACAGAGATGATATATAAAAAGTTATGAGTGATGCATATAAATCATATCTATTATACATGGATAATATGTAAAAATCATATGCAAATTATAGCATTGATTTAAGACATAATTTTTGTCACTTTACCATACAACTGAGCAATTCTACACCGAGGTATCTATCCAAGAAAAATGAGAACATGTCCAACTAAAGATTTGTACAAGAATGTTCACAGCAGCATTATTCGTATTCACCAAAAACTGGAAACAATCCAAATGGCCATCAGCTAGTAAAAGAACAAATTGTGGTACATCCCTACGATGGGATACTTCCAGGAAATAAAAAGGAATTAATTGCTGACACTTGCAACAGCCTGGGTAAACTTTTTAGATGTGCTAACGAAGCCAGACACAAAAGACTGTATGTTGTATGATTCTATTTATATAATGTTCTAGAAAAGGCAAATCCACAGAGACAGAAGGAAAATCAGAGTTAGCCTGAAGCTAAAAGTGGGAGCAGGGAATTACTGTAAATGGAAATGAAAAAACTTTTTGGAGTGATTGAAATGCTCCCAAACTGGATTGTGGTGATGGTTGTATAACTGTAGGAGTTTACTCAAATACATTGAACTGTACACTTAAAATGGGCAAATTTTATTAAATGTAAATTGTACATTAATAAATCTGTTAAAAAGCTAGCAGGGAAAAAACCCTTTGTGGGTTGGAAAATAAAAACTGATGAAGACCAACGGTACTGGGATTGTTTAGATTAGATCTGACAAGGCTGAGACTCGACTAAGTAATTACTGTCCAATACTGGTCCCCAAAGCATAAAGTACACAATTTACTCCAATGACAAATTTAAATGTAGGAGAAAACAAATCCCATATATAAGAATTTGTGATAATATCAAATCAAAGTTACCTTTTATCTTTGTTTCAGCTTATACCTTTAAACAGTGGTAAGAATCCTGAAAAGCAGCAGATAATTCAAATATGCTTAAATGGAAATGAATTTTCATATAACAAAGTAAAAGCACTCACCACACCTGAATAGACTGGAAAAATTCAATCAAATAGGACAGTGCAAAGTGTTAACTTACTAAAAACATACCTTGCAAGGTGCTGTAAACAGTATGAGAACTGCATTTGTCTATCACCTGACCGTGCACCCGACCTATTTGCTTGCAGGAGGACCAATTTTTAGTAAGCAATTTAGACCAAGTTCTTTAAAATTTCCTGTGTGTAATTTTTTTTTCAAATATAAGAAATAAGGAAGCATATGACAGCATTGTCTGGAATTTCAAGAACCTGGAAAAAAACTAAATATCTATCAATAAGGGAATAGAATTATGGTACAACTTATTGTAGAATGATGTGGAGCTCTCAAGATTACGGACTTAGATAGATTTATATGCGTTGAGCTGGAAGGATGTCCATGACATGCTGGGGGGAAAAGCAAGATTTATAGGCATGTATATAGTATCATCCCACTTCTGTAAAAAATAAAACTATATTTGTCCAGATGTATGTAGGTGTTGGCAAAAGTACAGAGAAATAGTCTGAAGGATAAACACCAACAGAATGTAAATAACCCCAAGTAGCTGGATTTGGAGCGATGTGGGTGATAAATCTCTCTATTGATTTTGTTTTGCTCTATCTCTCTGTTGTTAGACTGGTTACAATGAGCAAGAAATTAGTTTATAATTTCAAAAGTCAAATAAAAGAGTTGCTTTTGAGTGTTCATTTCCTCGTTGCTTTATTCTCAAGATAGCAACGTTAACCCAGAGAAACTGAGGGGTGATTGTACTGTCTGAGAAAATGGAAATGAACATATCATAGGAAAATTGTGCTCCTAGGACTCGATTGGTTTTAGTCCCTCCTCCTTCCTCTCCCCACACTCAGCCAAATTCTTCATGTTGATATAGTGGGGGTGGAATGAAATAAAACCACTGAGCTGATTTCTTTCCTAAATGTGGAAACAAATGATAGCCACATGTGATCTCCTCAATGAACTTGGCTATTGCTGTGTTTGGATCAGCTGCCATTTGTAGATGATTTACTGCCAAATTTCAATGCCAGTTGTTAATTTTTCCTTTTTTTTTTAAGATTTTATTCATTTATTTGACAGAGAGAGAGAGAGCACAAGCAGGCAGAGTGGCAGGTAGAGGCAGAGGGAGAAGCAGACTCCCTGCTGAGCAAGGAGCCCGATGCAGGACTCGATCCCAGGACCCTGGTGCCCCACAACTTATTATTATCCTTTATTTTATCTATTCATTTTTGTGAGAGAGAGAGAGAGAGAGAAAGCATGAATGGGAAGGAGGGGTAGAGGGAGAAGCGGACCTCCCACCAAGTGAGGACCCCAGTGTAGGACTCCATCCCAGGACCCTGGGATCATGACCTGAGCTGAAGGCAGCCGCTTAACCGACTGAGCCACCCAGGGAGCCCTCTAGTTCTCATTCTTGTTACATCCTAGAATAGCTGGGATTAAAAAAAAATACAGAAAAATTGAAATGCTATCAAATTTGTTTTTTAAATATTCTACCCATTTATTTGATAGAGACAGAACAAGCAGGAGAAGCGGCAGGCAGAGGGAGAGCGAGAACTAGGCTCCCTGAGAGCCTGATATGGGGCTCAATTCCAGGACCCTGGGATCATGACCCGAGCTGAAGGCAGAGGCTTAACCAACTGAGCTACCCAGGCGCCCCAAAATGCTATCAGATTTTTAAGTGACATCTTTTTAGGGAGCCGAGTTTAGCCTTCCTGGTACCTCAAGGAAACAAATTATTGCAACTGTAGTTCTAATAGTAGTAACAGCAGTATTGACTGTGCTCTCACTATGCTCCAGGTACTTTTCCATAGAAATCTTCACTGTAACTCTGAGGTTTGTGTTCTTTTTACTCATTTTAAGGTGAGGAAATGGAGGCAGAGACACTGGAGTAACTTGCCTAACTCTCTCCCTCTTAAAGTGAAGTGTGAGCTGTGACTGCGGTCTTCATTCCTCAAGGAGGGACAGTCAGAATCATTCTTTTTTTTTTTTTTAAGATTTTATTTATTTATTTGACACAGAGAGAGAGATTACAAGTAGGCAGAGAGGCAGGCAGAGAGACAGGAAGAGGAGGAAGCAGGCTCCCTGCTGAGCAGAGAGCCCGATGCGGGCCTCGATCCCAGGACGCTGAGATCATGACCTGAGCTGAAAGCAGAGGCTTTAACCCACTGAGCCACCCAGGCACCCAGTCAGAATCATTCTTATCATCAAAGTTCTCATCTAATTTCAGGAAGACCCCTGCCAAGATGAATTCCTGGGTCGCTCTGAACATAGCGCTTGAAATGCCTTCCTCACCCCACCTCGGGCCCCTTTAATGGGGACTGAGA
Source organism: Ailurus styani (assembly GCA_002007465.1). Taxonomy (NCBI): domain Eukaryota; kingdom Metazoa; phylum Chordata; class Mammalia; order Carnivora; family Ailuridae; genus Ailurus; species Ailurus styani. Next base: position 855,670 of record LNAC01000601.1, on the reverse strand, counting down.
GGTGAACATATGTGAGATAGGTTAACAACTTTAAGAAAAATGACATACATTCTATTAATTCTCAAACAGTTAAGCTAGAACAAGGTTTTTATAATCTCAATACAGGTAACATTACCATTTACCTAGCTGGTCATTTCTACAAGAAAAATCCCTTTGTTCTCTGGAGCTCATGCATTTTAGGAAAGCTATTGCTCTTTTTAAAGAAGTCTAAAATAACTTCCAACTGAGGAAAATTGTGGCAGAAATCTCCACATGAGGGCACTGGGGACAACAGACAATAAGGAGCAACTGAAGAAAGAGAAGGAGATGACAAAGGAAACCGCTGACAGCTCCTACTGGCAAGCAGTAAGGAAAAAAATCTATCCGAGCCAAACTGTTTCCTAGCCTTCCACCTCTAATAAGGACAGAGCTGGCTCAGAACAGGCATCATTCTGAAAATTATGAAATACATTAATGCTGATACTGTGTCTTTTATGGGAGATTATCAAAACATTTTCCCCAAAGAGGGCAAGTTGACAACCTCTTTATTCTCCAGAGCAAACCTTTTGCCCAGGATATTGGAGGTTTTACCAGAGCTGGTACAAAAGCAGAGGGAGACTTCTGCCCTTTGTTTTTGGGCTCAAACTCCCTCCCCTCTAGAAAACTGGGCTCGTGAAATGCACAGCATTGACACTTAAGCCAAACAGCAAAAAGAAAATGGTTGACCATCTAGTGGGAGGGTGCCGGGCCTGGATCGTGGAAAGCCTTTCTCAGCGACATCAGCTCTGAGCTAGGAGCCAAAACACTGCTTGCGGGAGCAGGAAGTTTACAAAGCAGTAAACGTCTTTCCTCTCTAAGGAGTCTGGCTTATAAAGAGAATAATGGTGTTGAGCAGATAACGTGGAATACAGTGGGAAGTGAAGAGAGTCTGGAGCAGAACAGGGTCAGAAGTGGAAAGCTGGGAGAAAAAACAATCATTGATTTTACTTATGTATTTTTATAGATTTCGTTTTAAGTCTTTAATATCAGAGAATGGAGCAGAGTCTGGGTCTGGCTACCGTGGTCTTCCCAATGCCCGAAAAGGGTGGAAAGGGGAGAAAACACCTCCTTTTTTTTTTTTTTTTTTTTTTTTGCTTTAGAAAGAGAAATGTCAGCAAAAGGTATTGGTTTGTTTTCTTTGTTCTTTTTATCAGCAAAGCCAGTGTGCTGCTATTGTTTGCTGGCCTAACAAAAATGAAATCAAGGCTTTCACCGAACAGCCTTCTATTCTTCTGCCAAATGCTGAATCAACAGCCCAGCTTCTGCAACAGCTTGCTTTAATGATCCTAGACAGTTTCTGTTCATGTCATGCACTGGGTCACAAAGAGGAAAGAGGGATAACAGAAAGCAGAATGGAACAGAGATGAAATGAGTGCTTTGAAGACTCTTTGGACTGATATCAAACCAGTTCCTCAGAGAGGTGTAACTAGAATTATTTATTAGCTTCCTACTACAGATATTTTACAGTTATTTCAAGTAGCATGGTAAAAATTAATATTTTGTGAAATCTCCATCCTTCTCATTCAACGGAGTTGAATGCTTTTGACATTGAACTGCTCTCCATAAATCCTGTTGTGACCTTCAAAACTTCTCTGGGAATTTTGTCTTATGGATTCTTAAAACTGTGGTGACACTGTCTGGCCAGCAGAATCAAGGTTTGATGTAAAATGAGATAAGCAGCCTCCACGTAGAGGATAGTTAGGGTCGGGGGTGGAGGGGGCGGGCGTTGCTGCATGGTTCACTCTGGCCCTTCCCCTGTCAGAACTCACAGTCCAAATTGCCAGAGTGTGGAGGGAGCCCCCGTGGCAATGTGCTCACTTTGCCTTGACTTGTAGTAACAGCGTTGGTGTTCTGAGCCAGAGGAAGTCTGGCATTCTTTTCGGATGTTCAAGCCACCACTCCCTCCCATCTGGTTTGTGACAGTGGATTTGCCATCATCCAGGACCCCTGTGGCAGGAAAGATGTTTACGACTACAGTCATGAAGGGACAGCAGCAAGGAATGATTCGTCGCCTCTTTCAGTGAAGAGCACTCTAATAATCTGAAATTCTACAATCAAATGCCACCTAAGTCAAGGCAGATTCTTACAAACAAGGTTAATCAGGGTGTTTTTGTAGTAAATGTCCCCTGAGTAATGGACCATGTAGAAGGCCTCTTCAACCACTGATGGGTTGATGACTGAAGGATTTTTGGTGATTTTTAAAAATATTTTAAATATTTATTTGACAGAGAGAGAGAGATCACAAGTAGGCAGAGAGGCAGGCAGAGGGAGAGGGGCATGCAGACTCCCTGCAGAGCAGAGAGCCTGATGCGGGCCTCGATCCCAGGACCCTGAGATCATGACCTGAGCCGAATGCAGAGGCTTAACCCACTGAGCCACGTAGGCGCCCCGCTTTTTGGTGATTTTTTATGTTAAAGTCCCCTTGAGTGAAGTTGGGGGCATTAAAAAGTGAAGTAAAAAGGGAAAAAAAATACAGTTAGAGAAAGAGAGAGAGAGAAAAATAGGTCAATTAAACATGTTTGAAGAGAAAACTAGCTTTCCTTGCTCATCCTATGGGTGGGTGTCACCACCATTAAGGGCTATGGTAATACATTCATCTGCCGCCTTCTTCCTCTTCTTTCTTTTTTTCTTCCTTCCTTCCTTCCTTCCTTCTCTCTTTCTTCTTCTTCTTTTTCTTCTTCTTCTTCATCTCCTCGCCTTCTCCTTCTCCTTTTTAATAATTCTGCATTTATTTTTTTCAAGAATTCAACATTTATTGAGAAAGTGCAGAGTCAATGCAATAAATCTTTTATGATTTTTGTCCTATGAACTAAAATTCTGACAATTGTACGGAAAGTAACACCCTCAAAAAAGTTCTAAGATTGGCATCTAGAAAACAAAAGCAATTTGCATGTCATGGTGCTTCAAAACACCAAAAGTGGGTTGGCAATGATAAGGGGGTTAGTAGTTTTATTAAATTATACTGTTTATAGGGGCACCTGGGTGTCTCGGTCAGTTAGGTGTCTGCCTTTGGCTTGGGTCATGATCCCAGGGTCCTGGGATCGAGTCTCATGTTCCTGTTCTGCAGGGAATCTGCTTCTCCCTCTGTCTTCCCCCTACTCATTCTCTCAATCTCTCTCTCAAATAAATAAATAAAATCTTTTTTAAAAATTATAAAAAAAGAGGGAGAGAAAAAAATTATGCTGTTTATAAACATAATGGGGATTTAAATGCAAGGAATAAAAATGTACTACCTTTCTAAGTTCATCTCACTTCTTAAGATATCGGGAGATGGTTCCCAATGTTGAACTAGCCCTCCTCCCTTTCCCAAGACACCTTTTGGTGGAAGAACAGGCGAATGAGTTAAGGGGTAAAACTAAGGGAAACAAAGTAAAGAACTAACAGCTTCCAGGACCTCATTTCTTAATATACCTGATACCATATAGACCTGGACTCTGGGTGCAAGTCAACTGATAATGTAATAAATTAACTCAAATCCTAAGATTAGCCATTTTACTTTTTTTTTAAGAAAAACTTGAAAATGTCCTCTTTAATCCATCAGCTTTCACCCTATGCAGTTTAATTTCAGTTAATTTTGGATTATTTTGCAGTTTCACTTCCCCCTTGTCATTTATTTGATGTCAGTAGAAATAGACTATTTGCTTTCCATCTCTGTTACTCCTTCTTTTTTTTTTAAGATTTTATGTATTTATTTGACAGAGAGAGAGAGAGAGAGAGAGAGAACACAAGCAGGGGGAGCTGCAGAGGGAGAAGGAAAGGGAGAAGCAGGCACCCCACTGAGGAGAGAGCCCTCGTTGGGACTCAGTCCCAGAACCCTGGGGTTATAACCTTGAGCCAAAGGCAGATGCTCAACTGACAGAGCCACCCAGGCAGCCCCATTTCTGTTACTCCTAATTTAACCTAAATGGGCTGGAACTGAGGGATCAGTTGCAGATGAGAGTAAGCTACATTTTCTGTGATTTAAAATTACAGGCACAATATTTTTTGATGAGCTAATTTACCTAGAGGTCAAATTTTAATGAAAAGATAACACAGTATTATAAAATTGATGTTGATAAGAATAAGACACAGAAGTAGTTCTTCCATGTTATTTTGAGGAATCACATCATAAACAAAGTGTGGAAGAGTTTTCCTTCATTTAAAAATCTGTAACAGGGCACCTGGGTGGCTCAGTGGGTAAAGTCTCTGCCTTTGGCTCAGGTCATGATCTCAGGGTCCTGGGATCAAGTCCTGCATTGGGCTCCCTATTCAGCAGGGAGCCTGCTTCCTCCTCTCTCTCTGCCTGTCTCTCTGCCTACTTGTGATCTCTATCTCACTTTGTGTGTCAAATAAATAAATAAAGATCTTAAAAAAAATAAAAATCTGTAACATACATTTTTAGTAGAATTATAAATAGAAGTGACACATTAATGATCAAGGAAGGAGGGAATCATGGCTAGTAGAGGTTGTGTGTTAAATGAAGCTAATCAGTTTAGAGCATGGATTTTGAAATTCAAGAGACCTGTCTGGAAAGGCTCTGCAGCTTTTGGTGATAAGGTGTCAGGAAAGCTAACTACCTTCTCTAATGTCTTGGGTTCCTCACCTATAAAATGGGGCTAATAATAGCATCTTCCTTTACAGGATTGCAATGAAAATTATTTTATTTTATTTTTTAAAGATTTTATTTATTTATTTGTCAGAGAGAGAGAGCACACACAAGCAGGGGGAAACGGTAGACAGAGGGAGAAGCAGACTCCCTGCTGAGCAAGGGGCCCAATGCTCAACTCGATCCCAGGACCCTGGGATCATGACCTGAGCTGAAGGCAGATGCTTAACTGACTGAGCCACCCAGGTGTCCCTGCAGTGAAAATTAAATCACATAATGTATTAAAGCTTGTAGCACACAGAGTATTCAATAGATAGCCAAGAGATAGGTTGACATATGATATGATATTTCTTTGAAAACTGGTCCAAACTTAACTAAAATTGTGGATTAACTGGAATATCTTTTCCTTAGCCTTTTGAGATTGTATAGAAATCCTTGATAACAAATTAAGGACCTTTTGGAAGGGGAAGTTGCTAAATAATGATTTAGCACATTTTACTTGTTTCAGACTTGGGGCACCATAGAGCCACCATCTATTTGAATTTCTCACTGTATTATTCATTGGGAACGTTTTTGCAAAACCAGGGCTTATTCATGTTTTAGAACCAATTTGGTTGTTGACAAAGATTTATATTTAGACATAAAGAGGCGCCTGAGTGGCTCAGAGGGTTAAGCGTCTGCCTTCGGGTCAGGTCATGATCTCAGGGTCCTGGGATCGAGGGTCCTGGGATTGAGCCCCACATCTGGCTCTCTGCCCGGCGGGGAGCCTGCTTCCCCTTCTCCCTCTGCCTGCCTCTCTACTTCTTGTGATCTTTCTCTCTCTCTCTGTGTTAAATAAGTAAATAAAATCTTAAAAATAAATAAAAATAAGTTTAGACATAAAAACCATTTTATCTTTATATTTATAAATAATCTTAAATTTTTAACATATATAAATGTAGAGATATCTTACGGCAAACGTAGTTTTCTAATAGTTACATAGCTTTTCAAGTAATCAATATAGACACACAGACACATAGGTTAATGAAATCTGTGTTAGGGAAAATCTGTCTACAAAGACTATATAGAAAAACAGAATCAGAAGGTCATTAAGAGGGCGCCTGGGTGGCTCAGTGGGTTAAAGCCTCTGCCTTCGGCTCAGGTCATGATCTCAGGGTCCTGGGATCGAGGCCCATATCGGGCTCCCTGCTCAGTGGGGAGCCCGCTTCCTCCTCTCTCTCTCTCTGCCTGCCTCTCTGCCTACTTGTGATCTCTCTCTGTCAAATAAATAAATAAAATCTTTAAAAAAAAAAAAAAGAAGGACATTAAGCTTAGTGATTTGGTGAACTTTTATTTATTATTATATTTGAAAGATTTTATTTATTTGTCAGAGAGAGAGAGCTCACAAGCAAGGGAAACAGCAGGCAGAGAGAGAAGCAGGCTCCCCACCAAGTAAGGAGCCCAATACAGAACTCGATCCCAGAAGCCCAGGATCATGACCCGAGCCAAAGGCAGACGCTCAACTGACTGAGCCACACAGGCGTCCCACGATTTGGTGAACTTTTAAAGAGTTCCTTAATCTAAGCTATTCATATGATTTTTGAAAGATTCTGTTATCAGACCATAAATGATACAGATAAGACTGTGTGTTGGAAATTCCTTGGTTTAGAAATGTTAATGACCCTCATGAAAAACTTAACCCCTGAACTTCTAACTAGCTATTACTATCTGCATTTCCTCTCTGGTGGGAATTCTCATTTTGTCTTTCTCCTAAAACCATCTGTGAATCTGTTAGGCATCTTTTCTTCCACCTACTGATGTTACTAATAATCATGACACAGTTTGTGTTCTTGTCATGGCAGAAAATCTTTAAGTTCCTGAGGAGTACGGAGGAAGGACCAGAAGATCTAAACGGTCTATTGCTCAAAGTGTGCCATTTCATCTATAAATAAAAACAGTCATCGAATTACTCTTGAAAAATCCTGGGCTTTGGCACCAGGTGGATGTGGATTTAAATTCAAACTCTGGCACTTATTTAAGGGGGTGCTTTGGGCAAGTCTCATAAGCCCTCTGAACCTCGGTGAGTTTCTCATGTATACAAAACAGGTAACAACATGTTGTAACAGATCAGGGTGTAGGGTAAATTGTCAGGGCACAGTAATGCTCCTCCCTTAAAACTCTTCTTTGGGGGAGCCTGGGTGGCTCAGTGGGTTAGGCCTCTGCTTCAGCTCAGGTCATGATCTTAGGGTCCTGGGATCGAGCCCTGCATCGGGCTCTCTGCTCAGTGGGGAGCCTGCTTCCCCCTCTCTCTGCCTGCCTCTCTGCCTACTTGTGATATCTCTCTCTCTCTCTCTGTCAAAGAAATAAATCTTAAAAAACTACAAGAAGAACAACAACAAAAACTCTTTGGTCTCACATGCCTGTCTCCAACTTCCATTTTCAACATAGTAATATAAAGCATCCTATTCTGTGAATATGTATTCATAGATTTTTTAAATAAATAAACAAGCAAACAAATAAATAAGCAAATAAATAAATAAATAAATACCTCCCCAACTCAGAGCTGGGTTTAGATCATTAGAAGTCCACAATTCTATACCCATGAAATAAGAGGAGGGAACTCAACAAAATTTTGATTCTTCCCATGATTATTATTTTGGTGCTTTTTATAAAACATTAACTAGCGAATCCTTTTTAAGTTTCTTTTATCTTCGGAGTCCTTGCTTTGCTGGTGTCCTAAGCACTTTCTTAAACTGCCGACTGTGTAATCCAGCACTGCCCCAAATGTTGAATTCATTTGCTTCTAGAATTACAGAGAAAGAGAACAAAAGGTACATAAGGAAGAGAGGAAGTTAACACTTGCGGAACATGAATGGTGCTTACTAAGTGGTCCATAAAAGTTAGTTTTCTTCTGCCCTTCTTTCTTGGTTTTTAAAATTCAGATAGTAGGGGTGCCTGGGTGGCTCAGTCGTTAAGTGTCTGCTTTCAGCTTAGGTCATGATCCCAGAGTCCTGGGTTTGAGCCCTGCACAGGTGCGCTGCTTGGCAGGAAGCCTGCTTCCCCCCTCCCACTCCCCCTGATTGTGTTCCCTCTCTCACTGTGTCTCTGTCAAATAAATAAATAAAATCTTTAAAAAACAAATAAACAAAATTCAGAAAGTATTGGGGCGCCTAGATGGCTCAGTCAGTTGACAGTCTGCCTTTGGCTCAGATCATGATCCCAGGGTCCTGGGATCCAGCCCCATGAAGCCTGCTTCTCCCTTTCCCTCTGCCCCTCCCCCAGCTTGTGTGTGCACTCTCCCTCTCTCTCTCAAATAAATGCATAAAATCTTTAAAAAAAATTAAAACTAAAATTTAGACATGATTAATTTACTCCATATTATGAAAGATAAGGACTTAGCACATTTAGACTATCTCTCTCTCCTCCCTTATCCCATTTTTTAAAAAAGATTTTATTTGTTTATTTGACAGAGAGAGAGATCACAAGTAGGCAGAGAGGCAGGCAGAGAGAGAGGAGGAAGCAGGCTCCCCGCCGAGCAGGGAGCCTGATGCGGGGCTCGATCCCAGGACCCTGAGATCATGACCTGAGCTGAAGGCAGAGGCTTTAACCCACTGAGCTACCCAGGCGCCCCCCCTTATCCCATTTTTAAGTTTATGATTTTTATTCTTCTATTATGTACACTTATAATATTAAATAATATTGGTCCATCATTATTAGATAGTGTGTCTTGACTCTTAATTCTCAAAACAACTGGAGTTGATATGTATTTTGCCTTCCTTTCATTGATAAGGAAATTGAGGTTCAAAGTTAGGTAGCTAATAAGTGGTAGAATTGGGATTTGAACATTTACAAAATGAGGGAAAGACAAGGAAAAAAAAAAGATATCTCCCCAAGTAAATAAATGCAGTGTCCAAAGATAATTATAAATGGGTAAAAAGTGGGGCCTTACTTGTAACTAAACCATTGTTCCTTTCTGGAACAGTATACTGCTTTCTTCTCTCAAAGGTTTGTCTGACAGGCAGATCTGTAATAGATTGAATTTAACTGTGCCATTTTTTGAAATTGGGTAGCTGCAATGACTAGAATATGTGCGTTACTTTTATATTAGTAAGACTTTTTTTCAAATTGTCTTTATTAGTAGGTACCTTTTATTTTGCTTTACATTGATTTACTATTTATTTTTTGCCAAATCCGCAGTATGGATTTGAGAACCAGTAGCTGATCTCGAAATAGTACTTCCTATATCAGTTTTATTTTCCTTTATGCTAAGTAAGTGGCTGCCACCTCATTTACTGCTGCTCAGAAGGAAAAAAAAGGTCATATTTTTCTTGGTAAAATTAGGTTTCACACAGAAATGGCAGTCATATCACCTTCATATGCACAAAGTCAGCAAGAATTTAATTGTGTGATTAAGTTTTATGTTCTTAGATGAACATAAAATGAAAAAGTCATCATCCAATATCAACAGATAGACGTCTTTTCCTTGTAGTTGAGGTGAATCTTGATGAAATCAACGGAAGTAGAAGGTTCTATTGCACCTAATTAACTTTAGAGGATGTTTTCTCACCTTGATTTCTGTGTGAATGGGCCATTGGCATTCTAAGTACTTCATGATCAAGTTTTGGCTCATTACTCAAATATTCTACTGCACAAACACTGCATGCATGTAGCTCTTTTCGTGTCATTAACATTCATGTATGACTTTAGCAAGGCGACTCTGTTCTCTTGTAAGAAATAAAAAAATAATGACACCTTTTTGGCATGAACTGTTTTATGATTTTTCATGATAAGAGTATTCAGATACAGTTGTCAAGAATTTGAACTTCCCCTGTTTTGTGAATAATAGACAGTCTAAATGTCTGTTTACCTTGTCTTGGTCAAAGTCAAACACATGGATTATAGAAACCAGCTGGAGATCCTGAGATTAACTCTAGTGAGGAAATCAGGTACTCAGCGCTTAGTAAGCAGGTGCTCCACGTAGGTAATTTTAACTCTCACTACTGTCTCTCAAGATATCAATATCAAGATGAGGGAACTGAGGCTCAAAGAGGATCAGGGACTTGCTCGTGATTTTTTACCACCTTATATTTCCTTGAAGAGCTGATGACTAAAAATGTCTAACTATAATAATTTCACAGCAGATTGGAAATGTTCACTTCGAAACCCTTTATGGAAAAACAGATAGAAGCCTCTAGATTTTTCTCAAATCTAGTAATACTGGAAGTGTTTGCATTAACTAGTGAGAACATTTGAATTGGGAAATCCTCAGCAATGTGTGTATTACAAAAAAAAACAGAGAAAAAAAGTCTTTGGGGTTAAGTTTATGTATTTATTTTTTTTTAAGATTTTATTTATTTATTTGATAGAGAGAGACACAGCGAGAGAGGGAACACAAGAAGGGGGAGTGGGAGAGGGAGAAGCAGGCTTCCCGCCAAGCAGGGAGCCCAATGCTGGCTGGATTCCAGGACCTGGGGATTATGACCTGAGGCAAAGACGAACGCCTAACAGCTGAGCTACCCAGGTGCTCCTGAGGTTAGGATTAACAAAAGAACACAGAAAGGCCTTTCCCTTAACTGATATTTCTAGAATGGTTTCAAAGTGTTAAATGACAAACCAGGTATTTCATTTTCCCTCTTGATCCAACCCTGAAAATATGGTCAGAACTAGATAATTTTCTGTAATTAAATGAAACATGTTTTTGTTAATATAAGTTCAAAATCCTTTATATAACTTAATTATACTTTTAAAAAAGACATTTTCATTCATATTAATTGATGTAGTTTTTGAATGCTGTTGAGGTCCAGAGCTGACAGCCAAGAAAGAATTCTTGAGACTTCTTTGGTGCAAAAAGGTGGTTTTATTAAAGCAAGGGTACAGAACCCATGGGCAGAAAGAGGTGCTGCCCCAGGATTGGGAGGGGCAACTGATTATATGCTTTGGTGTTCAGGGAAGTAAAAATAAGGGAAGTTTCAAAAGTATTTTCAGGTGCTAAAGAAGATTCACAGGATACTAGAGGCCTTGCAAAACCAAAGTTGTTTTTCCCTCTAGCAAGACATTTTTTTTTAAAGACTTTATTTATTCATTTGACACAGAGAGAGAGATTACAAGTAGGCAGAGAGGCAGGCAGAGAGGAGAGAGGAGGAAGCAGGCTCCTTGCTGAGCCGAGAGCCCGATGTGGGCCTCGATCCCAGGACCCTGGGAACATGACCTGAGCCAAAGGCAGCGGCTTTAACCCACTGAGCCACCCAGGCGCCCTAGCAAGACATTTTTTAAAAAATTTTATTTACTTGACAGATAGAGAGAGATCACAAGTAGGCTGAGAGGCAGGCAGAGAGAGGAGGAGGCAGGCTCCCCACTGAGCAGGGAGCCCGATGCGGGGCTCGATCCGAGGACCCTGACATCACAACCTGAGTTGAAGACAGAGCCTTTAACCTACTGAGCCACCCAGGTACTCTCCCTCTAGCAAGACATTAACATTAAGATGCTTGGGAGCTTCCTGGAAGAACATTTATAAGGACATTTAATTTTATCTGCGTTTCCTTCTGCCTTTGTTTCCTACATCATTAATAATAAAATTAGAGTTCTTGGGATAGGATTAAGTGAGCAGGGGAAACCAGGCTAAGATTTTTTTTTTTTGAAATTGTGGGAACTATGTATGTGCACAAACATACGTATATGCATCAAGGAATCCTTGTGTAATCATTTGTCACATGTTGGCAAAAATTTCAAGTCTATATAATTATTCGTATAGAGGAACACAAAAAACTGTATGTGGTAAGATAAACCTTGAGAAAAACTGACAAAAAACTACCACATTAAAATGAAAATTAAGTCTGGGAGGAGATGATTCTGTGGGAATCTTAAGCTTGCCAACTCAACTGAAAAGTATTTTCTAACTCTGTCTGCACAAGACTGTCTAAACCAGCACTGTCCAAGAGAAATATAATAGGAGACACCTATAACATTTTACATTTTCTAGTAGCAACATAAAAAAAAAGTGAAATTAAATTTAACAATGTATTTTTTTTTTTAAGATTTACTTATTTGAGAGAGATAGTGAGCACGAGAGTTCACCGAGTGAGCACAGGGAGGGCCAGAGAGAGAGGGGGACAGAGAAACTCTAGCAGATTCCTCACCGAGCTCAGGGCCCAACGCCAGGCTCCATCTCACAGTCCTGAGATCATGACCTGAGACAAAACCAAGAGCGGGATACGTAACCGACTGCAGCACCCAGGCGCCCCTTTTGTACTGTGTTTTTTGTTTTTGTTTTTTTTGTACTGTGTTTTATTTAACCAAATATATATCCAAAATATTATTTCAGCATGTTATCAATATATAAATTATTAATGCAATATTTTACTATTCTTCATATTATATCTGGTGTGTATTTTAGCTTTATTTCAAGTATCCAGGGGCTACATGGGGTTAGTGGCTACCATACCGGAAAGAGTTCCAATCTTGCTGAATTACATAGAGTTCGTAGGGATTTATTTTGGATCTGGATATTGATTTAATTAAGAAGAGCAATTTAACAGCAATAGGGAGTTTGAGAAACAGGTGGCTGGCCGTCTTGTGGGTTTCCTAAAATCTAAACCTCTCCTGACTTGTAAACTAACTTACACCATTGATGAAAGCTATTGATATCTAAAAAACTGTGAAAGACTGTCAGTATATGTCACACAATTTAGAAGGGCATCTTCTGTGTTCTCCTTTCCTAACTAAATTTGATTTGTGTGCACTATGAAAGTGTCAGGAAAGCTAACGCAAATTTAAATTTTGAATAAAAAGACAAATCTAGAAAGAGAAGTCTGAGGGGCCTGCCTTGTATTTGTCACTCTTTTTAAAAAAGAGTATGTGTGTTGGGGGTGGGGAAGAATAGGGAAAGAAGGGACAAGTCCTCCTACCCTTCCTGACTCTTGCATTCAGTCCTAGCCTCGTAAGAATGACACCAACAAATTTGTACAAATCAAATTAAGAGCAACCAAGGCAATTGTGAAAAAGGCTTGAAACCACATCCTGTAAGCAACAGCTGAAAGCACGAGGGATATGGCTTTGGAAGATGGGGAGCTGTGGCTGGGGTATTAAGAGTGATAAGCAGAAGAGAGACAGAGAGACACACACACACACTGGAAAACCAAACCAAACCAAAACAACCAAAATGCTCATGAAAGAGAGGTCAAGCTGGCTGAATCCAAAGAAGATAGTTTCTAAAAATGAAGATAAATGTCTTGGGAGGCAGGCAATTTTCCACTACCCAGGATGGGGGCATTTCATAATGCCTAAGTCTCCTCCCAACTCTGAGAACCGATTTTATCTGTCCCAAATAGTGAACAGAGAGGCAGTGTGGAGGTCTACTACTTCACTGGCCCCGATGTTACAAGTCCTGGGACTAAATCTCTGTTAACCTATAGGACTTAGGTCAGCTTGGGCAAGTCTCTTGGACACTCTGGGTTTGCTTCCTCTATAAAATAAAAATAATAAACTCCATACAGACTTCTGGAATTATTGGAAGGCTTTGGAATTTACAAAGCGCCGCATAAACATAAGTTTCTGTTTCCATGGGATAAGACAAGAAGGCCTCTTGACTCAGCCCTCCTGCTTCTTTTTTCTTCTCCTCCACTTCTGCTGTTTAAGGTGCTGTCCACACCCAGTTATTCCCAGCACCACCCCTTAGATGCACCTTATCTTCCGTCAGCAGCACAAGGAAGACTATTACTAGCTAAATGCAGTCGTTTTCTGCCCCAAGGTAGGGCAAAGGGTCAATAGAGTCAAGAAGCAAAGTCTGTAAAAACCACTGCCTACATTTTTCATCCTGCAGCCACCATCTCTAAAAACAAGCCAACCCCTGAAAGGGACTCTGAGAAATCAGTTTCAGCATTGCTCTGCAGAATATTAAACCCCTTATCAGACACCTTTAACCCTCATAAAATAACGTATGATGGAAGCCACCACCATCCGTTTTTTGAGCTTTGCAGCAGAATCATTCTTTTTTGAAAAGTGGTCTTTTTTTTTTTAAAGATTTTATTTATATTTATTTGACACAGAGAGAGAGATTACAAGTAGGCAGAGAGGCAGGCAGAGAGACAGGGAGAGGAGGAAGCAGGCTCCCTGCTGAACAGAGAGCCCGATGCGGGCCTCGATCCCAGGACGCTGAGATCATGACCTGAGCCGAAAGCAGAGGTTTTAACCCACTGAGCCACCCAGGCGCCCATGAAAAGTCGTCTTTTTTTAAAAAATATTTTATTTATTTATTTGACAGAGAGAGAGAGAGAGAGAGATTACAAGTACGCAGAAAGGCAGGCAGAGGGAGAGGAGGAAGCAGGCTCCCTGCTGAGCAGGGAGCCTGATCCGGTGGTGCTCAATCACAGGATCCTGAGATCATGACCTGAGGGGAAGGCAGAGGCTTTAACCCACTGAGCCACCCAGGCGCCCCATGAACCATGGTCTTTAGAATTCAGGTCTGGGAGAGGTGACTGAAAGAACTTCCATAAACTTCCTTACAGGTAACACACAATGTCCCCTCTTTTCCCTAACCTGACGCCCCACCTCCAGCTCCTTCTCATGTGTGTTCAGGGAGATGGTATTGAGGGTACAGACTATGCAGTTGTACTGTTAGGGTTCAAACACCGAGACCATTACTGTGGGGAGGTGCCTTAATTTATCTGCAAAATGAGGATAATTCCTACTTCAGAGTTGAGGTTTAACTAATGCAAATAAAACCCTTGGCATGTGATCGATAAGCAGACAATTAAATGGAGCAATCAGTATTATCTTCCTGGCATTCCCATCGACGACAAGCCGAAGGCATCTCCCAAGATTTCGTCTTGACGACCTCCCAGACCAACCAAAATTTAAACCCTCAACGGTCGTTCTGGAAGTCTTAGTAATGGTGAACCTGCTGGTTCGCAATCCAGCCAAATCGGGTAGCAGACTGAGGCTTCGGATTGCCTCGCGGATATTCCACGGCACTTGAAGTCCGGGGCGAAGCGGGGGAAGGCTTTAAAACAGAACTCCAGGGGATTAACAGTGTAAATAACTGGCACGCCGCACAGCCTCCAGCAGGACTCAAAGCCACACGCCGAGGGGCGTGACCTTAGGAGAACACACCGGAGGGGCGTGGCTCCACCCGCGAGCGCGCGCGCTGCGGGGCGGGGCCTCCTCGGCACTGCGTGGACTCCGGATCCTACAGCCGGCCCCGTCACTCTGCGCATGTGTAAATTCTGGGGGGCGGGCGGGCTGGTAGAACGCGGAATTCCTGGGAAAGGGGGCGAATGGGACAGGGAGAACCGAGAAATGCGTGCGGCGGGGGCGGGACAGAAGGCGGAAGAGTTGCAATCAGCTGACCGGGTCTCGTGACAGCCTGGGCGGTGGCGACGCAGGCGTATTGGAGCGCGGTTGCTGAAAGCCTGAGCGAAGATGGCGGCCTCCAGAGTGAGCCTCTGAGAGGCAAAGGGAGGAGGCGGAGGGGGCGGGGAGGCCGCGCCGCCGCGGCACCAGGAACCCGCGGCAGCGGAGCTGCAGGGCCCCGACGCGGGAAAGGGGAAGTGGTAAGGGGGAGGAGGCCGGAGGGCGCCTCATCTCACTCCGGACGCAGAGCCGGCGGCGGGAGGAGCTCGGGCTGGAGCCTCTCCAGCCTCCCGCGAAGGTAAACCACTCCGGGCACCGGCCTCTGGGGCTCTGCCTTACCTCCTCCCCACGCCACGGGGACTTGGGGGGCTAAGGACAGGAAAAAAGGGGGCGGCATTTTGCCCGCCGCAGCCCCCAGCTGCTAAGGAGAGCAGATTACCCTCCCCCAAGGCTGCTGGTCTGGTTCCTCCCGTCGGATCCCCCCCGCCCCCGGCTCCAAGTGACATTCTCCCTGGGCACTGCCTTGTTCAGCCCCACCCCTCTTTTTTGGATTGTTTTTTCGTTTTCTATTCACCATGGTCCCCAGATCCCCTCTGTATGTCCTTACCCCCACACGCCCCTTATTCCCCTCTGGGCTCCGCCCTCAGGATTCCCTTCCAGTTTCCCAGTCTGAACACACTTTCTGCCGGTTGCCGGCAACTCTTGTTTCCTGGGGTCCGCGACCCTTCTCCCACCCCCCCCCTTCACGTCCGATGTAGACTTTGACTTTCTTTGCTTAGCTTTGTTTCGTTTCTTTTGGAGATGGGGAACACCGCGTCGTTTCTTCTCCAGTCTCTCCCTTTTCCAAAGTCAAGTTTGCACCCCAGGTTTTTCCTTTCCTGCAGGGGAGCTTATTTTCAGTGGCCTTTCCTTCACTGCTGTGGTTTTGCTTCTGAAAGTGGTGTTTGGTGAGGTAGGACTCAGACGCTCAGTAAAGTGGCGGTTAAACGCAGATTTGACTTATTAGACTTAAGAAAAGTGCCTTCCCTTGAACTGTCTTATTGTAGGGTGTCTTGAGATTGTTTTCTTTATCAGTTGTGGGGGGGATTTAAAAAAATCTCCCCCTAATGAGGCTATAATTTCCCAAAGCAATGATTTCTCTCTTCCCTTCTCTCCTTTTCCCTTTTATCCTGTTGTGATTTCTTCCAAACAGGGGGCCTATGCCTGATGCTTTTACCTCCTCTGTAAAGGGCTTTACACTGTAGGGTTATTTTGAGCCTCTTGGACTGTAATGTCTTCGCCAAAAAAATTTCAGAATATTTCTTCAGGATCTGCCCCAGTGATTGTTTTTCTTGCTATATTTTCTTTTTTACTTTCTGGATCTGATCGATTTCTAGGTTTGAGAGTACCGTCTGCAGAGTTTGAGGAAATTACAGTGGTCAGGTTTTATAGTATATTATCAGTACTCTGTGAGACTATGGGAATATGAAATAGGATTTGCCCTAAAAAATTTGAAGGGAAATTTCAAAAACTCTCCAGAAACTCGGTATCCGAAAAAGACTTGATTCACATTTCTTTGGTTTCTGGAAAGTGCTATATTGTTTGACTGAATTTAGCATGTAACCTAAAACCTTGTTAACATTTTAAATGTAATATGAAACTCTTTAAGCAGCTATATCTCAAACTTGGCTTTTGCTATTAATATCACAATGGGGCATAAGTCCTGTTTAGAAAATATTACACTGTATTCCTAGTTTGAAAACAGGAAGTAGAACATACTAAGGGAGGAAAAGAATAGTCAGAGGGTTATTAAGAGATAGGAATGTCAAGAACTTTAAGTCTATAGTCCAGTTCATGGAAAATACCACCATTTGTATTCCACTAGGAGGCAATGGATGTTCCTCTTTTTCTAAAGTGATAGTAGTAAATAGGCTAAATTATATGAACATTACCAGTGCAAAAATTATGGAATCATGGAAAGCAGGTGTTATTTGTAAGAATTTAACTTTATCCACAAATAAATAGAAGGTAGTTGCTGAGGTGGATTATAACAGTACTGGCTTTATTAAATTTGTAAAAAGGTTGATGCAGATAAACTAGAGGAAAAAAGAGGGGTGGCATTTTGGTCGCCTCTTTAGCAAAGATTTGGTTGCTAATAGTTTTAGGCCTAAATGTTGACTGTCATGTTTAACAGTGGCTAAAAGGGAGTTGTTTTGAAAGAAATCCTTTAAGTCAGTGTTTCTCAATTTCATTAAACCCAATAAAGCCTCCCTTTTTATTCCAAACAATTTGTAACACCTGCTTTAATATTTGGAGATAGTTTTTATTTTTTTTATTTTTTTTATTTTTTTAAAGATTTTATTTATTTATTTCACAGAGGGAGAGAGATCACAAGGAGGCAGAGAGGCAGGCAGAGAGAGAGAGAGGGGGAAGCAGGCTCCCTGCTGAGCAGAGAGCCCGATGCGGGCCTCGATCCCAGGACCCTGAGATCATGACCTGAGCCGAAAGCAGAGGCTTTAACCCACTGAGCCACCCAGGCGCCCTGTAGATAGTTTTTAAATAATATAACCACCTTCTGACTTTGGTCCTGGGACAAAAAGAAGGTTTGCTCTCACTGTTGCACCGAAAAAGAATGGGACTCACTTTAAATTCTTGACTTTCGTTGAGAACTGTTAAAGATTTGAGGTCACAGAGCAAACCATTGGCCAATCTTTTAAGGAGAGAGGGTATATATGAATTCAGTGTCACCTTCATGAGACACAGCTGGACACTGGTAAGAACAGTTAAGCTAGAATAGCTGACAAGCTGATGAAGGCTGAGTGCACCTTCTTCCAAGCTCTTTCTCTACAAACTCACTTGAAAAGATTGGAAGGAACCCTGGGGAGTGTCTGTTGTGGTAATGATCTAGAGGAGTGGAAAAGCAGCAGAGCTTTCAAAAGGGGCACAAAACTCTATTCTTTCTTTGTATCTTTCATGGAAGAGTAACCTTTATCTGTGAAGAGAAGGGTATCTCCACTGGCCTGTTGGTAAGCATTCATTGAGTTGGGGCAATGCAGGAAAAGGGGAAAGAATCTTCTCTGGGAGGAGCACTGAGCTTAAAACTGCAGCCAGGAGGAAAAAGATCACACCCCTGAGATCCAGGGATATAGTGTATCCCTAAGACTGAACCTTAATCAGAACTACAAAGACACTGTCTCCAACCCCCTGCCTCTATAAGAAGTTTAGAATAACAAGTGAATGCAGAATATTACTAGGAACAATATCCTGCAAAGAGGCACAGCACAAAGAATCAGATAGACATTGCTTTAGTAAACCATCCCCCACCGCAAGCACCAGCTATTCTGTAGATTTTTGAAGCCTGTGGTACACTGAGAATAACCATAGCAACAGCAAATCATAAATCCAACCCGACTCCTAAACATATTAACACAAACCTTGCACTAAAGACCTGGCAAAGAAAAGACGTGCCCATTTCCAATCACAAAAGTTATTTACTGCAGTCTCTACTGTTCTGTATATGTCCAGCTTTCAACCGAAAATTATAAGGCATACAGAAAAGGCAAAAAAAAGAAAATAGAGCGATCATCAGAAGTACACTTAGATTAACATAGATGCTGTTATCTGCTAGGGAATTTAAAATGACTATAATATGTTAAAGGTTGAAGAGTGGATAACATGCAAGATCAGATGGGTAATTTTAGCTGATAGAAAGTGTAAGAATCAAAAGAAAGGCTAGGGGTGTTATTATACAGTAAAGGAATGAAGAATGCTTTTGGGCTTATCAGAATTGACATAGCCAAGGAAAGAATCAGTGAACTTATAATGTAGAAGAAATTACCCAGCTGACACACAAAAAAAAGTTAAAACACCCTAGAGCTTAGGGATAGTACTAAACATTTTAATATATAAATGATTAGAATCCCAGAAGAGACAACAGAGTAGAAGAAATACTAAAAATGTTTGAGGAAATAATAGAAAAATTTCCAAAACTAATGTCAGACATCAAACCATAGATCCAGAAGTTTAGAGAACACCAAGCAAGATAAATACTGTCCCCCCTACCGCCCACAAACTCAAAACACATTATATTTAAACTGAGGTAAACAAAGGACAAAGAGGAAGGTAGCCAAAGAAGAGAAACCTATACAGAAGAACAAAGAGTTAAAGCAGAGAACCCATGCAAACAAGAAGACAATTGAGTGACAACTTTACTGAAAGCAAAAAACAGCAAAAATATTTTTCAAAAATGAAGACAAATTACAGACACTGTCAAACAAAAGCTAAGAGGACTCAAAAGTATAATCTCTCCATTTACATGATCAGTGCATTCCTAGGAATTATATGAATATTAAACTCTACGAAATGTACTTTGTGATTTATATTTAACACAATTAAAATTGGGATTGGTTATGAATAGGTTTTTATCTACGTTAATGCCCAATTTCATATTAAAGTCAGTTGAGGGTGGTTCTACCTGTGGGACTGTCTTGTACATTGAGGGGTATCTAGCCCCATCCACTAAGTCATAGGACAGTAGTCACCCCTTACTCACTTTTCATGATTTCAGTTGCTTGAGGTTAGTATCAGTCCAGAACCAGATGATCCTTCTAATATATTGTCAGAAGGTCAGTAGTTGCCTAATATTGATGTGCTATATCACATGTAATCTCATCACATAGGCATTTTATCTCAAATCAAAAGGAGGCTGAGTGTAGTGCAATAAGATATTTTGAGAGAGACCACATTCACATAACATTGCAGTATATTGTTACAGTTGTTTTATTGTTAATATGTCACTGTACCCAATTTATAAATTAAACGTTATTAGAGGTATGTATATACAGAGCAAGAGTCTATATAGGATTTGGTACTATGTGGTGTCAGGCATCCACTGGGGGTCTTGGAACACATTTCCTGTGGATAGGGGTGACTACTGTAGTGTTTCTCTTTTTTTTCCTTAAGATTTTTTTTGTTAGTGAGCATGAGTGGAGGGGAGGGGCAAAGGGAGAGGAAGGAGGAAACAAACACCTCTCTGAGCAGTGAGCCTGATGTGGGGCTGGATCCCAGGACCCAGGTACCATGATCCGAGCTGAAGGCAGACCTGTAACTGACTGAGCCACCCGGGAGCCCTTACTGTAGTGTTTCGAATCATAGCATCTTTAAAATTATAGTCAGCAGTTTTCACATGCTCAGCACATGCCAATCAGTAACATCTCTTGGTAGTATGGAGTGATTTCTAATTGTGGGAACTTCTTTGAGAATCACTGATTTGGGAATATTTTTGTAGTAAGTAATTTAAACCAACGTGGTTGTGATCCTCTTTACTAACTTAGACTGAGTGTCCTTCAGTAAAATCTTTATCAGTAAAGATAAACATAATTTGCTGGTAGTTCTTTTCACAGGCTCTTAACTTTATTCAACAGCCTGCATATTTGAGTTTTGTTTGCACTTTTATGGACTGCTTATGAAGAATAGTGATCTCTGAAACAACAGAGTTGTGCACCTGGGTGGCTCATTCGGTGAACCGGCTGCCTTTGGCTCAGGTCATGATCTCAGGGTCCTGAGATGAGATGGGAGCCTGCTTCTCCCTCTGCCTCTCCTTCCCCCCTGTTCATGTGCACGTGCGCGCGCACTCTCTCTCTCAAATAAATAAATAAGTCTTTTAAAAAGTAAAACAACAAAGTCTACATTCAGTGGGATTTTATTATTGCAGCATTCTAAGTTGCCCTTAGAAGTAGACCACATTGCCTAAGCAGTGTTCTCATATTTAGCGCGTGGCCATCGGTAATACCTCTGTGAAGTTGATGAGTAAAAATTTGATCTTTGGTGAATAGATCAAAAACAAAACCCCAAAGCAATCTAAAATAATTAATTAAATGTTTTAATTTTGTCAAGTGTAGTTGCCAGAACATAATGGAAGGATTGTTAAGGTTATGAATATAGGAGGCTGTCCCTAATATTTCATAAATTCCATGCTAATTATAGTAAAATTTAAGTTTTTTTTTTTAAGATTTTTTTTTTTTAATTTATTCATTTGACACAGAGAGAGAGAGAGATTACAAGCAGGCAGAGAGGCAGGCAGAGAGAGAGGAGAGAGGAGGAAGCAGGCTCCCTGCTGAGCAGAGAGCCCGATGTGGGCCTGGATCCCAGGACCCCGGGATCATGACCTGAGCCGAAGGCAGCGGCTTTAACCCACTGAGCCACCCAGGCGCCCAGTAAAATTTAAGTTCTTACACATGGATTTCAGACATGTATTCCTTAGTCATCTAGTGCTTTGAGTTTCTTTCCCCCTCAAACTTCTAGTTAAGATACAGAATGTATTTTGGATGTTTACCAAATCTTAGAGCAGATAAAGCCATTCTCTCCCCCAACCGTAGATGTGCTGGGTTTAATTTTAAAAGTGGAATTTTCCTTTTTTTTTTTTTTTTTTTTTAGTTAATTGGTAGATTTGGGGTGTTCTGTAAAATCTGAAGGACTATGACAGAGTTTGGAATAATGGATATTTCAGAAAGAGCCAAGGGAGAAACCTACATGTTGCTATTTTGTGTTGGGTGAAAGGGAAATTGTAGTAGCCTAAGCTCCTTGTCTTTTAATAGTGTATTTGCCTGTTAGAATGCTTACTGTAAAACATCCTCTAAGAAGAATTTGCAGTATATTTAGGAAATTTAGTCCTCCATTAGGCATTCACTACTGTGATAGAAAAAACAGCAACAAGTTAAAACATGGCAATTGAAAATCTCTTACCCATTAGGGTCTATTTCATGCAATAGAGGAAGATTATTAAATATCTTTGAGCCAGAGAAGAGCTTATTGAACTAGTACATTTTGTTCTTTGATGAACCAAGTTTTAGCTTCAAAAGTAAAATAGAAATTAGGTCTAAAAATTTTCAGGAATCTGTACAAACTAAAACTGTAAATGATCATTAGCATCGATTTCACAGGATTGCTTAAATGGAACATTTGTTTGGGTTTTTTAGGTGAATATTTCTGGGCATTTTTAGGTTTTGGAAAGAAGAGTCATAATTGTGCATCTTTCTTGAAAAAAAATTTTTTTTTTGTTACAACAGCTAGAGGTCTGTGTCTTTTTTTTTTTTTTTAAAGATTTTATTTATTTATTTGACAGTGAGAGAGAGATCACAAGTAGGCAGAGAGGCAGGCAGAGAGAGGAGGAAGCAGGCTCCCTGCCGGGCAGAGAGCCAGATGTAGGGCTGGATCCCAGGACCCTGAGATTATGACCTGAGCAGAAGGCAGAGGCTTTAACCCACTGAGCTACCCAGGCGCCCCTAGAGGTCTGTTTTGTGAGAAGAATTATTCCTTCAGATGAAATCAGCATACATGTGATTAAAATGTAAAGACGTATTTTTTTCAATATTTATATTGAATAGGAATGGGCAACAAAATTAACTGCTGTGGTATTTATGCTTGCCCCTCCCCCAGTTAAGATACTATTAAAAGTGTTTCTTCAGATTTAGGAGTTGCTTTTGAATTTCCCTTGCCCTTTTATTTCATGAATATATATCTGATTTCTAATTGGAAAGAAATGGATTTTTAAAGATTGGGGAGGTGAATCTTAGATTATTTTGCCCTATCCTGTGGTGGTGGAAGTATTTAAAACTTCATTTTGATATGGCAGACAATGCAAAGGTTTCAGTATAATTTTGGGCAATTATTTGGAGATATGATTGTCAGCTGAAATTTGATAGTACCACTGGCTTTTTTCTCCAGCTACATTTATCTCTGGAGTCAGTGGGTTCTTCAGAACTTTTAGAAAGCTAAGGTAGGATGTATTAAAACTTTACTTTGTGATCTATTTTATAAGCTTTTAATTTATTTTAAAAAATATTTATTTGGAGAGCAAGTGAGCATGAGTACTTTGTGATCTATTTTATAAGCTGTTTTGTTTTTTTTTTAAAAGATTGTATTTATTTGAGAGAGCGAGTGAGCCATGAGCAAGGGGAGGGGTAGAGGGAGAAGTAGACTCCCTGCTGAGCTCAAGGCAGACTCCTAATGACTGAGCCACCCAGGTGCCCCTTTATAAACTGCTTGAAGACCCCTGTACATGGGGCGTCTGGGTGGCTCAGATGGTTGGGCGTCTGCCTTTGGCTCATGTGGTGATCTCCAGGTCCTGGGATCGAGCCCCGTGTCAGGCTCCCAGCTCAGCCGGGAGTCTGCTTCTCCCTCTGCTAGTCCCCCTGCTTGTGCTCACTCTGTTTCTCTCTCTCAAATGAGAAGTAAAACCTTTAAAAAAAAAAAAAGAAGACCCCTGTACAGTAGGTATTATACACATTACACATACTAATTTGTTACTTATTTAGAAGGAAATACTTTTGCCTCTATTTGTGTTATGTATTAAAACATGAAGCTTAAAATTAAAAATTAAAAAATAAGGTTAAAGTTCATTTCAGTTTTTTCCCATACACAGCACATTCTGAGACAGTCTAGTTGTAGCTTTTAATCTGGGTAAAAATTAATGTTCTGTTAACCGTTTATATTTTGTGCTCCCTTCAGCACATCTAAAATTGGAGCATTAACTATTTATATTTTTACCTTTTATTTGAAACAACTATCCTAGTGATGTAATTTGCTCAGCTTTTGAATCCATTTACAAATAAATGTAGGCTTTTAAAAAGCTAGTATTAAGGGATTCTCTCTTTGGTTTTTACTCAAGATTGGCCTTTGCCTTAGCAATGGTTCTCCTTCCCCCTGCCTTTTTAATAGGGTGTAGCTGTATGAGGAAATATTCAGTTAATAAATTTGTTTCTATCATGTGACTGTATACCATATTTTGAGGTGTAGTGTTACAATGTAGCAGAAAAACAGTTTCTATAGGCGAGCTGGGTCAGAAAATAAAGGTAAAGGCAATTCGTTCCCCAAATAAATATTTCATCTACAGCCAAGTTAAGAGAACTTTACATTACATACTCATACTCATCTCCAAGGTTTTCACATTAACATTTACCACTTGCTTTATCATATATCCATCTTTCTATCCATTTTTTGATGCATTTCAGGACAAACTCATGTTTTTAATTCATTATTTAAGAGCCAAATTCTTTATGTTACAGATTCAAAGTGTAAAAATTAGTATCTTCTCTGCTCTCTCCAAGTTGTTGTGATCATGTAAAAATTAGTCTCAGTGGGTCATGCAAGATGTGTGCTTTAAAGGCAAATAGCCTGTATTAAAGCCATTTTCTTTATTCACTAGTGTATCACAGATGGTCCCCAACTTGATGATAACTTGACTTAAAATCTTTCAACTTTATAATGGTGTGAAAGTGGTATGCATTCAGTAGAAATTATACTTTGAATTTTGATATTTTCTCAGGCTAGCGCTATGCGGTATTATACTCTCGTGATGCCGACAATGGCACTGAGCCGCAGCTCACAGTCAGCCACAAAGTCACAAGGGTGAGCAACTGATATGCTTACAACCATTCTGTTTTTCACTTTCAGTGTGGTATTCAGTAAATTATATGAGATATTCAATACTTTGTTATAAAATAGGCATGGTCTTAGATGATTTTGCCCAACTGTAGCTAATATGTTCTGAACACATTTAAGGTAGGCTGGGCTAAGCTATGATGAGTGGTAATTTAAGTGTATGAAATGCATTTTCAGTTTACAATGGGCTTATCAGGAGGTAACCCCATAGTAAATCAAGGAAGATCTGTATTTTTCTGAGTATACACATTCATCTCTGGCTAAATGAGGGCTCTGTTTTTACTTAAACACCAGACTTGCACATACACTTAGTTTTGCTGTGTGTGCAGATTCTTCTGCTTATAGCTTGGCTGTAATCTGCTTGGGTGCCTGTGGTGTTAAGGCCGTTCAACCTGCTTTTTGTGCTTCGTAACAGTTTGGTGTAGGCTTCTACTTACTGGACTCTCAGATCCTGTGGTTCTGTGTCAAAATCATATCTTCTGAGAGATTGGTCTCATTTTATTCATAAATGATCTTAAATGGATTGCCAGTTTTACTGCCAGTAATAAATTAGAGATTGTGAGAACATTAAAAGTTGTTTGAAAGCATGAAGCAAGGGAATTCACTGAATAGGGTGAATCTAGCCAAAATGCCTGTGTTACGCAGAATTTGACTTTTTAACCCCTGGGAACAGTTCTCTCAAAAGAAAAAACTGCTGGGGCGCCTGGGTGGCTCAGTGGGTTAAGCCTCTGCCTTCGGCTCAGGTCATGATCCCAGGGTCCTGGGATCAAGCCCCGAATCCGGCTCTCTGCTCAGCGGAGAGCCTGCTTCCCCCTCTCTCTCTGCCTGCCCCTCTGCCTACTTGCAATCTCTCTGTCAAATAAATAAATAAAATCTTAAAAAACAAACGAACAAACAAACTGCAAAGTTGCAAAAAAAAACTCTGTTGGTGGTATAATAATAAGGTATGGAATGAAAACAGGTGAAGCCAGCCTAAAAAATTGGAGATGCTTTCAATGTGTTTAGTTACAAACAACATGTAAATTTGTGTTTTTCTCATTAAAAAAAAAAAAGGTAGGTCTTTGAGAATTTGAAGTGGGACACTCAGGAATGAAGGAGATGAAATTTTTTTCTTTTTAGAGTTTGTTTATTTACTTGAGAGATAGTGAGCAAGTGAGGGCGTGCAAGAGGGTGATTGCATGGTGGGGGTGGTGTCAGAGGATGAGAAGCAGACCGCCTGGTGAGGCAGTGTTCCATCCGAGGACCCAGGATCATGACGCTTGACCAGCTGAGCCACGCAGATGCCCTGAAGGAGATGAAATTTAAGCAAAAATAATTAGTTTGAACAGATAAATTCTTGCTAACTTGGGTATGCCTCAACAACTGTCAGGGTGGCAAGTGCTGATGATGCAGCTGCAACCAAGATCTCATACAGCAAGTTTTACATTTTTTTAGTTGGACAGTTCATTGCTATTTAGAGAATGTGCCTGTAAATGACTGTTATTGCTATTACCTGCTTAATGCTTGAGCTGCTTGATGCTAGAAGTTTTGCATATTTTTCATCTCTATTAATGGGAATTCTGGTTGCTTAAGAGTTTTTTTGTCTATGAGCAACAATTTGGAACACTTTTGGAGCTTATTAAATATGTAAATATTAATGGAGAAATACATAAATATTAAATGGAGCGTAGATTATTTTTAGGGAGCGAAGTTCTTTTTTCCAAAAGTCTCTCAAACCATAGTTAACTTGTAGATATCAACATAAATTTAAAAATACTGTTAGTTTCATGTAAAGAGATACTTCTAACAAGTGAAATTCCAAATGCCTAAGTAGGGGATTTAAAATGTAGTAACATTGACTTGAAAAATGATAGTATTTTGTAGGAATAAAGTTGAAATAAAGAGGGCTCCTGGGTGGCTCAGTGGGTTAAAGCCTCTGCTTTTGGCTCAGGTCATGATCTCAGCATCCTGGGATCGAGGCCCGCATCGGGCTCTCTGCTCAGCAGGGAGCCTGCTTCCTCCTCTCCCTGTCTCTCTTCCTGCCTCTCTGCCTACTTGTAATCTCTCTCTCTCTGTCAAATAAATAAATAAAGTCTTAAAAAAAAAAGTTGAAATAAAGGGAAGCTTAAATGTTAGGGTACGGTTGACTTAAGATAATTATTTTATTTTATTTATTTATTTATTTTTTTAAAGATTTTATTTATTTATTTCACAGAGGGAGAGAGATCACAAGTAGGCAGAGAGGCAGGCAGAGAGAGGGGGGGAAGCAGGCTCCCCACTGAGCAGGGAGCCTGATGCGGGCCTCGATCCCAGGACCCTGAGATCATGACCTGAGCCGAAAGCAGAGGCTTTAACCCACTGAGCCACCCAGGCGCCCTAAGATAATTATTTTAAAAATTTCATCTATCATGATTACCTTGACCTGTCTTATATATTTATCCCTTTTTATTTTTTTTCATTTTGTTTATTCATTTGTTTTTGAGAGAGAGAGAGCGCTTGTGTTCAGGAGTATGCACAAGTTGGGGGGGAGGAGGGGCAGAGGGAGAAGGAGAGAGAGAATCCCAAGCAGTCTCTACACCCAGTGCAGGGCCTGAAGTAGGGCTCTATCTCACGACCCTGAGATCATGACCTGAGCCAAAATGAAGAGTCAGACTTAACTGACTGAGCCACCCAGGTGCCCATATTTATTTATTTTAAAAAACCTTTTTAGGTAAAATTGTAAAGAATAAAATAATAATAAAATCATGACACCCTCATATACTCAGCCTAGCTTAAGAAATGTGTATTGCTACAGTTATCTTTGAATGAGCAGGTGAAAACTGTGAATACTGATTAAAACAATAAAACACTGTACTTTTGAAGGTAAAGATCCTAGCTGATATTTATTGGTGATATACATTGAATAAATAGTACAAAGATTGAAATTAAAAGATAAAAGACTTAGGATTAAGTAACTTAATAATTTTAACTTTCCCACCTGAGATGCCTTAAGAGAAATAATGGGTCTTGTCAGCTTGAAAGTGAGAGAGGTCATCATAGAGAGATATGAAACAACTATTTCCTATCTAGGGTAGTATATTTAAAGTACAATAATCACTATTATGATTGCAGTTAATATTTTTGAGTGCTTATTTTGAGCTAGGCATCACACTATCCCCTTTATTTATCTCATTTAGTCCTTACCCGGGGCGCCTGGGTGGCTCAGTGGGTTAAAGCCTCTGCCTTCAGCTCAGTTCATGATCTCAGGGTCCTGGGATCCCGCATCGGGCTCTCTGCTCAGCAGGGATACCGCTTCCTCCTCCCTCTCTGCCTACCTCTCTGCCTACTTGTGATCTCTCTCTCTCTCATTTAGTCCTTACCAGAGCCTACAAATACAAATATTATGCTCACTCTCATAGATGAATTACGGTTCCGAGAAGTTTAGGAAGCTTTTCTTTTAAGTCACGCAGCCAGTAAATGGCAGTTATTACTAATCCGCCTTCAGCCATAAGTAACATTTTAAAAATTCACCACCCTTACTTACCTTGATGATAGATCGAATATTAAAACTAGTTTAGTGTGTATATTAATGTAGCTTTTGTGCTAGTTGTTAGTTACGTTTAGTGTGGTCTGGTGCCTGTGCTATAGGAAGCTATTTCCAAGTCTGTGTTTTAAAATTAAATCATCACTTGAAGAACGCTGTACTTGGAGGACCCTCTAGACTTGCCTTCACTCATTTTCCGGTGGTTCTCTTGAAATTTTCCAAGTCTCACTTTGAATGATACATAGTCAGTACAGAATATTCTT
Organism: Ailurus styani; assembly: GCA_002007465.1. Classification (NCBI taxonomy): domain Eukaryota; kingdom Metazoa; phylum Chordata; class Mammalia; order Carnivora; family Ailuridae; genus Ailurus; species Ailurus styani. The sequence continues at coordinate 827,556 of LNAC01000601.1, read as the reverse complement.
ATCCTGTTTCTTCCGCTTTTTTTTTTTTTATATTTGTGTATTGTCGTTATCCACTAGTGAGTTATTTGTGTGTCCAGAAGTATCTTCATGGTCTGAAAGAGTTAATGCAGTTTCTAGACCAGTTGCCTTCATAAGATGAAATGTCTGCATCACAAAGTGGTTAAGGTCTGATTGAGAATATAAAATAGATTTACCTGAAAATTTGGAGAGGTTAACATTACACTGTTGGGAAGTAGGCCCCAGCCTCAGATCACATTAATCTGGTTATTTTAAAAGTTCAGTATTAGTTAAAATAGTATTTTTCTGTTATTGAACTCCTTAAAGACTATTCTGGAATCCTATATTCATAGCAAGTTTCTGTCATGTTTGTTTTGAACACTTCATTTAAAAAATTTAGTTATGGGCGCCTGGGTGGCTCAGTGGGTTAAAGCCTCTGCCTTTGGCTCAGGTCATGATCTCAGGGTCCTGGGATCAAGCCCCGCATCGGGCTCCCTGCTCAGCGGAAAGCCTGCTTCTCCCTCTCCCACTTCCCCTGCTTGTGTTCCCTCTCTTGCTCTGTCTCTCTCTGTCAAATAAATAAATAAAATCTTAAAAAAAAAAAGATTATTATTTGACAGAGAGAGGGAGATGGAGAAGCAGGCTCTCTACTGATCAAGGAGCCTGATGCGGGGCTCAGTCCCATGACACCAGGATCATGACCTGAGCTGAAGGCAGACGTTCAACCCATTGAGCCACCCAGGCACCCCGTTTAAAAAATTTTTTTAAGCTTACCTGTAGACAGGAATATTCAGCCTTGGAGCCTTTTTCTTTTGCCTTGTGTTGAGTATGGCAGTTTCTTTCATTGCTTGAAATCGTGTGAAGGTAATAATTGGAACTAGTTCTGAATTAATCCAGGAATGTGCTGTCAAATGATACATCTGTAATTACATGGTCAGAATAAATTTATTTTGAGTTCCTAAATTCGAGAGAAGGTTTTATTGCTCAGGTTAAATACATAGAGTGTAGAGTTAAGCAGATTGAGTTCACAGTCTGGCCCAACTACTTACCAGCTGTGTGACCTGGGAGAAGTGATACCCATCCTCTATAGTTTTCTTGTCACCAAAATGGGGATCATCATATCTGTACCATAGTGGTGTTACAGAGACAAAATGAGGTAGGTGGATAAATGCATAGTCAAGACCTGGCCTAATCATTAACATGTGATGAATATTTGATGAATTGAACCTAGTTTTTGCATAATTTCAGGACGTGTCTTAAATCTTTCTATTAGAGTCACTGTGCCTCCCCAGTTTCAGGATAATCTTTACCAAGGGCTCAAAATAAAAAAGGATTATCCTGATTTCCATTATGAGGCTATGCAGACAGTAGTAATACATAGCACTGAATTATCCCCTTATTTGGCTATGTAGGTGTCTCTTCCCTCTCTTACCTCTCAGATATACCTCTGCCTGTATATAACCTGGCTGAAGGCAAGCTTTTCAGATAAAGGAGTAATTTTCTTCCAAAAAAAGGACTTCCATTTTACTGGCCTTTTTTGGTGGTGGTTATTCAGGATTGGGAACACAATAGCAGTATCACTTGTTGCTTCCTAAAATATTAGAGATAATTGTCAGGTGTGCCGATTTTGGCCATAGGAATGTCTTCTGATGTCCAGAGAGTTGAAGTACTTCTTTAATTTTATATTGTATTTTTTTCTGTCAACATGGTTATCTGCATTAGTATTTCTTCTGTCAGGCCAGATAATCAGTAGTTTAACATTTTCTTTCTTTTTTTTAAGATTTTATCTATTTATTTGACAGAGAGAGAGAGATCACAAGTAGGCAGAGAGGCAGGCAGAGGGAGAGGGGGAAGCGAGCTTCCTGCTGAGCAGAGAGCCTGAAGCAGGGCTTGATGCGTGGCTCGATGCGGGGCTGATCGCAGGACCCTGAGATCATGACCCAACCCGAAGGCAGAGGCTTAACCCACTGAGCCACTCAGGCGCCCCTAGTTTAACATTTTCTTAAATTTTATTTTATCGTGGTAAGAACACTTTAACATGAGACCTGTCCTCTTAACAGATTTTTAAGCGTGCAATACAGTATTGTTAACTATAGGCACCATGCTGTGCAGCAGATCTCTGCAACTTAATTATCTTGCACAACAGAAACTTTATACCCACTGATTAGCAACTCCCCCTTTTTATTGCACCCCAGTTCCTGCCAACCACCATTTTACTCTCTGTTTCTATGAGTTTGACTATTTTAGATAACTCATATAATACTGCATCAAGTAATGCAGTATTGGTCCTTCTGTGGCTGACTTATTTCACTTACCATCATGTCCCCAAAGTTCACCTGTGTTGCATATTGCAAGATTTTCTTTTTCAAGGCTGAATAATACTCCACTGTGCGTGTATGCCACATTCTTTTATTCTTTCATCCGTTGATGGACTTGAAATTGTTTCCACATCTTGCCTCTTATAGAAAATGCTGCAGTGAACATGGGAGAGTTGGCTCTTCAAGATCCTAATTTCAGTTCTTTTGGATAATTTTGAAAGTTTGATTGCTGGATCATGTGTTCTATTTTTAATTTTTAATTACTTCTGTACTGTTTTCCATACTGCCTACACCATTTTGCATTCCCACTAACAGTATTCAGTTTCTCTACATCCTTGCCAAAACTTGTTGTCTTTTGGGGTTTTTTTGTTTGTTTTAATAATAGCCATTGTAACAGGTGTGAGATAATATCTCATGCCTTTTTTTCTTTTTCTTTTTCTTTTTTTTTTTAGATTTTACTTATTTATTTATTTTTTGCAATCTCCACACCCAAGGTGGGGCTTAAACTCACAACGCCGAGATCAAGAGTCGTGTGCTCCATTGGCTGACCCCCTTTAGTGCTTTTGAGTTGCATTTCTCTGATAGTGACATTGAACATCTTTTTATATACTTGTTGGCCATTTGTATATCTTCTAGTAGTTTAATTCTATACTGATGGGTGTGTTAGATCTTCTCTGCCTTTCTCTTTTTATCTATCCTAACCTAAGAACTCTCTGGAGGCTGGCGCTTTCATCACCACCAAGTTCCTAGGTCTTCAGAAAGTTATAGATAATCCTTCTTGATCTAAACTTGTTTTAATTCCTCTCCTAAAAGATCTGTTTGAGTTACGTATTCCCCCAAATCAGTGATTCCCCCAAATCTACGAAGTCATATTTAGGGTTTTTTTCCCCCCCTGGGTCATGCTCTGACTTCTTTGGGGGCTATCATTTTAAAGTCTTTATTATTTTTCTCTCACCTCCATTTTAAATTTAAAGTCCCTTAGTGGTATCAGTCACTCTTGACTCAAGTGCATCTTCTTGTAACTTTTTCTAAGATAGGCCTTGGTACAGAGTCTGTCATTCAGATAAGTTATAGACTAGCAATCCAAACTCCACATCTTAGTATTGGCCATCACCTTTTGTGTTCTCCTTTTTTATTCCCTTATTCCAATTTTCAGTCATAGTATATAAGGGAAAGATAACATCTGTAAACCTGTATTTTTCACTATTTTGGCATATTCTCAGAGATCCTACTTAAGTTTCTTTTCAGAAATATCATTTACTGCAAATGATTTAGAAGCCAGGAAGAATGTCTGCTGGTTATTTAATAAGTCTTAGTCAACTGCCTGTTTCATCTCAGATACACAGTCCAGGGAAAAAAACAAAGAAAATGCACCAACTGTGTCAGGACTATATTTAGCTGTCTCCATACACACTAGTAGGAAGATGTCAGTTGACTGTAATTTCCTCTCTAGTAACAGTAAAGGTTTCCCTAACCTTGCCGTTACTTTTGGTTCTCTTATTTCTCAGAGCATGAGTTGATGCTTTTCCAGAAGATTGGACAAAACCTTATTTAGGAGTACTTGTTAGAACGTTGCTGCATTTCATTCATTCACTCAGATACTTATTGAGCACCCGTTTTGTGTCAGGCACTCTTATAGGCTCTGGGGATATAAATAAATGAGCTTAACAGTCAAAAATGCTTCTCTCTTGATAATGATAGCAGGTTTAGATGGGTAATAAATTGTACATTGGACAGTGAAAGGTGCCAGAGAAGAAAAATGAGCAGGAGTCAGGGAGAATTGAAGGTGTAGAATGAGGAGAGTGATTACATTTTTAACAGGATGGTTAGGGTAGGCCTCATTATATATATATATAATTTTTTTAGAAGATTTTATTTATTGACACACAGAGATTACAAGTAGGCAGAGAGGCAGGCAGAGAGACAGGGAGAGGAGGAAGCAGGCTCCCTGCTGAGCAGAGAGCCCAATGCGGGCCTCGATCCCAGGACGCTGAGATCATGACCTGAGCCGAAAGCAGAGGCTTTAACCCACTGAGCCACCCAGGCCCCCAGGGTAGGCCTCATTATAAAAGTGACATTTGAACACAGGTTTGAAGGACATGTGAGCCATGTAGGTATCTAGGGGAAGAGTGTTCTACATGGAGTATAGAGGCCTTTGCCACTTTGCTATTACAAAGGTAGTAGGAATGAAGAAGGCAATTTCAAAATAGTGTCTTTTAAAATGTTTTTGCTATGCAGGTATATATACTCAAGAGAAATGAAAACATGTTCATACAAGTGTTCATAGCAGCATGACTCCTAATAGCCAAAAAGTAGAAACAATGCAAATGTCCATCAACTGATAAACAAAATGTGGTATATCTGTACAATAGAAGGAAACCAATCCATGTCAGAGTGTGGATGAACTTTGAAAATGTCATGCAACATGAAAGAAGGCAGTCACAGAGACCAAATTTTGTATGATTCATTTATATGAGATGTCTAAAATAGCCAAATCCATAGTGACAGAAAATAGATTAGTGGTTGCCAGGTGCTCGGATTGAGTGGGAATGAGGAGTGACTTCTAACAGTTTCTTTTTGGGATGACAAAAATGTTCTAAAAACAACATTGGTTGTAGAATTCTGAATATACTAAAACCCCCTGAATTGTACACTTAAGAAGGGTGAATTCTCTGATGCGTGAATTGTATCTTAAAAAGCTGTTCTTTTTTTTTTTTTTTTTTTNTGACACAGAGAGAGAGATTACAAGTAGGCAGAGAGGCAGGCAGAGAGAGAGGAGAGAGGAGGAAGCAGGCTCCCTGCTGAGCAGAGAGCCCGATGCGGGCCTCGATCCCAGGACCCTGGGATCATGACCCGAGCCGAAGGCAGTGGCCCCAACCCACTGAGCCACCCAGGCGCCCTTAAAAAGCTGTTCTAAAAGGTTTTTTTTTTTAAATGAAATTAATTTTATTCAAGTTATTAGAATACTTGCTGGTTAAAAACAAATTAGACAGTGTGAAACATAATGTGGTTGGAACCGTAATTCTAGCTATTTAGTGTGCACTGACACTTTGGTATGTATCCAGTATTTTTTTTAAGATTTTATTTATTTATTTGATACAGAGAGAGAGATCACAAGTAGGCAGAGAGGCAGGCAGAGAGAGAGGAGGCCTGCTGTGGGACTCGATCCCAGGACCCTGAGATCATGACCTGAGCCGAAGGCAGAGGCTTTAACCCACTGAGCCACCCAGGGGCCCTCCAATATTTTTTTAAGTACATTTCTAAGTGAGGGTGGAGAGAGATGGTCAGGTCACAAAAGAAGAAATAAATGACCATATTCATTTTAACTTTTATGCACTATGAAACAAATTATGTAGTATTTTCAAAATTTATGAGTCTTTTCCATAGCAAAGAGTTCTAATAATTTATCCTATACAATTAGCTCAATTAAAATTTTTTTCATGAAGTAAGTGGGTTCTGGATTTTGTACACTTCTGGGTTCTAGTCAGTAGACAAATTTTAATATATGACACATAACATGGTCCCTCTTCATGAAGCTGGTGGGAAGCTATTACCCTGTGATCTGTCATACAAATTTGAAAGTCCTGAGCTGTCCACCCTTCAGCCAGAAGAGTTCACTCACCAGACTGTTTTTAGGTTTCTAAACACTTACTGTCAGTTTATGTACTTAGGTTGATGCTTGCAATTACAATATAAGTAGTGTTGTTTTAGTATATTTATATGGAGGAATACCATATAGCCTTAAAAAATCACCTTTTTTAAAGAATTTTAAATTCTTTAAGATTTTAAAGATTTTAAAGAATATTTAATTCTATAGAAGGGTCTATAGAAGAAGCTTAAAGTGGTGTGAAAACAGGCTAAAGCAGTACAATTGACAGTCTCAGTTTTGTTTTAAAAATGCCTATTCTAAATGGAAGAGGAGAGGCTAAAATGATTAGCTTTGGATGCTAGGATTTACTTTATGAGCATTTTAGATTTTTTACTATGGACCTGCATTACTTTTGTAATGAAAATATTGTTATTTTTAAGTTAAATTGTATTTGTAGTGGGTCTCCTTAAAGGGACAGTGACAGCAGAACAGCTGGCACTTAGTAACTCAACAAAAACCTTTTCAAATTGATTTGATACTTGGCAAACATTTTTAGGTGCCCATATTGTACCAAGGCATTGTTTGGTAATTTGGTGAGATTTAAAGATGCATTTACTCGAACATTTTTTATTAGATTCTCTACTCTTGGGATGTTGAGGGCAATTCTTGTCCTTAGGAAACCCAGGGTAGCAGAGGGGGAGCAGACAATCACAGTATGATGGGCTGAAGTCTGTGACAGATGTGAACACACCAGTGCCTGTTCCTGAAAACCTGTGGTCTTGTGAAAGAATCTGTGCCTTAAAATCAGTACTACAGGGCGCCTGGGTGGCTCAGTGGGTTAAAGCCTCTGCCTTCGGCTTAGGTCATGATCTCAGGGTCCTGGGATCGAGGCCCGCATTGGGCTCCCTGCTCAGCGGGGAGCCTGCTTCCTCCTCTCTCTCTCCCTGCCTCTCTGCCTACTTGTGATCTGGTCTCTCTCTGTGTGTCAAATAAATAAATAAAAAATCTTTAAAAAAATAAAAATCAGTACTACATGGCAAGCTCTGAAAGTATGGGATGGGAGATTCAGGAAAAACTCGAAGGATAACTAACTGTACTAAATTCAGCCATATCTTTATCTTCTAGGTTTCAGCACAAAATGAACATAATTAGGGAAAACAAGGATTTGGCATGTTTCTACACAACAAAACATTCATGGAGGGGAAAGTAAGTATTTCTTTTGGTTTTATCTTTCTGTGCTTCTATGAAGTATCATTTTAAACGTAACTTTCAATATCTTGAGTAGTACCACATGGCTCAGTTATGCCACTTAGCCCTTCTCTTCTGAAAAGCATATGTGCAATATTTTAAATGCAAATGCTACACTTAGAATAAATTATTGTTCTTTTTTTCTTTTGACATTTCTGGTTTTCTGTGTCTGTGTTAGGAAGGAGTTGGTAAGAATTAATGGTAACAGAAGGAAAACGGACCATCTATCTACCTTCTTGGATGTTGTCAACGAATGATTGGCTTTTATAGTAATGGCAGAGCCTTAACTCCACAGGTTTATTGCTCGGAGACTAACGTGTGTGATGGCTGCATTTTTGTGTTGACTTGCCTGTGAGAGGAATATGCTAATAGTGCTTTTTATACTCTTTCTTTAGTCCTATACTGAATTTATAAAAATTGGGTTTGATCTTAATTTTTCCTTGGGAGAGGCAGTGACATTTTTTAGTAGCCTGCCTGGTCAGACCAAGATGTTGATGTTTCTGTTTCCTTTTTGTAAAACCGGTGGTCATTCCTACCCCTCAGATTGCTTGTGAGGATTAATGAAGCGACATGGAGCATGTGAAGCTTTTAAAATCATGCCTTAAATACATTGAGTATTTGGTGAATGGCACTTGTTGACCTTTACCAAAAAGAGTTTCCTGTCTAATCCTTTTAAGTACTGATAAGTAAAATAAGTGTCCCACACTTTGACAAATAGGTGACCACATTATTCCAAATCAGGCCTCAGATAAACCATGCCATGTACACAAAGCCAGTAACTTTAGAGCTTTTTCTGAACTTTTCATCTTTTAGGTAATAGTGTAGTAACTTCTTAGAATGGTGCAACATCTGAATTCTGTAGTGTTCCTTGTTTGCATTAGCAAACTGACTATAATTTTGAAAGATAGAGTGTTTATTTCCTTTTAGTAACTCAATTGTACAAGTTCCTAAATTAGGGAGCATAACTGTTACACTTGTAGAATATTTGTCTTGAAATTTTTTCTTCATTTAATTTCATTGAGCATTTTAGAAAATTGATGTACCCAGAGTAATGTGAGTCTCTTTAGTTCTTTGAATCAGCCTTAAAAAAATTGTATATTGAAATGCTTTTTATTTTTTCCTCAAGTGATAAATTGCTCTGATAATTATACTATAACTTCTGTTTTTTAATACAAGTATAGCATACTGAAACATTAATTCTAAGGAATAAGCTTACTGAATACTTTATATTTTGTGAGCTTGTCAGTAATTGTGATCATCTGGAAAAATTTTTTTTGATGTTCTAGGAAAGTTGTGACTAAGGCTTAAGACAGCCTCTTTTTTTTCCTTCTATAATAATTTGGAGAACTGTTTATGTGCTCTTAGCACAATTCCTTGCCTCCACCATTGACATCTTGAAACTTTTTTGTTTTGTTTTTATAACATCTTTATTAAGATACAATTTACAGGGACGCCTGGTGGCTCAGTCATTAAGGTCTGCCTTTGGCTCAGGTCATGATCCCAGCGTCCTGGTATCGAGTCCCGCATTGGGTTCCTTGCTCAGCAGGGAGCCTGCCTCTGGTCTCTCTCAGCCTCTGACTGCCACTCTGCCTGCTTGCTTTCTCTCTCTGCCAAATAAATAAATAAAATCTTAAAAAAAAAAAGATAAAATTTACATAACATAAAATTCACCTTTTTAAAGTGTATCAGTCAGTGGTTTTTAATATATTCAATAGAGTAGTGGACACTAATCATTTTTGGAGCACTTTCATCATCTCCTCAAAAATCTTCTCTAATAATATTAGCAGTTCCCTTTTTTCCTTTCTTCTCAGTGTCTGACAGCCACTAATCTACTTTCTGTCACAAGATTAACTTTTTTTAAAAGATTTATTTATTTGAGAGCAAGGGCGAGTGTGAGTGCACGAACACAGAGGGTAGGGGCAACGGGAGAGGGAGGGAATCTTAAGCAAACTGCTGAGTGCAGAGTCCAACATGGGGCTCCATTCCCGTGATCCTGATGAGATCATGACCTGAGCTGAAACCAAGAGTCAGACGCATGACTGTCTTCTTTCACTTAGCATAGTGTTTTGAAGGTTCATATTGTAGCTTCTGCATTTCATTTCTTTTTATTGCCAGGTAATATTCTATTGTATGGATTCACCACATTTTGTTTATCCATTTATCAGTTGATGGACATTTGTATTGTTTATACTTTTTTACTACTATGAATAATGCTGCTGTAAGTGTCTGTGTGTAACATTATGGGTGATTGTGTATTTCCAGTTCTCTTGGATACATACCTAGGAGTGGAATTAATGTTGTATGAAATTATATATAGTTGCCTAGTAACTCTACATTTAATCCTACTGTCAGGTTATGAGGAATCCAATTTCTCCACATCCTTACCAACACTTGTCATTGTCTCTTTTTTATTTTAGCTTTCCTAATGGATATGAAGTGGTATCTTGTTGTCATTTTATTTTTATATTTTTTTAAAGATTTATTTATTTATCTCTTTTAAGAAAGAGTGTGTGCACTTGGTGTGTGAGTGGAGGGAGGGGCAGAAGGAGAGAATCTTCAAGCAGACACCTTGCTGAGTGCAGAGCCTGAGGTGGGGCTCAGTCCCACAACCCATGAGATAGTGACCTGAGCTAAAACTTAAGAGTCAGATGCTTGGGCGCCTGGGTGGCTCAGTGGGTTAAAGCCGCTGCCTTTGGCTCAGGTCATGATCCCAGGGTCCTGGGATCGAGGCCCACATCGGGCTCTCTGCTCAGCAGGGAGCCTGCTTCCTCCTCTCTCCTCTCTCTCTGCCTGCCTCTTTGCCTACTTGTAATCTCTCTCTCTGTGTCAAATGAATAAATAAAATCTTTAAAAAAAAAAAAAAAAGAGTCAGATGCTTAACTGACTGAGCCCCCTGGGCACCCCTTGTTGTGGTTTTAATTTGCACTTCCCTGATGACTAAGATGTTGAATATTTTTTTGTATGTTTTTGGCCATGTGTATATTTTTCACAAAATGTCTATTCAGATCATTGATCTATTTTTTATTTGGGTTCTTCGTCCTTTTATTGTTGAGTTGTAAGAGTTCATTATATAACCTGAATACAAATTGCTTATCAGATACATGGTTTGCAGATATTTTCTGCTATTTTGTGGGTTGTCTTTTCACTTTCTTGATGGTTATCACCTGAAGCACAAAGTTTTTGATTTTGATGAAATCCAATTTATCTTTTTCTTTTGCTATTTGTGCTTTTGGTGTCATATCTAAGAAGCCATTACTTAATCCAAGGTCTCAAAGATTTTCTCCTATATTCTAATAATTTTATAGCTTCAATTTTGGGTTAATTTTTATATATAGTGTGAAATAGGGATCCAACTTCATTCTTTTTGCATGTGGATATCCAGTTGTCCCAGCATCATTTGTTGAAAAGATTATTCTTTCCCCCATTGAATTGTTATGGCACTCTCATCAAAAATAATAGGCCATAAATGTAAAGGTTTATTTCTGAACTGCCAATTTTGTCCCATTGATCTGTATACCTGACCTTAGCCAGAACTATGCTGTCTTGATTACTGTGGCTTTGTACTAAGTTTTGAAACTAGGAAGTTTAAGATTCCAGCTTTGTTCGTTTTCAAGATTGGGCTATTCTGGGTCTCTTGCATTTCCATATGAATTTTAGAGTCAGCTAGTCAGTTTTACAAAAAAGGCTGCTGGGATTTTGATAGGGATTTTATTAAAGGGATTATAGGGATTTTATTATTTGATAGGGATCAAATAGGAGAGTATTGCCACCATAATAATATTGAGACTTTTGATCCATGAACGTGGGATGTCTGTTTACTTACATCTTTAAATTTTTTTTCAGCAGTATTTTGTTTTTAGTGTACACACCTTGAAGCTTTTACCTTCTTGAAAGATCTTGAATTTCCAGAGTGTGATAGTTATTTCATTAACCACATACATTATTATGTGGCACTCAAATTTTTATTGTACTTACCTATTTTATGTGGCCAATTGTAGTCTAATTTTAAAGCATTCCTCATCAGTGTTAATGTAAAAAACAAATGGCTAACATTAAAAATTGTGTGTTGTTTCTGAGTCGTTAATTGAACCCTTTCTCTAGAAATAAGTCTATAACAAATTTTACATGTGATTTGAGCGATTTAGGGCCTCAGTTTTAAGTCACTTTGTGCCTGTATACATACTGCTAACCCAGGCCCAACATTCAGAAAAATGTTATTGATAGTGGCAGCAAAGATGGATAAATATTTTTCTTTCTATGTATTTCTAAGTTAAAAATATGTCTAAATTAAATATTTCATATATTTAGCTATGTTCTAAATTAAAAATAACCTCTTTCACATATTTCTCTTGAGGATATGCATGTGACCTATTTCATGTTACCTTTGTAATAGTTTTCTTGTTTCATTTTGCAGCCACTGTTCTGTGCCCTTTTTTAATTCAGGTCTGTTCATGGTTAGTGTAATTTCCTTAGGTGGCAAAGGAGCCTTTTCTCCTGTGCTTGTCATTTTTCCCCTTGCAAATTACATAATTATGTGTTTTCTCCGGCAGCAACTGGATGGGGGGAATAGATTTTAGGAGTAAAAAGCATTTTTTTTTTCATGAAAGAGCAGAGTTTCCTTTGTGGCCTAAGCAAGCCATTTCTAATAGGAAGAAGGATGCATATATTTCAGTTAAAGCAGAATTACAGGGATCCCTGGGTGGCTCAGTTGGTTAAATGTCTGCCCTCCGCTCAGGTCATGATCCCAGGGTCCTAGGATGGAGTCCCGCATTGGGCTCCTAGCTCAGCGGGGAGTCTGCTTCTCTTCCTGCCTGCCATTCTCCCTGTTCATGTTCTCTCTCTCTCTCTCTCCCTCTCTCTCTCTGTGTCTCTCTGACAAATAAATAAATCTTAAAACAAAAACAAGTGCAGATTCACCTTGGGAAACTTTAGGATGATTTTCAAAATAATAGGTTTTTAGTTTTTTTCTGGGTGGAAATTACAAGTAAAATCTACCTGTGGATAACTTCGATATTTGCATACATTAATTGTAGCAAATGCTCTGGACTTAAGAGTAGCACTTTAGTATCTGCACTAGATTTTAATACGTTGGGATGAATATATGGTAATCAGTCTGTGGAATTAAATGGCAGATGCTTATGAATCAGTCTGTGGAATTAAATGGCAGATGCTTATATATACATATACAGTCTGTATGGTGACTAGATACAGGAAATTGAGAGGAAAATCAACTGAAAGTGAAGCTCGCAAATTTCTGATACCCTTCTTATTTGTAGAACTAGAATCCTGCAAAAGGAGATACTTTTCTCTTTAGCCATCTGGAATTTACAAATGTCACCAGCTCTGATAATCCTAGAAATCTTGAGGGTTTTTCACTTGCTTTGTTGATCTAGCTTTTGACCCTGCCAGCCTCTAAGCCTCAGATGAGTCCATCTTGAACTGTTTTTGTGTTTTCTTTATATAATTCTTTGTGCTTATTATCAGGCAATCTGAACATTTTTAATCCAGAAGTGCAAATAATAATGCATCCCCTTTTTAGGAATTTCATATTTACACACAGTGTTGTTTGTATTTAAAGCTAGCTCCAGGAGCAAAGATGGTCTTCTTTTTCTTTTTTTTTTTAAGATTTTATTTATTTGACACACAGAGAGAGATCAGATCACAAGTAGGCAGAGAGGCAGGCAGAGAGAGAGGAGGAAGCAGGCTCCCCGCTGAGCAGGGAGCCCGATGCAGGCATTGATCTCGGGACCCTGAGATCATGACCTGAGCCGAAGGCAGAGGCTTTAACCCACTGAGCCACCCACACGCCTGCAAAGATAGTCTTTTCAACAAATGATGCTGATTGTCTGGACATGCACGTGCAAAAAAAAAAAAGAAAAAAAAAGGAATCTAGGCACCGACTTTACACTTTTCACAAAAATTAACTGAAAATGGATCACTGACCTAAATGTGAAACACAGAAGTCTTAAGAGATAACATGGGAGAAAACCTAGATGAATCTTGGGTTTGGTGATGACTTTTTAGATACAACACCAAAGATGTGACCCACGAAGAAATGAATTGATCAGCTAGATTTCATTAAAATTAATTTTGCAGTGTCTGCGAAAGACACTGTCAAGAGAACGTAAAAATAAACTGGGAGAAAATATTTGTAAAAGACAGTTGATGAAGGACTATTTAAAGTATACAAAGAACCCTTAAAACTCAACAACAAGAAAACAACCCAATTAAAAAATGAGCCAGAGACTTTAACAGGGATCTCACCAAAGTAGAAATACAGATGACAAACATATGAAAAGATAGCTTCACATCATCAGTCATCAGGAAAATGCAGGTGTAGAGATCAGAACACTGACAGAACACTGCTGGTAAGGATATGGAGCAAAGGGAAGTCTCATCCGTTGCTGGTGGGAATGAAAGATGGTATAGCCACTTTGGAAGACTGGTGGTTTCTTTTCTCTTTTCTCCTTTTCTTTTCTTTCTTTCAAGATTTTATTTATTTGACAGAGAGAGAGAGCGAGAGAGGGAACACAAGCAGGGGGAGCGGGAGAGGGAGAAGCAGGCTTCCTGCCAAGCAGGCTCGATCCCAGGACCCTGGGACCATGACCTGAGCGGAAGGCAGATGCCCAGCGACTGAGCCACCTAGGTGCCCCTGTTTGGTGTTTCTTACAAAACTCAGTGTCCTCTTACCATATGATCCATCAATCACACTCTGTAGTATTTACCCAAAAGAGTTGAAAATTACATCTTACCAAGTTTTGGTGATTATGAATAAAGGTGCTAAAGGTGTTTATAGCACCTTTATTCATAATCACCAAAACTTGGAAACAACCAAACCAAAACTTCAGTAAGTGAATGGATTGATAAACTGTAGTACGTGCAGATGATGACTTATTGAATGCTAAATGAAATCAACCATCAAGCTAGGAAAGAAATGAAAGAAACTTAAATGCATACTGAGTGACAGAAGCCAGTCTGAAAAAAATGCCAATCTGCATATACTTATGCATACTGTATAATCCAACTATATGACATTGCAGAAATGGCAGAACTTTGGAGACAGTAAAAAGATGAGTGGCTGCCAAGGTTTAGAGGGGAGAGGGGTAAAAGGTAGAGCACAAAGGATATTGAGGGCGGTGAAACTTACTTTGTATGATACTGTAATGGTGGATACGTGTCTTGATATATTTGTCCAAACCCATAGAATGTACAACACCAAAAGTGAACCCTAATGTAAACTGGATTTGTGTTGAAAGTGATGTTTCCGTGTAGGTTCAGCAGTTATAACAAATGTTATTCAAGTGGAGTTTGACCAGAATGAGAGTATCCCGATATTATAGGCATAAGAATGATCACTTTGACTGTGAATTTTGTTCTGTTAGGTATGAATTTAGCAGTTACGGTTACTGGAAACATAATGATACTAATTATAATTAATTCAGTTAACTCTACTGGAGTTTGAAACCCCTCCCTCCTGTTACTCAGCAGAATAATAGCAATAAGAATAGTTAACATTTATTGAGTATAAATAGCAAGTGACAAATACTTTACATGGATTAGTTCTTTTAATCCTCATATTATGAGATAGATATATATACTGTCTCCATCTTTCAGATGGAGAAACCGAAGTTTAGAGAGGTTAAGCAAATTATCCGAGGACACATAGAAAGTGAATAGTCCAGACAGTGTTCGAACCCAGGCAGTGACTCCAGAGCTGGTGAGCTAGTAAGCTGTAGTGCCTCCTTCAGCATTGCTTACCATCTATCAACTAACTCCGAGAAACCTTGTACTTCAGTTATCCTTAGTTTCATTATTTGATGGACTAAATTTCTAATTCAGGTAACTGGATTGTGAAGCTTTTAACAGTAAAAGGAAAAACCCCTAGGTTTTGTGAGAATCCTAATGGCTTCTTAGAAATTGGTAGCCAAAACTTATTTTAAAATGGTTGAAGGAACCAGTGTTCCTAAGTGTTAGCCGAACCTAAGTGTTCAGCTTAGGAAAGAGGATTCAAAGTGAAAGTCTGGTTGGCAGAAAAATTTTTATATCCTATGTGAGGCTGAAAGACAGAACTTGAACCAGCAGGTGAAATTTGTGGGAAAGAATATATTGGCTTGGGCGCCTGGGTGGCTCAGTGGATTAAAGCCGCTGCCTTCGGCTCAGGTCATGATCTCAGGGTCCTGGGATCAAGGCCCGCATAGGGCTCTCTGCTCAGCAGGGATCCTGCTTCCTCCTCTCTCCTCTCTCTCTGCCTGCCTCTCTGCCTACTTGTAATCTGTCTCTGTGTCAAATTAAAAATAAAATCTTAAAAAAAAAAAAAGAATATATTGGCTTAATTCTAAGGAACAATGGTTAGTATCTGCAGTACTGGGGGGAAAAAAGAGTTACTCTTAAGGAAGGTTAGTTCCCTTGCACCAGTAATGAACAATTAAAACTAGCCAACTTTGCCAAGGGTACTATAAAGGTTCAAGCTCTATGTTATGGGGACTAGGCTAGGTAACCTAAAAGCTGTCTTCCAACTCTGATTAGATCTGTTTGGCTTATTTGAGGCCCATTGCATAGACTGTCTGTGAAAGGATTGAGGTTCTTTAAGTCTGCAACTGTACCACCCTGAATGCTCCTGATCTCCGATCTCGGAAGCTAAGCAGGTTCGGGGCTGGTTAGTACTTGGATGGGAGGTTCTTAACTTTAAAAGTAATGCACAAAGGTGTTACAACCTCAAGAAATTTGAGAACCATTATTTTATAGTAAACATAAGCTTTTTCTGTACTTTACAAAAAGAAAATAATGTTGAATTTTTCTATTTTGAGGGGCGCCTGGGTGGCTCGGTGAGTTAAAGCCTCTGCCTGCAGCTGAGGTCATGATCTCAGGGTCCTGGGATCGAGCCCCACATCGGGCTCCCTGCTCAGCGGGGAGCCTGCTTCCTCCTCTCTCTGCCTGCCTCTCTGCCTACTTGTGATCTCTCTGTGTCAAATAAATAAATAAATAATCCAAAAAGGGGAATTTTTCTATTTTGAGAGAGTTGAATGGTAATGAAATTTTGTGCAGAAGAATATCGTGATGGTGGCCAGTATTTTTGGAGTGTCTATTGACACTATTGTACATTTTTCATTGATACATGCTAGTTAAGAGTGTTCAAGTCTGGAATTAACTTTCAAACAATGACTGACAAGTATCTTATCTTTTAACTACTTTGAAGTTCATTTCAGATGTTTGACTTGGTTAACTTAATAATAAATAAAGTGTTGGGAGGGGCACCTGGGTGGCAATACTCTTGATAACAGCTCAGGTCCTGATCTCAGGGTTTTGAGATCTAGCCCACCTGAGACTCTATGCTGGGTGTGGAGTCTGCTTAAGATTCTCTCCCCCCCACTGCTCCCCTCATTCTCAAATAATAAAAATTAAAATGTTGGGAGGAAACAGGATCTTTGAGGGACTGACTCCCATATTTACTGTCATGTCCTTGAACCAACTCTGATACATGCTCATTTAATACTGGGTCAATCCATGGTAATACTTAATACAGTGTCTGATCTAATATATTAGGGTTTTTTCCCCTAAAAAAAGTTGCTGTAGGAAAAAAGTAACATCATGAAGATTATTTCAAAGAGATAAGCAATATTCATAAGGACTATGAAACTTAAGAATGGCATAACATAAGGGCGCCTGGGTGACTCAGTCAGTTAAACATCTGACTCTTGATCTCAGCTCAGTTCTTGATCTCAAGGTAAGTTCAAGCTCTGTGTTGGTTCCACGCTGGGTGTGGAGCCTACTTTAAAAAAAAAAGAATGTCATAGCATATTTTTATCTGCAGGAATTAGAATAATACAGGAGTGTTCATTTTAATGTAATTTACTTAAGTTTAGTCTGTTAAAAAAATCTGAACATCACCTGTCATATTCAAAACTAGATTACATCCCCAGCTTTTGCTTCAGTGGTCTTTGTTTCCGATGATCTTTCTTATCTCTGTCAGCAATATCATTAGCACCTTTTTACTTGTTCTTTTCTTTACCGCCAGTTGTTATGGGAGCAAAATGCCCCATAGAAAAGGTGCCTCAAACATGTTTATTTAAATAGCTTTAGTTTCGGGGCACCTGGGTGGCTCAGTGGGTTAAAGCCTCTGCCTTCGGCTCAGGTCATGATCTCAGGGTTCTGGGATCGAGGCCCTCATCGGGCTCCCTGCTCAGCAGGGAGCCTGCTTCCTCCTCTCTCTCTGCCTGCTTCTCTGCCTACTTGTGATCTGGTCTCTCTCTCTGTGTCAAATAAATAAATAAAATCTTTAAAAAAATAGCTTTAGTTTCTTGATTCTATATAACATTAGAGTTAGTGGGTAATGTAAATTATATTATTTATTAAGCTGTCCTATTAGAATAAATCTGTGAGTTATGAAAACTTGAGGGAAGAAAATCCTTTATTCCCTGTAGACATTTAATGATTTGTATAACCTTAGTTCCTGAGTAAAACGGAAACAAGTGCAATAAGTAAAGTCAATAATGAATATTAATTTCTCAGTTGGGAGAAAAAGGTGTTTTCTTTTACATTTCTTCATATTATGTAGATGGCATCATCTGTCATATGTTTCTCATACATTTTGTTTACTTCAGTCCTTGTTCCTTTTGTTATTTGGTTTTAATATAGCTGTATATATTTTTAAATTATTATTATTATTTGCCCCAGGGGTACAGGTCTGTGAATCATCAGGCGTACACCTTTCACAGCATTCACCATAGCACAAACCCTCCCCAATGTCCATAACCCAGCCACCCCATCCCTACCCTCTCACCCCCCCAGTACCCCTCAGTTTGTTTCATGAGATTAAGAGTCTCTTACGGTTTGTCTCCTTCCCGATCCCATCTTGTTTCATTTTTTTCCCTGCCTATCCCCCACAGCCCCCCGCCCTGCCCCTCAAATTCCTCATATTAGAGAGAGCATATGATAATTGTCTTTCTCTGATTGACTTATTTCACTTAGCATAATACCCTCTAGTTCCATCCACGTCGTTGCAAACAGCAAGATTTTGTTTCCTTTGATGGCTGCATAGTATTCCATTGTATATATATACCACATCTTCTTTATTCTTTCATCTGTTGATGGGCATCTCGGTTCTTTCCATAGTTTGGCTATTGTGAACATTGCTGCTATAAACATTCGGGTGCACACGCCCCTGTGGATCACTGAATTTGTATCTTTAGGGTAAATACCCAGTAGTGCGATTGCTGGGTCATAAGGTAGCTCTATGTTCAACTTTTTGAGGAACCTCCATACTGTTTTCCAGAGTGGCTGCACCAGCTTGTATTCCCATCAACAGTGTATGAGGGTTCCCCTTTCTCTGCATCCTCACCAACATCTGTCGTTTCCTGACTTGTTAATTTTAGCCATTCTGACTGGTGTGAGGTGGTATCTCACTGTGGTTTTTATTTGTATTTCCCTGATGCTGAGTGATGTTGAGCACTTTCTCATGTAATATAGCTATATTTTATAAGAACTTTTAGTATGATAATTTTAAGGAATTAGCCAACAAATTCATCTCAAACCCATAAGAACAGCAAATTAAATTATAATTTATAAATGGGATTTTCTCTTTGTGAATAGCAGATAAAATGGGAGTATTTCATAAAAATAAGACCTTAGTCATTTCCTGATGTTATAGTGGTTATGAGTAAGAACCTGATGTGAAATTAGTTGCTATCTGACATATATTCTGTTTTAAAAAATGAACAGATCATAGATTTGAATGCATGT
This sequence comes from Ailurus styani, assembly GCA_002007465.1. Classification (NCBI taxonomy): domain Eukaryota; kingdom Metazoa; phylum Chordata; class Mammalia; order Carnivora; family Ailuridae; genus Ailurus; species Ailurus styani. Next base: position 808,665 of record LNAC01000601.1, on the reverse strand, counting down.
TGATTTATGATTAGATAGATTGGCCTATTTAGCTATTTGACAAACACTGAGCATGTGCCGTGTGTGTCCTATGTGAGGAGATAGAGTTTCAAAATAGTGAAGACATGTACCTCCCTGAACTTAGGGAATCTTTGTTCTTTATGACTTAGGACACCAGTGACTTAGTAAAAGATACCAAAAAAAACCCTTAAGTTTGCATGTGTTGTGACTAACACACCATACATGTGAGATCATTTAGGTTTTAATCTCTCAATCTGATATCTAGGAGGCTTTACAGGTAATCTTTGAAGGTTTAGGGCTGTTTTTAAAGGTGTTTTTAATGACCTAGAAGTATTTGTTCTATACTTAAAGAATGTGCAGCGGCCATTCTAGAGGATAGAGAGGAGAATAGAAGAGAATTCTCTTAAGAATTTCATTATAGGTTTCTTCTTAGGGAGGCTGTAGAGCTCAGTGTTTTGTCTGAAAGATAGGTCTGAATTCACTAGTCTTGACAGTATTTTGGGCGGAGTGGACACTTAACTCCAGGATCTTTTTGCTGGAGAATCTAGAATGTGCTCTCTCCAGTTATGATAGTCACTAACCAGCTGTGACTATTTACATTCAAAGTAATTAAATATAAATAAAATTTAAAATTCATTTGCATTAGCCACATTTCAGGTGCTCAGTAGTGACATGTGGTTCATGGCTACCTCATTAGACAGTGTAGATATAAAAGTTTCCATCTTTTGGAAAGTTCTTTTTGCCCAGCACTGATCTAGACAACAGAGTTACATGACAAAGATGTTAGAAGGGCTTTAGTTGTGTGGAGGAAATTAGTTTAGAATTGAAAAGAATATCTTCTTAGCTGAGAGAGCCTTTAAGACTTTGAATGTGACATTAGTTAACATTGGAAACATTTCAGGCATTTAATTCTTCTGTGTTTGCTCCTAAAGTAAAGTAAACAAATTCTGTAGTTTCATTTCAGGATTATAAAAATTGACATGTGTGACTTTCCAGATGATTCTGAAAGTTAAAATTTGTGAATTCACATTTCTGTCAGATATTTGATTTCATTGTGCAGTATTCTGAGGCAGATAGTGATTCAGTAAGATCTTATTTCTTTGTCCCTGTTAATTGATAAAGCCTCTGTGATAAAGCATCAAAGTTCTGAGACTTTATAGCTGTATAGGCTAATCCCCATGTACTTTACCAATCTCTCAACCCTCACCTGGCTTTAGAAAGCAGCAAATGAATGTTATGTTCAAAGAAGGTATCCTCATTCTTTAGATCATTTCCCACTCCATTTTAGACATGTGAAAAAAATATTTGTAATATGGCCATACTTTTTTAATGACTATATGGTAAAGATTAGTAAAACCTAACATTTTTTCCCCAAATGGAAATAACTTTATCATTTTTATTATATACTATACTAATTAGAAAAAAATGGAAATAGAAAAATTAAATTGTGAAAGATCTGTCTTGATCTCAGTGGAAATCCTTCTAGTGCATTACCTTCAAGTCTGATAATGGCTGTTGGTTTAATGCATGTGTGTATCTTTTTACTGTATTAGTAGTTTAAAGCAGAAAAACATGAGTTTCATAGATATCAAAAAGGCATTTGATTGTATTTAACATCCAGTTTTGGTAACTTAAAAATCTCTTAACTAAAATACAAATAGATATGTCATTAAATATGACCAGTTGTATTAATAGATTTTTCTGATATTGAACTCTGTTTTCCTAAAATGAACCTTCTTTGGTCATGGTGTACTACTATTTTAATAAGCTTCTTGATTCTTTTTTTTTTTTTTAAGATTTATTTGTTTATTTGACAGAGTGTACAGTCAGGGAAGCAGCAGGCAGAGGGAGAAGCAGACTCCCTGCTGAGCAAGGAGCACTATGTGGGTAATGTGACCTGAGCCAGAGGCAAACGCTTAATGGACTAAGCCACCCAGGCACCCTGAGCTACTTGATTCTTATAGCTAATATTTATTTTAAAAATAGATTGGAGTTTCTTTTTTTCTTCTTTTTGTGTTGTCTTACCGGATTTTAGGTATCACTAAAAGAATTGAGAAACTGTCCTTAGTCTGTTTCTTGGAACAACTTCAGAAGCATGGGACTTACCTGTTTCTTTAAGGTTCATCATCTTGTTTGAGCCATGGTACTTCTGTAGGTTGTAATTCTTTGCAGCTTTCTTAAATTCTTCTGTGTAGGGATTGATTTATTTATAACTTTTAAATTTATCTGCATAGTTACATCATTATTCTATATCTACGATGATAAATCCTTATATATTCTTAATTTTGTTTTTATGTTTTCTTAGACTAGTTGATGGTTTATGTATTTTATTTTTAACTAATTATTTTCAAGTTTTTCTAATTCAGTTTCTGTTTTTATCATTATGAATTCCTCTCCTTAAGGGTTATTGATATCCAAGTGATTTTTCTCGTTAAACATGTTACTGTAAGTGAAGGAAGTGAAGTGAGAAGTGAAACTTGCTTGTCTGTGGTATAGGCTTTCTACATCTATAAAATTGCAATACTTAAATGTAATAGGTACTTGCTTAAATAGAAATTATTAAGATTCCAGAATTGCTGTGACTGACCAGTTGCAGGCCATAACTTTTCCTTTCTTTGCATCATGGTTTTGTTGAAAGGATATTTTTAAAGAATTAGTTTGTGTTCCTGCTGTTGTTTTTAATAAAATTTTCCCATTTAGAATCTTGGTGTCCTCAGGCAGTATTTTGTCAATTTCATGTATACTAACATCTCAAGCTTGCACCGATCCTACTTCTCTACTTAAGAATCTTACTAGTTCACAGTCAAGGGGCCCAGTCAAGGTGGCTCAGTTAAACGTCTGCCTTCGGCTCAGGTCATGATCCCAGGCCTGGGATTGAGCCCCACATCAGGCTTCCTGCTCAGCAGGAAGCCTGCTTCTCCCTCTCTGACTCCCCCTGCTTGTGTTCCCTCTCTTGCTGTGTCTCTCTCTGTCAAATGAATAAATAAAATCTTTAAAAAAAAAAAATCTTACTAGTTTACAGTCAAGTGAGTGGTGGTGGGTTAAGTTTTAATAACACTTTAGAATATAAAACTAAGCTATATTTAGTTAGCATTGATCAGCTGATACATTTCCATTTGTTGAAATATTCCTTTTGTGTTAATAGCATATATTTTTTTATGAAATGTTTCTTTTGTTTAAGACTAAATTTAAGTACTTGTCTTTCTTTGTAGGTATAAGCGTGTCTTTTCAGTTGGAACCCATGCGATTACTACATATAATCCCAATACCTTAGAAGTAACAAATCAGGTAATCACATTAGAAACTGTTAGGCAGTTTTTGAACTTCATTTGAATTTTAAAAGCCAGGTAATAATTCATGATTTCCCTGGCCTAAAGTCAGTATTTTAGGTTAGAAAAGTAAACTTCGGAAGAGATCGATTGTATTTATAGAGTACTTCGTGCCACATACCAGAAATTATTAAATAAAAGAGGGTAGTGACAAATGTTTTTTCCTAGGCTCTAAGTAGTATAACTTTTTGATATGTTGCTTTTGATTGTAGCCATCTCTTTTATGTAAATTAGTACATTAGTTCTTTGTAATTTTAAAGACTGTATTGGAACTGCAGTAAAGGCATACATAAATTAAGTCACAATGCAGTGGTTGGAAAATACTTGTCATGAAAGTAGGATTACTGTTTATAAAGGTAAAACCATCTTGAATATGGATAAGTAAACAAATTTAAATATATTCTAGCTTATTTTTATTTCTAAATTTGGCATGTTTTACAGATTCCTTTTTGTCTGTTTTAACAGACCTGCAGGTAATCATAAAATTTTATTCCTCACTTCTTTTTTATTTTGAGGTATATTAATTGCTTTGGATTAATGTCATTAATCATTAAAATTAGAATACAATACATAAGGTTTTAGAAATTTGGGGTATATCGAAACTATCTTATATATTATTGTCTCTGATAACTGAAAACCTTTAAAAGAATTTGTTACAGAATTACTATAAGATATAACATCTTCTAGGCCTCTGTATTATGTAAGATTTTTCTCATTTCATCAGTGATTGTGAAATTAAAGTAGTAAAAATAATACTTAATATAGCATCAGTTGGAGGAATTTTTCTTTTTGTTAGTGGCCTTATGGAGACATATGCAGCATCAGTCCCGTTGGAAAAGGACAAGGAACAGAATTCAACCTCACATTTCGTAAAGGCAGTGGGAAAAAGTCAGAAACTTTAAAATTTTCTACAGAGCACAGAACAGAACTTCTTACAGAAGCGTTGGTAAGAATAGTTCCATATTAATAAGCTAAATTTCTCTGTTCTTTTTTTTTAATGAAACAGTTACATTAAAGTACAGATATTAATGTTTTGAGCCTTTGTTCCCACACTGCTTCTTTTTCCTTGACTGTTGGCTTAATTCTGTGAAACTTTCACTTTCTCTAACTGAAAGGCTGAAAAATCTTGTCTACTTAATAGTATTTAGACTTTTTAAGTGCATATACAGAGCAAAGCAGTTGTATGTTTAATCTATCTTGTTTTTTGATGAATTTCCACATATTTTTATTGAATAATCTTAAACTATAACATCTAATATTTTTTAATATCAAGGTTATCAAGTTGAGATTTTACATGTTTTGGATAGAAAGGACTGAACCGTGAGTCTTCCTTACCAGTCTGTTGTCATAAACTGTGATTATGTTTTCTTTTTCAGAGATTTAGAACGGATTTTTCAGAAGGAAAAATCACAGGAAGGGCAAGTATTTAACATTATTAATACCTATTTTTATTCTAATTTTGCCTGTTATTATAGAAATCATTCTGTGATGTGTGTTTCTTTTATGGCAAAGCTAAAGGGAAAAAAGGAATCATTTAATGTGGCATAGTGTAAGAGATGAGTGTAGCTTAACATGAAACTCCAACATGAGGAATTAGATTTGTGATTGTTAATGTCGATGGTTGGAGAAAAACTTTTCAGGCAGAACTATGGAACATTAAAACCAGTGTTATAACCATTCAAATGCTCTTTGTTCAATATTCTAAACAGCAACAGTAAGCATCACACTGTGGATAATACCTGTTGGAACATACACTAGTTGTTTGGTGTAGGATTTTGCTATTTCAGAAGTATTAAGGTTTTAGAAATTTGGGGTATATCGAAACTATCTTATATATTTTTGCACTGGATCTGGCTGCTAATAAGGCTTTGTATGGTGCCCTGGTAGTTTTGGGAAGTCATGGGTGTTTATTAGAATCTTCATAACCTTCTCAGGCGTTCTCTAGTCTTGTTACAGTAGCATTTAAACTAAATCAGAGACTTCTGAAGAGGGGAGATGGAAGTTTATGCTTTTTTCACTCCCTTGAATTATTCACTCCCTGAATTTCTTTTCAGGAGAAGATACTGCTTTTATAATGGGGATGGGGCAGAATAGTGCCTAAACTGATAGCACTGTTCAGAACTCTGGCTTCTGGTAAAAGTCAGGACCTGAATTCTGAGAAGCTGGCAGCATCATTTCCCTGTCTTTTTAAGCCCGTATCCTTCCTATAGATGTTCTGCTGCTAGTTTTAGCATCCCAGAAGCTTCACTGATGTCAGGTCAAGCAAGTGACTGGCTGCTCAGGAGCCATTTAAAATAGATTAGTGGCAGTTGGCAAGCTGCTTGTTTCCTGTTCCTCATGAGCCACAGTCAGATTTGTATAAACTGTAATTTGGTATGCTTATTTTAATTACTTTATGTTAGCAGTTGAGTTTTCCATATCCTTCATCTGTTTGGAAAACAGCTGCTTCCAAAAACATACTTTTAGATTTGGTTTATAAGCTTCCCTTTGTATCAGTTAACTTCAGTCACTTAATACTTTTCAAAACTGAGGTGGAAACAGTGTCTCTAAAAGATTGCTTGAAAGTCAGTCTGCCTAGCTTTAATCAGGAATAAATGGCACTTCTTTCTCCCCAAATGCTCTGCTGGCAAGTACTCTCGCATAAATTGAATTTGACCCTCAGGTCTTCAGTTGTCCCTAGATGTACTCTAAATCAGATCTCTAAGTCTCTGTCTTTTGGCCTCTACAGTCCAGAGGGATAATGATGTGTTTCCGTCAGTCCAGCTCATTATAACAGTTGATTATCAGCTGGGGGGAATAGAGACTGTCCTGCAGAGTGGGTTCGGGCATGTGAACAAGCATAGTTTGGAAAAGCACCACCATTTTTGTGGCTTCCTTTCTGGAGAGAAGTGGCATTGCTCCACCCTTTAGTTCAGAATCAAGGTTCTAAATATATTCTTGGGTTAATGCAGGCCCTTTGTCTTTCTGCAGAATTCCTTTTGTGGAACTATAATGTGCATTATTATGCCATCGATCAGTAATGCTGAGGGGACTTGATGTCATATGATCCTGAGCCAAACTGAGGCTCATTGCTGGGTTTAGGGTTCGGGTATTGTCGAGGTGTTTATTTAATGCCTTCTCACTTCTCTGAATGAATACTTACAGGAGAATTTCTCTCATTTCAGTATTAGAAATAGTTGTACTCCTGAGCAACCAATTTATTTTTACCTGAAGAGTCCTATAATTGAGCATGTGTTCTTCTTCATATTGTTGGGTGGAAAACTTTGTGGACCTTTTGGATGGGTGAGGGGATCTTTATTTCAAATCTGACACTTGGTTACTTTTCCCTTAACCTCATTTTGTCTTTATTAGCATTTTGGTTAGCAGCCTCACCTAAACCTTTTTTTTTCTTTTTAAGGATAAAACTGGGTAGTAAATGGATGTTGACAGTTCTAATCATTTCTGATACTAGGTACTTTAATTTACAAAGGAATGTTATTATCTAAGTGGAATTTTACTTGCTAGTGCAATCAAATTTATAACTTTCTATTGGTGTGATTAGAAAAGCCTAAGATCAAGCTGGGCCTTCAGCAGTTTTGTGTGTGTAGAAAGAAAATCTGAATTAGCATACTGAACCAGTTTAGATTATTTAAAGTGAACACTGTAACTTCCCCCAAATGTTCCCCCTCTTTTCCATATGTAAGCTGAATTAAAAGAATCCATCAACAAAAGTTGAAATCTTTATTGCTAGTAAAACTTTCAGAGTAACATTTCTTTCTTTCTTTTTTTTTTTTTTCAGAGTAACATTTCTTTTAGGACTTTCTTTTCTATCTTTTTTTTAAAAGTAGATTTGCATAAGAATGACTCAAAATTGTTTCGCAAAACATTGTAACCCAAACCTTTGCTAATTTAAAAAAATATATAGTATCTTCAACTTGAGTAAACATTCTTACTTAAATAGAAACCTCCAAAAAGCTGAAATTAATGTTTTTAACAATTTGGATAGTAGCTCTAAATATTTATAACATTGTTTAGATTTCTGGTTGTTTTAGGGGTTGACTGATACATTAAATATAACTTTATGGTAAGCTTAAATATGAACCTGAAAATAATATTATTTCTCTCTCTAGAGATATAACTGCTATAAACATCACTGGAGTGATACAAGAAAACCTGTCATTTTAGAAGTAACTCCTGGTGGCTTTGACCAAATTAATCCTGCAACCAACAAAGTCCTCTGTTCCTATGACTATAGAAATATTGAAGGCTTTGTAGATCTCTCTGATTATCAAGGAGGGTTTTGTATACTTTATGGAGGATTTAGTAGATTGGTAAGTAGTATTTTTTCCAAAAAGTCTTTTAAAAAGAGGCGTGACCATTTGAAGGAAAGCAGGGTTTTTACATTTAATTTTCAAATTTCACATGAGTCTTCTAGAAGGATGTCTAATATTAAGAGTGCAGGTTTTGGGGGCACCTGGGTGGGCTTAGTTGTTAAGCATCTGCCTTTGGCTCAGGTCATGATCCTAGGGCCCTGGGATCAAGCCCCACATCAGGCTCCCTGCTCGGTGGGGAGCCTGCTTCTCTCTCTTCCTCTGCCCCTACCCCTGCTTGTGCTCTCTCACTCTTGCTCTCTCTCAAATAAATAAATAAAATCTTAAAGAAAAAAAAAGAGCTCAGGTTTTGTTATCAAAGAGACCTGAGTTTGATCCCAACTTAGAGCTTTTTAAAGTGGGGAGAGTGGGGCGCCTGATTGGCTCAGTGGTTAAATGTCTGCCTTCAGCTCAGGTCATGATCCTGGACACCTAGGATCAAGTCTTGCATTGGGTTCTCTGCTCAGAGGGGAGTCTGCTTCTCCCTCTGACCCTCACACCTCTTATGCTCGAGCACTCTCTCTCTCTCTCTCTCAAATAAATTTAAAAAAAAAGTGGGGAGAGTAATATGTATGTCATAGGTTTTTGTTTCTGTTTTTTTTTTGAGGATCCCGTGAGATAACTTATGTAAATGTTTAGCATAATATGTGGCTTAGTATTCAATAAATGGTAGTTACAGTTGTTATTTTCATTAGTATTAATGTCTTAACTGAAAGATTCTAAGCTTTCTTTGAAAAAGTAATTTAAGATCTTTTATTTTTATAGTCTTCCCTCCTTTCCCCAGCTGTTTGTAATTTGAAATCTGAGTATTCATTGAAACTTCAAATTTGGAGTTCATTACATGTTCTTGTCTTGAAATTCTGAATTACACATGAATTGTGTGGTACAGTAGAAGCCACTTAAGATGCTCAGACCCTATTTGTTAATTGGTAATAGAAGCTGAGCTATAGATGATGACCATCTTTTTTAATAAGAAACATTTTGCCTTCCTTAATTAAACCTTGCATCTCAAAGACGAGCAACAGAGTTTCCATAAGGAAAGGCTCAGTTGAACTTACTCTCAAGATTCCTTTCTCTTGAGAATTTTAATTTCTGTAGCTATCTTAGTGACCTGGGAACAACTCCCAAGATTTAGTGTTGTATAGGTAAATTATCCTTTTCTGGGTAGCAGAGCCAGGGTAAGCCTGGAACTTACAGATATTCAAGAGGTTAGAGGGTAGCAGAAGGGAAGTAAAGGGAATGGGAATGGCGTAGGGGTGCTAAACTATTTGATTTACAAAATATGTTAGCTCTTAAACAAAAAAAAATATGTTAGCTCTTTAGAGTTACAGACATTTTCCCATCTTTCACTCTTTGCCCAGGTGATGGGTACCAACCTAGTGTTCCTCATCTAGGAGCACACATCTAGACATTTTATTACTTCTGAGTCTAGACCCAAAAGATGAAGGCCCAAAAGAGAAAATTAGTTCCCTCTCCCACCCTAGAGCAGCCTAAAACCTGCTGTTGAAGTGCTATCGGAAGGCTTATCTCTTCCTTGGACAGCCAGATTTGTAATGATTAACTCTTTGGGAATGGAGAGGGGACGGTGCCTGGGTGGCTCAGTCGGTTAAGCATCTGACTCTTGATTTTGGCTTAGGTTATGATTTCAGGGTGGTGAGATCAAGCCCTGAATCGGGCTCTGTGTTGGGGGTGGAGCTGGCTTAAGATTTTCTCTCTCCCCCTCAGCCCCTCCTCCCCACTTGCAGTACTCTCTCTCTCCAAAAAAAATAAATAAATAAAATAAAAATCCTTGGTGGAAAATGTACCTAATTATAGAAATACATATAGCCTTACAGACCTTAATGGGACAACTATATCACAGTAATTCAGCCAAGCCTTACAGTGCATAAGGTAAACATTAAGGATGAGAATTGTTTGATACTCCACAATTGGCAACAGTTTTTTATTGCTTAATGGCATCAAGCAATTTTAGTTTTAATCATCTACTTTCTAAGCATACTCTGCCTTTTAAAAGGCACTAGCTAAAATGAGTTGATTTACTACAAATACTATACCATGACAGATTCTTTCAGCAAAACTTTATCTGGTACTTTCTGCATACATAGTGACTATCCTAAGCAGATGGGAATAAAATCACGTTTTAGGATTTTATGTATTTATTTTAAATTATCTCTACACCCAACGTGGGGCTTGAAATTAAAACCCTGAGATCAAGAGTTGCCCCCTCCACCAACTGAGCGAGCCAGGTGCCCCTAAAATCAGGTTTTAAGACATGATCTCAACCAGTGTTTCTCAGCAGGGGAGCTGTTGCAATGTGAACAGGACAGTTGTTTATTGTTTATTGCATGGCATTCTCCTGCCTTGTCCTTTGCAGCTCATTTAGTGTTTCTGGCCCAGGCATCAAATGCAAGTAGCAATACCTTTGCATATATATACCCGGAGGTTGATTTGTAATGTCCATCGGCCAATGGCTTGTAAACATTTAAGCATTCTTCAAGGTAATCTTTCAAGAAAACCCACTATATTAAAAATATTAAATCAGAATTACTTTTGTTGAAATTGGGAATCCTGCCCATGTAGTACCCACTACCCCCACTGGACTTGGCTCCCTGGGACTCCTTCTGGAAGCTCCAGCATGCTGTTTTCTACATGGTGTTGGGAATCAGACTCTGAGAAGTTAAGAGATAATTTCCATTCAGTGATTCATTTGCAAGGCTCTATATCCCAGACTTTGTGATTTTAACTTAGTGTAATAGTGGTTCAGACAACACACTGCAGGGCACCTGGGTGGCTTAGTCAGTTAAGTGTCTGCCTTGGGCTCAGGTCATGATCCCAGGGTCCAGGATCAAACCCTGCATTGAGCTCTTTACTCAGTGGGGAGCCTGCTTCTCCCTCTCCCTCTGCCTGCTGTTCCTCCTGCTTGTTTGTTTTCTCTCTCTTTCTGTTAAACAAACAAACAAATAAAATCTTAAAAAAAAAAAAGCGACCACAACAGTACTTATTTACCCTTGATAAGATCAACTACCATTGTTTTTCTTTAGAATTGCTGTTTCAAGTTCTTTCCTGTGAATTTATTCAAAATGGTCACATTTTAGTTGTTTCAACCCTGACTTTAAATTTCAAAATTTGTGCAGCATTTATTTGCATCAGAGCAAAGAGAAGAAATTATTAAAAGTGCAATTGATCATGCTGGCAACTACATAGGTATTTCACTGCGCATCAGAAAAGAACCTTTAGAATTTGAGCAATATTTGAATCTTCGCTTTGGAAAATACAGCACTGATGAATCCATCACATCTTTAGCAGAGTTCATAGTCCAAAAAATATCACCTAGACATTCGGTAAGATGCTGTGTTAAAAATTTGTTCATCTGATTTTGACATTTTTCTTCAGTGACTTTTTAATGTGTCTCAATTTTGTTTGTAGGAACCCGTAAAACGAGTTCTAGCACTTACAGAAACATGTTTAGTAGAACGTGATCCAGCAACCTATAATATTGCCACTTTGAAGCCTTTAGGAGAAGTAAGTTTGACATTTTTAGCCTAAATAAGATTTCCTCCTATTGATAAATTAGAATAATGTTCTATTTTAACATTTTTAATGCTTAAAGAATGGAAAATGAGAATCTTTGTTTGCATTATTTTATTTGTGTACTTAGAACAATAAATATTAAATTTATTTTCAAAATGTACAGATGGAACTTTTTATTCAACAATTATATGAAAATTTGAATGAGACTTTTAAGCAGCTCTTAAATTCTGATACTGTAAACAGGTTTTAAATACTGACTTTCATAAGCTAAAATGATGATGTGTAGTTCTTCTAAGGAAATGCCATAAAACTAAACATCTTTTGTTGAACTTGGTTTTTGTTTTCATTAGGTATTTGCATTGGTTTGTGACTCAGAAAATCCACAGGTTTTTACCATTGAATTTATAAAAGGGCAAATACGGAAATATTCTTCAACAGAAAGGTATTTTTTCCCTTTAATTCATCAAGGTTTTGAGATCCTAGTATATGCAAGACAAAGTCCTCCGTCAGAGAGGAAGAACAAAGATTTATAATCTAGAAGTTTGAAGTCATATAACTTAGGAAAAGACATTATTTTGTTGCATGTTGAAAATGACCTTCATTCAGTTTTCAAATTTCTAAAGAGAATAAAAATGGTGATTTGATTTTAAATGGAATGATGAAAATAAAATGTGTTTCTGTAACTTATGCTTTTAGGGTATTTTAAAATAGCATCTCTCATTGTTAAATTGTTTGGATAACAGCAGCAAGTTACTTTAAATATACTTGGAGTTAGATTTTTTAAGTTAGTGTCAGTAGGCTAGTTAGTAATTTTCCAGTGGAATGTGCCTGATTTAATTTATATTACTGTGACTTGGCTGTTGCCATGAAAACCTATGAGATGCTATATATAGCTCATAAGCTCCTCCTGTAAGGTAAACCATTTATAGTGCTATTCTGTGAATGACTAGATCTCCCTTCGTATACTAAGCCATTGTCATGGGTTTGGCAGTTTTTACATTCCAGGAAGTTCTTTTATGCTGATGTGAATAGATTGAGACTGAATCTGTTTTTAAAAGATAGTTGAAAGAGTTCTGGTGCATTTTGCCACTGTCTGCAATACAGCCTTATTGAAGTATTTTCACCTCCTGGTGTATGACCAGTAACTGTTTCTTACCTTGGAAAGCTTTTGATCTGAGTTCAACAAAAATGGCATTTTAAGCAAAAGGTTGTATTTTTTCCTGTCCTGAATTCAAGGAAGAGAACGTCTGGGGGAAAAAAAAGAAAAAATAATAGTGCACATGTTCTAATCAGAGAAGGGTATCTCAACCTTTACAGTTTGTCATGTGCTTTATGTATATTACATTTTTTAATTCTGACCCCTAGGAAGAAGATGCCATTTTCCCCAATAAAGTCTGTCTGCAGAAAGTAAAGCAATTTCTTCGTGACTTGGACTAGGAAAAGATTCCTTAGACATAATACCAAAAACATAATTCATAAAAGTCTGATTAATTAGACTTTGTCAAAATTGAAAACTTTGACCCCATTGAGAAAAGGAAAAGACAAGCCACAGACAGGAAGAAAATGTTTAGAAAACATATAACTAGTAAAAGACTTGTTTCTAGAATATATAAAGAACTCTTTTAACTCAGTACTAAAAAGCAATAACAAATGGGCAAGAAAGTTCAAATAGACATCTTCCTCATCAGAGAAGATATTTGAATGGTAAATAAATACATGAAAAGATCATGATTCATTAGGGAAAATTAACATTACATGTAAACTATACATTACAAGTAAACATTACATGTACACTATAATGGATAACATCAAAAAGACTGGCAGTGCCAATTGTTGGCAAGCACATGGATTCTCATACAGTGCTGGTGAGGATGTAAAATCTTGAATTGTTTAAAAAATAGTTTGGCAATTTCTTAAACATATAATTATCGTATGACCCTATGTCAGTTCTACTCCTAGGTATCTACCCCAAGAGAAATAAAAACATGTGCCCACATAAAAACTTGTATATGAATGTTTTTAATAACGTTACTCATAATAGCCCAAACTAGAAACAATTGTTATATACATCTCCTGGTGAACAAAAAGGCGAAAATGTTGATTACCAATACAGTGAAACACTCCTCAGCCATAAAAAGGATGAATCTTAAAAATACATGATACATAAGACACATAAGGCAATACATTATATGATTCCGTTTATATGAATTTTTTAATAGACTTTTTTTTTTTGAGTAGTTTTAGGTTCATAGCAATATCGAACAGAAGGTACAGAGATTTCTCCTATACCTCTTACACTCTACTGCCCTGCCTGCTAACTGATATAGCCTCTCCCATTACCAGAATCCCCTTTACCAGAGTGACATATTTGTTATAATTGATGGACCTACAAGTTTGAACAAATGTATAATGACATTTGTCCACCATTATAGTATCATACAGACTATTTTCACTGCCCTAAAAATCTCCAGGGATCTTCTCCAGCAATAATAATGCCGCTCCACTGATTTCATCTCACATTCCTCCCTAAATCTTGACAGCCACTCATCTTTTTACTGCCTGCAAAGTTGCTTCTTCCACAGTCTCATAGTTGGCATTGTACAGTATGTAGCCTTTTCAGATTGGCTTCTTTCATTTCGTCCTCATCTTTTCATGACTGGATAGCTTTTTTCTTTTTAACACTTAGTAATATAATATTCCATTGTCTAGACATAACCATGGTTTATTTATCCATTTGACCTCTTGGTTGCTTCCAAATTTGGGTAGTTATGAATAAAGCTGTGGTAAACATCTGTGTACAGATTTTGTGTGGAGATAAGTTTTCATCCTTCGTGTAAATACTAAGTAGTGTGATCACTGAATCATATGCTGAGAGGATGTTGAGTTTTGTTAGAAACTGCCGACTGTCTGCTAATAGTGGCTGTGTCATTTTTGTACTCCAAGCAGCAGTGAATGAGGGTTCCTGTTGCCCCAGATCCTCCCCAGCATTTGGTATTATTAGTGTTCAATTTTGGTCATTCTAATAGGTGTGTGGTGGTTTTTTGTTGTTTCAGTTTGCATTTCCCTGATAACATATGTGTTGAGTATGTTTTCATATATTTATTTGCCATCTGTGTATCTTCTTTTGTGAGATGTCTGTCTGTTAAGGACTTTGGATCACTTTTTAATTGAGTTGTTTTTCTTATTGTTGACCTTTCGGGGTTATATGCGTATTTTGGTTAACAGTCCATTATCAGATACAGCTTTTGTAAATATTTTCTCGCAGACTGTGGCTTGCCTTTTCATTCTCTTGATGAAGTTACTTGAAAAAGCAAAACTATAGAGATAGAAAATAAGTGGTTGTCTGGGACTGGGGATTGGCGCAAGGGAATTTTTGGGGGTGAGGGAAGTATACCAAACTGGATGATTGCACAACTGTATAAATTTTCTAAGAATTCTTAAACTGTGCATTTTAATTGGTTGAATTTTGATTTGTAAGTTATACCTAGTAGAACTGTTTTAAAAAATCTTAAAGAAAAAACCGAAAGTGTTACATTTATAGTGCTTAAGTAACTTGTACAAGGTATGTGACAGCAAAGTACAGAGCTAGTTGTAGAACTGCAGGCTTTCTCTTAAAGCCCCTGTTCCCTTGTGCTTCTCCTTGTACCCTCCTGCGCTCTCCCTGAGTAGGTTACCTGCTAAAGGGCCTGTGCTATATTCTGAGTGAAAATTCCCGTTATCAACCCTAAAACCTATTTATTTTTTACCTTGCTTAGAGATTCTTTATTAGCAAGTTTGCTGGATGGAGTAAGAGCCTCTGGTAACAGAGATGTTTGTGTAAAAATGACATCAACTCATAAAGGTCAGCGATGGGGGTTACTCAGTATGCCTGTCGATGAGGAGGTAGAGAGCCTTCATCTCAGATTTTTAGCCACACCTCCAAGTAAGTATTGTCTTAAGTATAATTGCATTTCCATCCATCTCCTTAATAATTTAAAAATTAGGAATGGAAACCTCTAAATCTTTTTGAACCTTTTCATCTTACAGATGGCAACTTTGCAGATGCTGTATTCAGGTTCAACGCTAATATTTCATATAGTGGAGTTCTACATGCAGTAACGCAGGACGTAAGATAAATTGTATTATAATTTGTTCATTGTCATTAACTTCTGCAATAGAAACTTTTTGAAACATTCTTCTTTTATGTAGGGTCTCTTCTCAGAAAACAAAGAAAAACTGATCAATAATGCCATAACAGCATTATTGTCTCAAGAGGGAGATGTTGTTGCTTCAAATGCAGAACTTGAGAGTCAGTTCCAGGCTGTGAGGAGGCTTGTGGCTTCCAAAGCTGGTTTTCTGGCCTTCACTCAGCTTCCAAAGTAAGTTGTCTTTGAACTTCTTTTAGAGAATATAAACAACTCAAAATAGCAGATAATCAACAGTTTATATCTGTCTAAAACTGATATCATATAATGATATGGTAGTTTTTATTCATAAATAAATGAGGGTGAATGGAACTGAAGGGTGTGACTATTGGTCTCATACATACCTGCAATATACTGACTCTTGGGGGCGTCTGGGTGGTTCAGTGGGTTAAAGCCTCTGCCTTTGGCTCAGGTCATGATCTCAGGGTCCTGGGATCGAGCCCTGCATTGGGCTCCCTGCTCAGCAGGGAGCCTGCTTCCTCCTCTCTCTCTGCCTGGCTCTCTGTCTACTTGTGATCTCTCTCTCTCTCTCTCTGTCAAATAAATAAATAAAATCTTTAAAAAATATATACTGAGGGCGCCTGGGTGGCTCAGTGGNCTCTCTGTCTACTTGTGATCTCTCTCTCTCTCTCTCTGTCAAATAAATAAATAAAATCTTTAAAAAATATATACTGAGGGCGCCTGGGTGGCTCAGTGGGTTAAAGCCTTTGCTTTCGGCTCGGGTCATGATCTCAGGGTCCNATAAAATCTATAAATAAATAAATATATATATATATATATATATATATATATATATACTGACTCTTGTTTATTTGTTTTTAAGATTTTATTTATTTGAGAGAGAGCTCACGTGAGCATGATGGAGGCAGAAGAGCAGAGGGAGAGGGGGAAGCAGACTCCCCTGCTGAGCATGGAGCCTGCCGTGGGATTCTCTCCCAGGATTCTGGGATCACGACCTGAGCCAAAGCCAGATGCTTAACCCACTGGGCCACCCAGGGGCCTCATACTGACTCTTTTTTTAATGACTTTGAATAGGAAATTAAAGCCCTTTAGGTGGTTTGTTTTTGTTTTTAAAGATTCATTTATTTGAGGGGCGCCTGAGTGGCCCAGTCGGTTAAGCGTCTGCCTTTGGCTCAGGTAGAGTCCTGGGATCAAGCCCCGAATAGGGCTCCCTGCTCAGTGGAGAGCCTGCTTCCCTCTCCCTGCTTGTGCTCTCTCTCTGTCAAATAAATAAATAAAATCTAAAAAAAAAAAAAGATTTATTTATTTGAGAGGGGCAGAGGTAAAGAGAGTCTTAAGTCTCCGTGCTCAGCAAGGAACCCAACGTGGGGCTCCATCCCAAAACCCTAAGGTCACAATCTGAGCTGAAACCAAGACTTGGAAGCTTAACTGATTGTACCACCACCCAGGCGCCCCAAAATCTCTTGTAGTTTTAATTAATTTTTTAAAAAAATCTTCCCCCTCAAAGAAAAAAACTTTTATGGGAAGTGATACATCCTAGAGGTATAATTTAAAATCTGTAGTTGGGGCGCCTGGGTGGCTCAGGCATTAAAAGTGTCTGCCTTCGGCTCAGGTCATGATCCCAGAGTCCTGGGATCAAGCCCCGCATCAGGCTCCCTGCTTGGCGAGAAGCCTGCTTCTCCCTCTCCCACTCCCCCTGCTTGTGTTCCCTCTCTTGCTATGTCTCTGTCAAATAAATAAGTAAAATATTAAAAAATAATAATAAATAAAATCTGTACTTGCTGAATGCAACACAAACTCAAGAGCACTTATGATGTTACATTTTAATAAAAAAAAGCATTTTTTTATATATGCTATTATATGCTTGTTTTTTGTTTTGTTTTGTTTTTGTTGTTGTTTTTCCACAGGTTTCGGGAGCGTCTAGGAGTGAAGGTAGTAAAAGCACTCAAGAGGAGCAACAACGGAGTGATCCATGCAGCTGTTGATATGCTGTGTGCCCTCATGTGTGTAAGTAGTGTTTTTTTAAAAGGAGACTGGTTTTTCTTAAGTTGATTGATGTTTTAAATTTCCACAAACCCAGATTTTCATTGTAGCAATTAAATTCAGTATTTCTGTATTTCCTAAATTGCTCTCTTGGCAGTTTACTTATTCAAATAAATGTTTGTTTAGCACATCCTGTAGACTAGGCACTGTGCTATCTACTAGAAATACAAAGTTTGTTCCTTCCTTGAAATTGCTCACAGTCTAGTAAGGTAGGCATACTTGTACAGTCTGAAGTAGTTGGGGCTATGGGATCCCTAAAAAGGCAGCACTTAGTTTTTTGGGTTTGTGGTGAGGGGAACATAAAAGATTCGAGGCCAGTCTTTCATCTGTTACAAATGATCTGTAGCTTGAAGCACAGGCAGGTATTTTCCCTCTGTGAGAAAGCTTTCCTGGGAAAAGGGGGTAGCATGTACAAAGGCATGTTGGGGAAGAAGCAAATAATTGAAATAGCTGGATCATAAAGCATGTATGGAGGTGTGTGGGATTAGGAGTTACAGCTAGAGATACATGTAGAGATGCAGTCATCAGAAGCCTTTTGTATCAGACAAAGAAGCTAGATTTGTATCCATTAGTAAGGAACAGCGGAAAGGTTTTTCATCAAGGGAGCAGTAGTACTAGGTTCGAACTTCCGAAAGCTCACAAATGTTACATGGAGACTATATTAGAGGTAAAGTTAGAGACAGGTAGACCAAATATGTAAGAAACAAGATGCTGAGGTAGGATGGGGTTAAAGAAGGCACATTTGAAAGCTGAGGGTAAAAGATCTAACTTGGTGACAGCTTACATAGGAGAGGGAAGGAGGTAAGTGAGAGGGGGAGTGGTTAGGGGAGAGGGAGAAGCAGACTCCCCGATGAGCAAGGACCCTGATGTGGGGCTCAATCCCAGGACCCCTGAGATCATGACCTGAGCCGAAGGGAGCCACTTAACCTACTGAGCCACTCAGATGCGCCAATAAATAAATAATATCTTAAACAAAAAGAATTAGTGGGATAACTAGATAATAAAATACCATAGTGTGAAACAAACACATTGAGCTCTCATTACAACCTAGATTTTGGCTATATATTTTACATGAATTATCTCATTTAAGCTTCATAATAGTCCTATGAGCTAAGTACTGTTAATCTCACTTGGATGACTGAGGAAAGTGAAACTCAGAGTTAAAGCAGCTTAACCTTGCCTGAGGTCAGCTGTGGTCAGTAGCAAAGTTAGGATTGGATCTTTACTTCTAACCATCATGCTGGAATGTTTTTCCCATTCTCATTTATTCCACCATTCAGAAGAGACAAGTATTTGCTGTTCATTTTCATACCCGCGTTTAAATGCTGTTTTAAAAAATAAATAAATGCTAAGTTTTATCATTTCAAATTTAATTATAAAATTGGGGGAGGGGAAGTGGGTGTCATTTGCTTTTTAAGAAGGGAGACTTGTGACTTTTGAGAGAGTACCTTGTGTGGTACTCTCTACAGATACTTTGCTGGGCACAGTTATCTAGGAAACCTCATCAGACCCTGGGGGAAATCACCACTTTGCCTGCTTGCCTTATCACGAGTTTCCTTTCTGCCTTCAACTTTAAAGGCTGTGGTGTTTAATTCTTTTCTTATATAATGAATACTCTTTATAAATGACTTTCGTGTGATGCCAGCATGTGGTCCTGCTCATGAATTATCACTGTTTTTAATCAATAGCCCATGCATGATGACTATGACTTAAGACAAGAACAGCTGAACAAAGCTTCTCTTCTCTCTTCAAAGAAGTTTCTGGAAAACTTACTGGAAAAATTTAATTCCCATGTGGTAAGTTATAATACTGTACATTATTGAAAGGTATTCTAGAAGTGCAGTTTGGTGGGTTTTTTTTTTAAATCGCAGTTCCCAACTTGGTCAGTGTTGGTCATACAACAGTTCAGTCAGCTTGGTCAGTCACTAATAGTAAAATACTCTGTTTTAGGACTATATCCATTCATTTGGGAATAATAAGATGTAAAGACTTTAGATTTTTTCTTTTTTTTAATGTCATTATGAAATAAGCTGCTGTAAAAAAAAAATTAAGCCAAATCTTTGCTCCTTAGTCACTGCTAACGGTTTTGGAGATGGGCAATCTATAGATCTAGAAGGAACAAATTGTTGGAGTTGTTTAAATGTCGTCAAAGATTGCTTTTTATACAAATACTAAACATATTAACCTTAGTTATATGTGTTTGAGGAGCCTTGGTTATTTTCTTGAAATTTGACCAAATTTTAGTTATTTTCCTTCTGAGATATGGTAAGCCATGGATTTACTGCATTAGTAACACAAATACTCCTTAGAGTAATCAAACTTTAAGCCTCATGTTAAGGAATTAAATGTTTACTTTTAACATACAGGATAACAGAAACACATTATTGCTGTGTTCTACTTGAATTTCTCTGTCCTAAGGCAATACGTTACTTTGTTTCAGGATCATGGGACTGGTGCCCTAGTTATTAGTTCGCTCTTGGACTTCCTTACTTTTGCCCTCTGTGCTCCATATAGTGAGACAACAGAAGGACAGCAGTTCGATATGCTCTTAGAGATGGTAGCATCCAATGGAAGAACCCTCTTTAAGCTCTTTCAGGTGAGAGCTTGTGTCATTCTTATCAGATACCACTTTTTGGGTCAGTTTGGTTTTAAAATAAGGGATATGTGCTTCTGTAGTAATGCTGATAAATACAGCCTAATATATTGTCATGTTAAGGATATTTAATTCCACAGATTTCTTGGTGTTTCACGCAGAACTCTGTTGATGGCTTTTGACCACTGTTTTGACCCTGTTGCCTATCTTTTCTTAGAAGTAGTGAAAAACTCATTTTTTTCTGTGATAGGCCCAGAGTACCCTTTTCTTTATAAATTCCCAAATAATAGTGCTGTTCATAAATAGTTGAAAACATTGTTATTTCATATTATACTATAATATTTATTATGTACATGTGATGTTTCTATGTTACTTATATTTTTGTTATTTTATCTTAATTTGTTTTGTAAATGTCAATTTGTATTATTTTACATCATTACTGTTTGATATTTATCATTCAAATAACTGTAATTATTCAAATAAGTGCCAGCTGTTTCCTGCTAATGTTTTAATTACTCTTAAAGCTATATTGTAAGAATACCTAAAATTTTTAACCAAACTGTGATCTGACTTTGAGATGTATCCTTTACTAATTTTATGGCTTATAAGATTGTGTGTCTTCCTTAAAAGCAATAGCTAGTATGTTGCAATAAAATTCTTTTATTTTGTGATTCCTTTGTCCCTATTTTAAAGCATCCTTCCATGGCAATTATAAAGGGAGCTGGATTGGTTATGAAAGCAATAATAGAGGTGAGAACAGTTTTGAAATTTTAAACCTACTTGAATGTTGACTGGCTATTTTAATTGACACTGACAAAATTACCTTTTAGCCTTTTATGGGAAACATGCAGTTTTTCTGGGTAAGAAAAGTTATTTTGAGTCTTTATTCAGAAATTAGTTTTAAACTACAAAAACAATCCTCAATGTTGAACTAAGTATTTAAAATTCTGAGGTAAGTGGGATTAAGGCAAATAAATCTTTCAGTTCCTACATTATTTGTATTTTGTTTGTTTTAAAAGAATTAAAAGTTAGCATTCTTCCTCTCTAGCATTCTTCCTCTCTTGCTCTTTTTGGGGGTGGAGGATTATGGTATTGATGGTATTGAAATCTTTAGGTACTGAGGTTACATAGAAATCTGTTAATGGTGTTAGTTTGTAGTAAAGTGGTATTAAATAAGAATGATAACAAAAATTAGTTCCTCATGCTAAGGTGCATTTGTAATTAAGCTCTAGAGATCAGGACATGATATAATTGGTCAGACATGGGATATTGTTTCTCTAAGATAGTTGCTTTAGCTCTCTGATTTTGAGAAAATAAAATCATGGTTATAAATATCAACTTGCCTACTGGATGTTTACAGTGACATCAGTCCAAATGGCTTTGAATTCTTTTTGTTGTTTGTAGTGATTTGGATAAAATATAAGCATGTTTTCCCCTTTCATAAAAAAAAACTCAGCGATATAAATATATCATAATATATAAATATATATCGTAAATATAACGTGGTTAAATGAATGCACAGAATTAGTATACTCTTAAGTAGGTGTTTAAAAATTATATATAGGCATTACACCTCATAGGTTTTTTTTTTTGCATTTTTAGTGTGTAATTATAGCCGAAAGGCTAATTTTTTTCCTGTAGCTAATGGGTTTTAGCTTCCAAAGTAACTTATCTCTCAGAGAGCTGGCTGCCAAGAAGAGTTAGGACCATGAGACCAAACAAAAGTGTGTTCCTGACCCTGATTCACCAGTATATTGCCATTCATGGAGGCCAGGTATAACCAAAATGTGAACTTGGGCTTCAGTATAAGCCACAATGTCAGACTCATAGCTAGTGACTAGAGCTGATGTCTGTGTAAGGAATACTTTATTTACACTGAAATCCTGGCAAGTATCTTAAATTACTCTTTTTTTAATTGTAAAAGCAGTATATGGTCTTTGAAGAAAACTTGGTGTTTACAGAAAAAAATTTAAGGAACAAATAAAATGAATCATTTATATTTTCATCATCCAGAGATAACTGCTATTAGCATTTTGCTAAATTTTCTCTCAGACTGTGTAGTATTCAAAATTATATGTGTGCATACACAAAGTATGTACTGTGTATATATTTATATTAATACTGTCAGAATGATATATGTACATATTCACACTATGTGGATATTTATATATATACTACATATCCAGTTGTACTATATACTTCTGTTTTCCCACTAACATTGTAAGCATTTTTGCTTTCCAGTAGGCTGTCTTAAATATCACATTGCTTACTTCATAGTTCTGTGATTACCTTTGATTAGTAGTCCTATCTGTCTTAACTCTGTTACCAAAGTGAGTCCATATAAGCAAAGTAAAATGAAGTTAAAAAGAACTATTCCGATTTATCACATCATTCTTTTAAAAAAATAAAGAACTGTGTTCATCATGAAAATGAATATATTGTTAATAATAAAAGCAAGGTGGGTTTGCAGGTGCCTTTGGTAGGAATTACTGATTTCCTTGAGTCACCTTTCCTTTTCATTGGCTGATACAAACTCAGAGAATGGACCTAATTTTAATATTAAATTAAGCAAAGCATAATTCATAAGATAAATGTATCTGTAAACATTTAAAACCTGGTTCCACGGGCAAATATCTTTAGACTTACTTGTATCACCTGTGTTATTTTTGGGTATTAAGTTGCATTTCAAATTTTTATTACATTGTGTACTACATAATTATTTTACCTAGAGATGTAAAATTAGTTCTCTAAAATTGGATAGTTTGTTCTGGAGTGCTGCTTTAGGGATCATCTTACCCTTTTTCCAAAGGAAGGTGACAAAGAAATTGCTACAAAAATGCAGGAGCTTGCCCTAAGTGAAGGTGCCTTACCTCGACACTTGCATACTGCGATGTTTACAATAAGCTCAGATCAAAGGATGCTTACAAATAGGTAAGTAATTTAATATGCTATAAATTAACTTGCTGCTTATAAAATGGATTCAGATATTACATAAAACAGACTAGGTGTTTGGATTATGGAAATGTTTCATTTTCTTTTGATTTACCTAGTTCTCCTTTTCCTTTCCTTATAGAAAGATTGTGCCCAGATGATCATTACCCCTGCCTTTGGATATAGCTTGGGGGAGGAAACAAATCTGTGTGCTCTTTTCCCCTCACTTTCCTATTATGGCTGTACACCCATAGTCATGGGACTGGAACATGGAAAAGAGTGCTTCGAAGCTTATGGAACTAGAGCCATATGCCAGGCTTTTTTCTCCTTGTATTTCCTTCTGGCCATCATGTCGATTTTTAAATATCTTTGGTCAATTAGTTATTCCAAGAATAAAGAAAACCTTGTTTAACTGGTGTAGGTATCCTAAATCTCTTATAGTTAAACAATTTCCCCTTTGGTAAATTGTCTTTTTACTTTTAATAATAATTAAATGTAAGGAAGCACCTAAATCCATTTATTCCAGGCCATGTGAATTCCATCCCTTTTAATTTTTCTTTATGATTCCTGATGTGTGACCCTTCAGATATCCTTAGCATACTATGACTCATGACTCATTAGTTAAAAAAAAAAGAATATCATAAAATATTTTTCATCATATTCTTTTGACTTTTTAAATGATAGCAGTAATTGCTGACTTAGGTTTACTTTGTTATGATATCATAAATTTCCTTTTTTTTTGTCACCTACATCCAGTTGTTGGATGTCGTGGTATGCTGCCTTGCCAGTAGTTTTCTGCTGTTTATACTATTTTTAAGAGGCCATCTGCATCCTTCTACTTACAAATGTTAGCCATGAAAGTAGTCTTTTACATTGCCTGAGACGACAAAAAGATCTAAAAGAATGATTATTTTTTTGGTGTCCTGCCTTATAAGTAATACTAGATACCATCTTTCATTAAAATAGAGACAATTTAATGTCTTACTCTGTTAAATCCACATGTTAGATGTTTGCTTGGTGTGTTCCTCTTTATATTAAACAATCAGTTATGTTGCTTATTGTGATCAGTCACAGTGTTGAAAAGCTGTCAATGTATAACATAAATTACCACTTTTCATTTGCATTGCTTTACCTTTTACAAATTGCTGTTATAAAAAGTTACCCCGTTTATCTCTATTTAAAGCCTCTTTAGGAATCCCTGATAAATGATACCTACCTGATGCATGTGAAGGAAATTATAAGTGTAATTAAGTAGTTAATTTTCAACTAGACATAGAAATAGTTTTAGTAGTGTTTATTTTTTTGGTGATAGAACAAAGTACAGTTTGGGTTTTTTAAACTTTTTTCTTCTGGGAGTGTAACCTTTATAAGTACATGTGTCTATAGTTTGGGTTATTTCTCTTATAGGTTTCTTACCCCTTCCTGTAGCAAATGGCAGTTTGAATCCCTACTGAAGCACAGAAGGGTCAACAGTGAATAAAATATATTCTCTGCTCATGAGCGGCATATTGTGAGGGTTAAGATCAATAAATGACTAAGTCATAGATTCAACATGGATCTTAGATTCTTCACTTTGAACCAAAGTATGCTTTTACCTCTCAAGTGGCATGAGTAAAATAATTTGCTTTAAGTGCTTTAAGTCTTTGTCCAGACTCCAAAACTGAAAATATTTTCTATCTCTGACCTTGCCAAATAGGTTATAGTAGAACATATTATTGACTTCTACTCATGTTCGGAATTCCAAAGAAGGCCAGAATGCTGTATGATCACTCTATCAGGACTTGTTACACAAACATAATATCATCAAATCTAATTGTTTTGTTTTCTCTCTTTAAATGAGGTCAAAACCTACTTCTTCATGTTCAAGTCCATTGAAAATTAGTGAGTTTATCAGGGAAGCATGTTGATTTGGAGAAAATTCTAAAATGTTAGCAGTATTTTGAATTACTATCTCATACACCTCTACACATTAAAATACTAACTTTAAATATTTAACATCAGAATGATTTCTTTGCTGTAGCTGTATTTCTTATATGATATTTTGTTCTTAAAAATTCCTTTCTGTTCTAGCTGAGATAAAGCAGCAAACCTTTCTCAACGTCTGCTTTTTTCAGACAGCTAAGTAGACATTTAGTGGGACTCTGGACAGCTGATAATGCAACTGCGACAAACTTGTTGAAACGCATTTTGGTAAGTCAGTTGAATGCCCGGGAAGATTTATGTATTCTTGCCCAGTAAAATTTCATTGAGTAAGTTTACACTGTTAAAGGATTTTTTAGTTTGTTTATTTGTTTGTTTTTTATTTAAAAGATGCATATCATAGGAGTTGTCACATAATAAATGCTAAACCTCAGTAGCTTAAATCATAGTATTAATTTATTTGGGTTTTGAAAGCTAAATTTTCTTTTGTGTGGATGTTTTGAAAATAGATTTTATGTTTTGTGTTTGTTTGCTTTTAGCCGCCAGGCTTGCTGGCTTACTTGGACAGCTCAGATCCAGTTCCTGAGAAGGATGCTGATCGGATGCATGTTAGAGATAATGTGAAAATAGCAATGGTAAATAATGATTGTCCTAAGTGTCTTTTCAGGTTGAAAAGAATATTCTTTGTAAAACACACTAAAAATTTTAGACATAAACCAAGAATTCACTGTATTGAATAGTGGTACTAAAAGTAGTAGTACCAGCTTTATTGAGGTAAAATTTACATCCCATATAATTCACCTGTTTTAAGTGTACAGTTCAGTAGTTTTTAGTATATTTATAGAGTTTTAAAACCATCACCTCAATGTAATATTTTGAATAGTAGTAACCTTGTATGTTTTGTTTCCTTAACGCAGCTTATTGGCACATTCAGGAATGGATTTTTTTTAAAGTTCCAAATGAATAATGTAATATTTTATGTTTAATGTGTGATTGATAAATGTTGGTGAAAGGGGGCCAACAGTGAAAAAAATAGGCAGGAATTTTTTAAACAAAATCTATGTTTATTATTAAGGTTGGGCTATTTCTGAGAAAATTACTTAAACATCTTTCAAGATACACCATTGTAATAATGTCTTATTTGTGTTCTTTTCCTTTCCTCGCTCCATTTTTCTATTTACACTCATCTCCCATTTACATCTTGCCACCCCTCACGTAGGAATCATCTTGAAACTTAAGCAGAAAAGTTAAGATTTCTTGGACAAAAGTATAATTTATTGTAGAAATTTTCACTTTGTTTCTTCACTGAGCCCCCAACATCCAGTATGTATTTTATGTAAAATAAATAGTGTGACTCAGCTTTACTTAGATTTTAAAAATAAATTTGCCAACAGGACTATGATGGATTTTAACATTATTTTACAGGATCAGTATGGGAAATTTAATAAAGTTCCAGAGTGGCAAAGACTAGCTGGAAAAGCTGCTAAGGAAGTTGAAAAATTTGCCAAAGAAAAAGTAGATCTTGTGTTGATGCACTGGAGGGATAGAATGGGCATTGCACAAAAAGAGGTAATCTGCTTCCAGACTTCTCGCACTTCTGTATATTGTATGTTTGCTTTAATTGTTGCTGTTCACAGAGATGGTAGTCAGATATTTCTGACTGAACATATAAAGAAATGTCACCTAATTCTGATTCATATTTTTATATAAATTTTTCTTAATTCATAGTTTTATGAATCAATGATTAGGATTTTAGCTAGGTATTTTATACAGAATTTAATATAAAATTCCACTCTTAAGTTTTCTTCCATGACTTCTAGTTTCCATGCTAGTTTATTCATATGTATCTGCTTCTTCCCTCCTCCTCTGAATTTTATTTTATACCTATAAAAATAAAGTTGCGCTTAGCATTTTTTTTTAAGATTTTATTTATTTTTTTGACAGACACACACAGCGAGAGAGGGGACACAAGCAGGGGGAGTGGGAGAGGAGAAGCAGGCTTTCCTGTAGAGCAGGAAGGCCAATTCGGGGCTCGATCCCAGGACTCTGGGATCATGATCTGAGCCAAAGGCAGACTCTTAACGTTTGAGCCACCCAGACACCCCAACTTAGGATTTTTATTCAGAGCTGGACAGACAGGTGTTTTGGTAATAAGATTCACATTTTTAAATTAAATTTACTGTGTGTACTTAAATTTTTCAATATTAGCTCTTCAAATCAAGGTCAGATCAAAAACAGTTTCTCATTCTTTAGTATGTAGTATGATCAATTCAGTAATGCACATTCTTCTCTCTAGGGTGGAATGTGCAGTGGTTAAATCAAGTATAAAAGTTGACTTGATTTCACCATTTTTGTTGACCACACTTACATTCTTTCCCTTAAACCACCTCTTTACTTATGGTAGCTATTTCTTTATACAAAGAAAATAATATAAATATCTTACTGAACAGGTTTCTTTTCTTTCTTCCTTTTTTAAAGATTTTATTTATTTATTTGACAGAGAGATACAGCAAAAGAGGGAACACCAGGAAGGGGAGTGGGAGAGGGAGAAGCAGGCTTTACCGTAGAGCAGGGAGCCCGATGCGGGATCCCAGGACCCCGGGATCATTACCTGAGCTGAAGGCAGACACCTAATGACTGAGCCACCCAGGTGCCCCACTGAACAGGTTTCTTAGGAATTTCCAGAACATCTAAACATAGGAGTCAGGTGCCACAGAACAATTGTAGTCGTGTGTTTATCTGAAATTGAGCCCAGAATTCAGTTCTGTGGAACTTGAGCCTAAGGAGTTCATGTTGATCTGTGTGAGTGACATACACAATATAAAGAATCACTAGACATGCTTTCTTAATGACTAGGATAATGAAGAGAATATTGCATGTTGAACTGTTTAACCTACATCTGAGCCTAGTTTTATCATTTATTAACCCATAAAACAAGTTATGGAAGAAAATAAGAAATAAAACAAGTTACGGGTTTTCAGAGCGTTGCTTTCCTCGTGCATAAAATCAGAATAACAATACCTCCCTTCTCTATTCTATAGGGTTGCTTTGATGTAAAAGCAAGGTAATAGTAGGGGCACCTGGGTGGCATAGTCATTTTAGCACCTGACTCTTGATTTTAGCTTAGGGCATGATCTCAGGGCTGTGAAATCAAGCACTGTGTCAGGCTCTGTGCTGAGTGTGGAGCCTGCTTAAGAGTCTCTCTCCCACTCTCTGCCCTCCAATTCGCTCGTTTTCTCTCTCTCAAAAAAAATCAAAACCAAGGTAATAGTAATAATAGAAACACTATATACATATCTGGTCATGATAATATTCCTGTAACATTTAAGTAATTAAAAATCTACAGATAGGGGCGCCTGGGTGGCTCAGTGGGTTAAAGCCTCTGCTTTCGGCTCAGGTCATGATCTCAGGGTCCTGGGATCGAGGCTCGCATCAGGCTCCCTGCTCGGCGGGGAGCCTGCTTCCCCCTCTCTCTGTCTGCCTGCCTCTCTGCCTCCTTGTGATCTCTCTCCCTCTGTGAAATAAATAAATAAAATCTTTAAAAAAAAAAATCTACAGATAGGATATGAATGATTTTCAGTTATTAAAAATTATGAGCTCTTGACTTCAGGTAGTTAAGCCTGTTTCTAAAATAATAATTTAAGCTGTTGGATGTAATCATCTAACTGAAGTAAGTTTTGGGCATCTGATTTCGTATACATTTTAAACAGCATAAGTTTGAACGCAAAGCTATTTTAGCTGTAAAAGTGGATAACGTGCTATTTAAAGACAACAGTTCAGAGGAAAAATAATATATTTTTAAATATCAGTAATGTCTTATTGTTCTGTTGGTTTCATTTCCATGGGTGTTATCTAAAACTTTGAGCAAATAATGATGCCAAATAGATCTGCTGGTCCAGAAACTGTTCAGGTAGCAAATGGATTATTTTTGCCATAGTACTATTTTTAATGTTAATTTCTTTAGGAAACTGAATAATCTTTATGACTATTTCATTTATAGAAATATTAACACCCAAATATGTAATGATCATGTGCTTTAGCTAGTCTGAAAACTAACCATTGTCAAGATTAACTGGCTAGCCTTAAAAGCAACTGCATTTCTTACATAATCAGAATTGTTTTTAAGTTAATTTCATTTGTAGCTAATGCTCTGTGTTTGATTAATAATAACCATTGGCTAATGTATAAAATTGCATTTTTCTTATTTTTGTTATTTTAGTTGAGGAATTTATTTAGCTAGTTGGGGTTTTAGCCTAAGTCTGAGTCTGTGAACTCTGTTTATGAAGAACTGGTTGTGCTTTTTATGTGTAGCATTTACATTTTCACTACTCTATACTCCCAGCTTTTTGTCCTAAGGGCAGGGGAAATTTAAGAAAGTGCTTCTTAATTAGAAGTTTTAGAGAAAGTTTTATCATTAAAACTAAATCTTTGAATTGTTTACATGCTTTATTCAAATCACCTTACGTTAGTTTTCATGAGAGTGCACAGAATTAAAATTTGTAGGAGACATTTCCTTATATAACCAGTAGGTTTCATATTTCAAACAGTATTTACTTTTTAAAATTAATTACTCACTTAGCCTTTATTCCTTCTGTATTTTTATTCTTTATATAATTTGTCATTTCTTTAATGAAGTTATAAGACTTCTGTGTTTTAATCTCTACTACTTTCTACTTTTTGGTTCTGTCACATTGAGGGTGAGAATTTTAATGTTTGCCATATCTACAGGCTTTACTTGGGGCAGAGATTCCTAACTGCCAGCCCATGTATAGACTTTAAGAAATCTTTGAAATCTTCCCCTCCAGTTAGTTAGTTACAAGACTTACGTATATGTCTTTCTCTGGAATAGGGCCTATAGCTTTCTTTGAATTCTCAAAAGGGTTTATGACTGCCTAAAATTTGAGTCATAAACTTAGAGAAGCAGGTAGACCTTCTGTCTTAAAATGAAGATGATTTACAATGGTGACCTCCTCTTGGAATTTGAATGATAGATACAGCTTAAAACATACAGGCTTACTCTCATTTTTATTTAAAACTTTCATTTTTTCCTTTTTAAACTTAAATTCAGGACAGAAACAATATGGTGAGTTTGAGTCTTTGCTACATGTGTGAAATGCATTCAACTGCCTGGCATGTGGAGTTGTCTTTGAGATTCTTTGTCTAATAAATTCACATCTCACCTCACATATGTTTGAATGTAGAATCTTATTTCTTGTCCATTAGTTATTTCAATTTATACTTGCTTTTTATGGCTTTGATAGCAGTTTAATAACCTTTAATCTTTTGCATTTATTATTTTCCATGACTTGTATATTAACTGCATGTAAATGTTTAAAACAAGTCACTGTTTTTGATCATTATAAATTTTATCAGTCATCACTGTTAACTGTAACAAAATTTGGTGTTGAAACAATAACTTTAGGCTATATGGAAAATATTTCAACAACACTGTAGAATTATCTGCTGGCACTGTATTTATCACATTGTGATATAATATTTTATGTTCATATTTTATAGATTTTGCTTCATTAACTTGTTTCTGCCAAAATTTGATGTAGAAAGTGTTTCTCATCATTTATAAAGTGATGCTTTTTCTCACTGAGCCTATTTGGTAGTCCCAGATTGAGCACTATGAAGTTTTATTTTTGTTTTTTCCAGAATATAAATCAAAAGCCAGTGGTTCTTCGAAAAAGAAGACAGAGAATAAAAATAGAAGCAAATTGGGATCTCTTCTATTATAGGTAAACATAAAGCCTCTTTTCCAAAAGATTAAATTTGGCATTGCCATTAGAAGAATTATGATAGTTTTTTCTTGCCTGAAACTAGTACTTTATGCTACAGGTATTTTTACACTCTCAAGGTCAAGAATGATATCTGTTAAGATTGGTATGATTAATGGTTCTTCCATAATATTAATGTCTTTTTTTTTTTTAAGATTTTATTTTATTTATTTGACACAGAGAGAGAGATTACAAGTAGGCAGAGAGGCAGGCANATTTATTTATTTATTTATTTTTTTTTAAAGATTTTATTTATTTATTTGACACAGAGAGAGAGATTACAAGTAGGCAGAGAGGCAGGCAGAGAGACAGGGAGAGGAGGAAGCAGGCTCCCTGCTGAGCAGAGAGCCCGACGTGGGCCTCGATCCCAGGATGCTGAGATCATGACCTGAGCCGAAAGCAGAGGCTTTAACCCACTGAGCCACCCAGGCGCCCATATTAATGTCTTTTATAGAGTGTTGGTAGTCTGAGGAGCTAAAGTTACTTTTTAATTTTTATTAAGTCTTTGAGATGGTTACTTAAAAGAGGTAGATGATGAAAACATAAGGAGACTTGTGGGAAACAGGTATCCAGCTTAGCTCGCCAAATATACTTTTCCAGCCTTTCTGATCTTTTACCCCTTCTCCATCTGTTGGCCCTGCCCACTCTTCCTCCACTCCAAACAGAGACACACACACATACACATACAGACACACAGACTTTGAAACAATTTGGAGATTTGTTAAATTTTTTGGGATAACTTACAGTACTTTGGAAGCTGACATATTGACTATACCTTGGCTGATAAAAGAAAATATGTGCTTTGGAAACTTCTCATGGTAACTTTAAAGTATATAGTATAAATATAGTATATAGTATGGCCTTAAGAATACTGGTTTTCTTCCTCAGGAATTCTTCAATTATGTTGTCTCCTGTAGAACTCTCTTGGAACTCTGACATCAGACTTCTAGGAGTGTTGCAGAATGAAAACGAAAGGATATGATGCCCATCCACCTCCAGTTCAGACCTGTGTCCAAATTTATTACAGTAGTTAAATTATTCAAGGAATAAAAGGAAGCTATTTTACAAATATCAATCAGAACTTGGTAGTTTAGCTGTATTCTTTCTTAGGTAGTTTGTAACATTCTAATCTAGAATGTTGCTCATCCTACACACTACACACCCAGGTGCATAGTTCAGAAATTCTTATCCTCAACCTGAAATTTGATATCTGATTGTAATTATTTTCTTATTGAAATTTATACTGGCAATAAATATTGAAATTGAAATACCAGTTTCTTGTTTTGAAATCCACATAGATATGTTTTTGTGGTTTGGGTTAATTTTTATTTCCTTAGTGTTTTATTATGGAAACTTTCAAACATACAGAAAAGGTCAAAGAATTTTACAGCGTATACCTGTAATCTATCACCAAGGTTCTACCATTTACATTGTACTATACTTAATTTACAGAGATTTTATTTTCTTGATTTATACTTGCTGAAGTTTGTTAATTCCACTGTTTTCTTATTATAAAATGTAATAAGAGATGTTTATAGATTTTTTTAAAAATGTTTATTGCTTCACATTATTTTCTGATTATATGTATAGGTTTGGTCAGGATCATGCCAAGTCAAACCTAATTTGGAATTTCAAAACACGAGAAGAACTGAGAGATAGCCTTGAATCTGAAATGAGAGCATTTAATATTGATAGAGAGCTTGGTAGTGCTAATGTGATCTCCTGGAACCACCATGAATTTGAGGTAAAGTTTAATTTTTGTAATATTATTTTTTTCTTTTTGGAAGCACATTGTATTTTTGGAGTGCTTTTTAAAGATTTATGGTTATATAACATTTTTACCTTTCCCTCTTAATTTTGTGGGGGAAATGTTAGGAAACTTTTATATTTGAGACAAAAAGTAAAAATTCATTATATTAAGTAATTCAGCTTTGTACCTGAATTTTTGTACCTGCGAATGTATGAGTTTCAATGAATTTGGTCTTCTGCTTTCTAGATCTGTCCTTTGCTTATTTTTTTCTCTCTTAGATTTTTTTTCTCTGTTGAAATACAGCCTGTTCTCCTTTTTTCCTTGTACTTGTACTTTGTTTAACTTTTTTTTTTTTTTTTTTAAAGATTTTATTTATTTATTTCACAGAGGGAGAGAGATCACAAGGAGGCAGAGAGGCAGGCAGAGAGAGAGAGGGGGAAGCAGGCTCCCCGCTGAGCAGGGAGCCCGATGCGGGCCTCGATCCCAGGACCCTGAGATCATGACCTGAGCCGAAAGCAGAGGCATTAACCCACTGAGCCACCCAGGCGCCCTGTTTAACTAACTTTTATGTGGTAGTTTGATTCTGAATGTGGCCATATTTTAATTTTCTATTAAAATATTCATGTGAAAAAAATTCATGTGAAGAACAGCAGGATAAAATCAAGAAACATTGGCTAAAAAAAAAAAAGCATGTTGGTGAGAGATAATCGTGTGTCTATGTTTGTGTGTGTGCATAATGTAAGCTCTCATATCAGTTGTGAATTTGAACATACTCATGATCCTGTAGGGTTTGCTTTAATCCAGCTGCATTTGCAAAATACAATGATTTGATTGTGCTCATTCTCTTTTCCTCATAAAACTTCCTTTACTTTGGTTTTGGGAATCTATATGCTCCTGGATTTTCTCCTTCGCTGAGTACTCCTCGTCTATTCATTTTTCTTATTTTCCCAACTGCTAAACGGCACACAGGACCAGTTCTTGGATTCATATTTATATTCATTGTCTTATAGCTTTAACAGTTTTTTATTTGCTGGTGGCTTCTAGATTTTTATCTCAGATTTTCTTTCCCCGAGACCTCATACTGTTATTTTATAATTGGATGTCCAGTAAGCAACTAGAGTGTAGCTCTAAAACTGCACTTGCTCTTCCCCCAAACCTACTTCTCTTATAGTCATTCTGATCTTAGATAATGGCTCCTTACTTTCTTGTCAAAGCCCTTGAAGTCATCTTTTCTCTAATCTACCCTGATCCAATTTGTCAGCAAATCCTATTTAGTACACTCAAAATTTATCCAGAACCCAACCCTCCTCTCTTTGTGGGATTATAGCAATATCTCTGCTTCCACCCTTGCCTCCTTGTAATCTGTTATCAACATAGTAGCATTATGATCTTGTTAAAATAAAGTAGATCATGTCACTTCTGAGCTCAGAGCCTTTTGGTGCTTCTTTCACTTCCCATCTCACTTTGAAAAAGCCTGGGTCCTTCAAATGACTTAAGAGACAAGATTTGTGTATCCCCTAATCCCAAGTATTCTTTCTTTGATCTCATGATCTACTACTCACCCTTTCACTGTTGCTGTAGCAACACCAAGTTCACTGGAAACACCATAATCATGTTCTTGGCCCAATATCTTTCTCTACTTGCTCTTCCTTCTTGGTAGAATATTCTTTTTCCCTAGATAACCTCGTAACTTGTTTTTTCCTTCAGGTCTTTAACTGAATGTCATCATCTGAATAGGCCTTCCCTGGCCACTCTATTTAAAAATGCAGCCCTCAGGGGTACCTGGATGGCTCAGTTGGTTAAGCGTCCAAACTCTTGATTTCACCTGAGGTCATGATCTCAGTGTTGTGAGATTGAGCCTTGTGTCAAGCTCCCTGCTCAGCAGGGAGATCTCTTTCCCTGTTCCCCTCCTCCCACCCCTTTACTCACTCCCTCTCTAAAAATGAATAAATCTTTTAAAGTGCTGTTCTCTTTATATATACATACAACCCCCTACTCTCTCCCCCTCGCCCTTCCCCTTTTCCTTGCTTTATTTCACCCCATAACACTTACTGTCACCCAATTATCATGTGTATTTTTTATCTGCTACTCCTGTAAGGACAGTAATTTTTATGTTTATTTGCTGACTAGAATAGTGCATGGCACACACAGTATATGCTTAGTAAATAGAAGTTGAATGAATTGAATGCTCAGAATTGAATGCTCAGAAAGAAAGTGAAATAGATATACATATGTATTTGATTTTACATAGTTTATATTTGTAGAAATTAGTTATTTTAGGCTTTGGAAAAAGAATTTTAATAATCTGGTCAATAGAATTCCTTTTTACAATTGCTTGCAAATCTTTACTTTAGACAAGCAGCCTGAGTACAAAGGTCATGGTGCTGCCATAACGTCCTGATGATCACAGGCTGCTCCTTCATGTGTCACCTCCTTTGTAATCCAGGGTAATATGACATGCAGAGAACGAATAAATAAAAATACACCATAAAGTGTAGTAGGTGTGTTGGGAGGTGACGAAAAACCTGAGGTAACTTGTGTGAATTGCACAAACTGTGTATGGTGCAGGATCGTTTACTCCATAATTGATTGTGACAGATTGAGAAAGGAGTGAATCATACTCTCTCTTAACAGTGTTTTGAGCCTTCCTTCCCTTCAACCTCATTAATACCATGTAGTCATGTGAAAGTTTTCATCAGCAAGTTTTACATTCATAAATTTAGTATATAATTCCAACTCTTTAACATTTAACCAGAACAGTAAGTTAAATTAATAATGAATTATCAGATATTTTTTTTTTTTTTAAAGATTTTATTTATTTATTTCACAGCGGGAGAGAGATCACAAGGAGGCAGAGAGGCAGGCAGAGAGAGAGAGGGGGAAGCAGGCTCCCTGCGGAGCAGAGAGCCCGATGTGGGCCTCGATCCCAGGACCCTGAGATCATGACCTGGGCCGAAAGCAGAGGCTTTAACCCACTGAGCCACCCAGGCGCCCGAATTATCAGATATTTTAAGAAATGATGAATTTTTTCCTACTAAAGGTGGTCTTACAAGAAAATAAAAAAGCTCTGAACAGAATTTAAGAAGTGATTATGTGGAAACTGCCAAAACCTTCTTGTAAACTAAAATACTCTAATGTGCATTTATTAATAAAGGTTAAATATGAGTGCCTGGCAGAGGAAATCAAAATAGGAGACTATTACCTGAGATTACTATTGGAGGAAGATGAGAATGAAGAAAGTGGATCAATTAAGAGATCGTAAGCTACTCTTCATAAATTGTTATGTTTGATTTCACTATGAGTTTCATGGCTAATTCCATTGCGAACTTTTTTTTTTTTTTTTAAATCTAGGTATGAATTTTTCAACGAGCTCTATCATCGTTTCCTGCTCACCCCAAAAGTAAACATGAAGTGTTTATGTTTACAAGCTCTTGCTATTGTTTATGGCAGATGTCATGAAGAAATAGGACCCTTTACAGATACAAGATATATCATTGGAATGTTAGAGAGGGTAAGAATATCATTTAAGGGAATTGCTATTTGATAGTGCATTTGGGGTACTTTTTAAATTTTCAAAACTGGATATATAAATTGTTTGATTACATTGTTACCATAACTTTCTGCGTGAGTTTTGTGTAGTTTATATTATATTTAATTAAGTATACGTTAGATGAATAGGAAAATGACTAATGGGTTAGTATTTGTCCATGTCAGTTTATTTTTTTCAGTTGCTGCTTTTGAACAACTTTGCAACTTATTTGCCAATCTTTAAGTATAGATGAGCTGGACAGGTGTGTAAAAGAAATAGTGACTATTAGATTTGTATGTACATTTGGTTTTCTACTTTGGAAAAGTCTTAAATTATGCTAGCACTCTAAATTTCCTTTTTTTTTTTTTTAATTTTATTTATTTATTTGAGAGAGAGAGAAATAGAGCATGAGTGGCGGGGTGGGGCAGGGGGAGAGGAAGAAGTGGACTCCCCACTGAGCAAGGAGCCCAATACTGGACTCAATCTGGGTACTCTGGGATCATGACCTAAGCCAAAGGCAGATGCTTAACCAACTTAGCCATCCAGGAGCCCGCTAGCATACTGAATTTCAAAGTGTGAAGATAATAAATGTTTAGAACTACAATGATAGCCAAAAGTTTGAACCTTGAGTTAGCACATTTTAGTAAGTTTGTCCTTTAACCCTTGAGGTTGGCTGAGGGAAAGAACATAGTGATCCATTCATCTATCCTGCAACTCAAATTTGAGTATAACCTACTTGTGACATTATATATACACTTTGTTCTTTCATTTGTGCTTATTCTCCTCTTACATTTAACAATTTGAATTTGAATTTGAACTGACTTAGAACCATTTTACCAACTTTGAAATTGCCATCAGTGCTTGTTATAATTACCCTATCAATCATGATTAGTATATTAGAAAACTGATTCTGGATAAGATCATAAAACAAAACTAGGAAATAACATAAGCAGATGAAAATCCTTATTGTTTGCTTTTACACCAGATTGTACTATAGAATTCTAATTCACTGTTAATTCCAGTAAACCTGAGTACTTGTAGCATAGCCTTTGTATTTTTTAGGCAGATATATTTTCCTTCTTGTTTGTGTTCATCATGAAATGATTTATAGGAAACATCATTAATCATTCTTTAGAATATTTACTTAATTGACAAGTGTCATCTGGGATAATTCTTTGTTTCAATTTTTATATATGTATGTATTAAAGTATATTACATATTAATTATTATGTTTTATACATTAATACATATTAATCTGTTTTTTACTTTTAAAGTATATGCCTTTCTAGGGAAATCAGACAAGTTATCTAAAATTTCAGAGAATGCAAGACATTGAGAAATTGAACAGTAATTAATAGTGTTCTCTCATGTTCTTGATATTTAAAAGATGACTTTGTTATTGGCTGTTGCTGATTTTGTCCAGTGATAATAATTTTTGTTTCTGTTCACTTCTGACTAAATTCTCATTTATTTCAATAGTGCACAGATAAACTTGAACGAGATCGGTTGATCCTCTTCCTTAACAAGTTGATCCTTAATAAGGTACTGTATTTTTGCTTAAGTGTATGGTTATTTGCAAATAAATCACATGAATATATAACAAAAGGATAAATTATTAGTTTGAGCTAATTGTCCAGACATGATTCTTTTTTTATCTTCTCCTTTTAGATCAGAAATCTCTTTGTGCTATCAACTTCTGGAGTGAAAATTTTTTGCCACAGACTCTTTGTACATTCTGTCCTATTGTTTCAGATACTGAATAAATTAACGATAATAAAATTATGAATGAAGAATAATGAGGGATGAAATCAATAGCTGATTTTTCTTTAGGGACTCTTAAGGATTGGACTTTACGTAAAATAAATGACATAAAGTGGAAGGTTTCTTATTTATTCAGTGTACATTTTGATGATAAAATAATTTGAAGACAAACTGCAGAGGTGCTTTAGCGCTTCACATTTTCTTTTTTAAGACATTTTAATGGGATTGGGGCTCTTGTGTGGCTCAACTGGTTAAGCTTCTCTCTTTTTTTTTTCCCCCCCAAATTATATTTATTTGATATAGATAGCGAAAGAGGTAACAGGCATGGGGGAGCTGAAGAGAGAGAAGCAGACTCCCCGTTAAGCAGGGAGCCTGATGCAGGGCTCGATCCCAGGACGCTGGGATTATGACCTGAGCCGAAGGTAGACACTTAATGACTGAGCCACCCAGGTGCCCCTAAACGTCTGACTCTTAGTTTCAGATCAGGTTTTGATCTTAGGGTGGTGAGAAGAGCTCCACTGCGTGGAGTCTGCTTGGGATTCTCTCTCCCTTCCCTCTGCCCCTCTCACTTATCTCCTCTCTCTGTCTCTAAAATAAATAAATCTTTTTTTTTAAGGAAAAATTCATTTTTTTTAAGATCTTATTTATTTATTCGAGAGAGTGTTCAAGTGGTGGGGGAGGGCAGAGGGAGAGGGACAAGTAGGCTTCCTGCTGAGTGCAGAGCCTGACATGGGACTTGATCCCCAGGACCTTGAGATCATGACCTGAGCTGAAGGCACTTAACTGACTTAGCCACCCAGGCGTCCTTAAAGTAAATTAAAAAAAAAAAAAAAAAAGACATTTTAATAGGTTTATATTGGTTTCTAACAAGAATTCATAGTTGTAAATATAGCATTAATTCACAATTATATGCTGCAGTGAAATCTGAACAGGTCTTTTATTTCTTGAATTTATGATATTCTCCCTTGCTTAGTTTTATTCTCACTTTTAGAAAATAGTGCACATGTTTTAAAATGAAGTTTAATTAATAAATGTTACGAAAATTTAAATTTTGTCTTCCTAACTTTTAAGAAATTGGCAGTTTTTATCTTAAGTTTATAAGAACTGGAACATTAAAAGGTTTTTCAATATATGAGATTTTATTTCTGATTATAGAATAATCTGGTTATTAACCGAAAAACCTAGGAAAATGCAGGGGAACCAGAGAATTTATCATGGTGTTAGTCCTTCCAGGCTTTGTTTATTTTTATTTTGTTTTGTTTTTGCTCAGAAAACACTTAAGTAAAAATTCTTTATGCAATCTCTATGCTTTGCCCTTTTCACATTTATCTAAATTCATGTTCCTTGAACACAAAATCCTAAAAACACTAAGTAATATCAGTTATATGTCAGTTTTTCCAAAGAGATTCTAAATGTTTTCTTCTTTGAGAGTCTTTTAGTAGTAGTACCTATTGGAAAGATAAATTTTCAGTTAGGTAAAAGTGTTTTTGCCTTCCAGAGAAATGTTAAGGATCTCATGGATTCAAATGGAATTAGAATCCTTGTGGACCTGCTTACCCTTGCACATCTCCACGTGAGCCGAGCTACAGTACCACTCCAAGTATGTAGGCTTATCTAGATTTCACTAAAAGAATCATAAAAATTGACATGAAAACCTGTCAATATATGTGGCCCTGAATATGGCCAGTAGAAGTTAAAATAACCATAAGAACAATCTCAAATGGACAGTGTTGATCCAGTTTTATTTTCAAGTTCTTTTGTCTTTTAAAGTAACTGTATTTCTAATGTGGCTTATTTTGAGGCAGTGTGAACTGGAAGATTAAAACCGAATTTGTCAGTTGACAACATTGATACAGCATTGATAGCCACTGAGAATATACTTTGCCTTTAGGAATCTGGAGGCCTTACTGAAACCAGACAGTAAGAGGATAAAGCTGCAAGTCTCTATTGAAAGGCCTCTTCTGATACCTAATTTATAGAAGAGATCTATACCTAGGTCACTGGTGATTTTTTTGGTGTTATGTTTTGTTTAATCTCCTGGTTTGAGGAGATGTACCATGTTAGTTTTTGGCTGAATTATGTACAGAAGTCCTATTTGAATATTTAGAATATGGCATTTTCTGTTATCAGGTATAAATAATAGTAATTGTAATGCTTCTGTAGCATGACAGTGTATACAAGGTACTATTTTGGTATACGTCATATATTAACTCTTTAGATTCTCTAGTGGCCCTCCCATTTTATAGAAGAGAAAACTGCAGGACGGAGAAGCCAAGTGTATTACCACGGCTACCCATTAAGAAACAGAGCCAGAGTTAGAACCCAGATGTCTAAGCTCTTAACCACTTTGCTCTGCCTCTCTATATGAATCTAACCATACGCTGGTAGTTATGAGGGTAGTTTAAAATCTTGTATTAATAAAATATACTAACTACATAAAAATTTTATCTTTGGTTTTCATAAACATTGATATATAAAATTATAAGAATTTTCTGTAGTGAGGGTAGTAGATTGAAAGTGTTTAAAAGCATTAAAAACCTTTCTTTTAGTATTTTAACTCTTTGATTGCAGATGATTATTGAAATTTTTAGTTGGAGTTTTCTTCCCTCAAAAGAACTTTAGTATTTTCAGTATTGTGGTTTAAAGTTAATGTTGTGTTTATTTATATAGCTATTTATAATATTCTTTGCTACTAAAATTTTATTGGCCTGAGAATTTATTAATGACCATAGGGAATGTAGATGTCTTTGAATTTAGCTTATATTGCCAAGTGAATTTAGGAAACCATTTATTTCAAACACATATTAGTAGGGAAATAGCTTTTTTGGACTGCTTGGTTAGACATCTGATCCTTTACTCTTAAAATAAGGTCACCTGAAATTTAGGTGGTTTTTCAAAGGAGTGTAAACTCAGAAAGTTAGTACTGTGTTACTTTTTAGGAATCTGCCCCCTTAGATTTCTGCCTTGAAAAATAACTACATCTTTTTAAAACTTAGAGCAATGTAATCGAAGCTGCTCCAGATATGAAAAGAGAGAGTGAAAAGGAATGGTACTTTGGCAATGCAGACAAAGAAAGGAGTGGCCCATATGGATTTCATGAGGTTGGTGTTTTAGAGAAACTTTTTATGATGGTCTTTGTCCTTCTTATGCCCTCCTACTTAGCACACATAGAGATGTTGAGTATTTTTAAACTATGATTTGAAGTACTGTCATCAGCTCCAGGGGCTCTGCCATTCAATTTCCACATGAAGGATTAGATGGCTTGCAGTTATAAAGAACCACACAGATACAGTCATGTCTTCAAACCTTGTTGTTTACAAGCTGTTGTTACAGAGGTAGCACTTAGATTTTTAATGAATTTTAAAGTAATAATAGCAATTGCTACATTAATAACTAATCATAAGGTATAATATTATAGGCTTTTCAAACTATAATGCTTCTATATGGAATGAATAGGTAAATTTTAATATGCAGTCTGAAATTCATTGAAAATTGCCTGTGCAATCCAAAGGCAATTTCCATCTTAATATCTACTGATACTTGATTTTGCCTTCCCAGGCTTGGTTGGAATGTAGCAAAGACAGTTTTATAGAAGACCAAGTCTTCTGCTTATATATATCTTGGTCATTTTACACCAGCCTACTGTTTTCATTCTTTCCAGTGTTCTTTATGCTCTGCAGGTTGGCCAACTAAATGGTTATTTTCTTACATTAGTATAAGAAAATTTCAAATTCCTATTTCAAGTTCCTGAAGATTTGTCGACAAAAGTTTGTTATTGTTTTTTTTGGTAATGGACTTAGATGTTTATTACCATAGTTCATGTATTTACTACAAAATAGAAAACCTTAGCAAACCTCATTTTGCTTCATTTGTGTTTGTAGTAATGGTTCCTTCCATTGATTTAGATGCAAGAATTGTGGACCAAAGGAATGTTAAATGCAAAAACCAGATGCTGGGCTCAAGGCATGGATGGATGGCGACCACTTCAGGCA
The DNA here is from genome assembly GCA_002007465.1 of Ailurus styani. Taxonomy (NCBI): domain Eukaryota; kingdom Metazoa; phylum Chordata; class Mammalia; order Carnivora; family Ailuridae; genus Ailurus; species Ailurus styani. The sequence continues at coordinate 767,012 of LNAC01000601.1, read as the reverse complement.
ATACCTCAGCTTAAGTGGTGTCTGTTAGCCAGTGGACAGGCTGTGCTAAATGAAACTGACCTTGCTACCCTTATATTGAACATGTTGATCACAATGTGTGGATATTTTCCAAGCAGGTAAAATGTAATTGAACATTCTGTGGTTAACAGGGACTCTGGAGTATCGTGTTCTCTCCATTTGTATGGGAGCTTCCTCAGTAGCAACATGGGATTACCCTGGTGAGGTAGAGCAAAGATACTCCATTTGTGACCTTGAGGGAATGCTGCTTTGAGTTTTGGAGCTCTTGAAACATAAAAAGAAATAATTTGCAACAAAATATATTTAAAAAGTAGCTAAAAAGTGACTTTCTCTGGGAGACTTCAAATAATGTTACCAAATTGAGGCTTATTAGCTGCACTCTAGCAACAGTAACAATTGTCATATTCCTGTGAATCAAGTGTGAACATTTGAAATAAATATACTGCAGTCTGTAGGGAGTGGTGAGTGCCACAGGCTCTTCGTCTCTGTCAGGTTAGCCACTCCTGGTATAGAACTTGAGTCTAAGCCCACATCTTGCCCCGTATCTTGTCCCACTTGACAAGTAAAGGTGAGAATGTGTTACTCAGTGATAATTATAACTTTTGTCTGAAACTTCTTGATATTTATAAAATATTTGCATATGTATCATTTTGTTTATTACTCTACTAGAGACATTTTGTGATGAAAGTTACTGAGAAACTATCCGTTTTACAACACTTGAAGCTTTCATGGTTCTAGTTCTCTCTGAAATTCAGATCAGATTTAAAAGTGTACAGTTAGCATTTAGAATGAAGGTAGCATTAAAATTAAAGCTATACGTAGAAAATACTGAGTGTAGTTAAGGTTTAAATTTATGTGACAAAAGTTTGATATGCCCTTTGGGGGGAAATATCCTCTGACAGTGTGTTGGACAACACCAAGTTTAATCAATTAAATAATAAATAAGAGTCTTTGGCTCTTCTAGGGTACTGTTTTTCAAGGAAATCTTATGGAAGGAAATGAAGTCATATTAAGCAGCCAAATAGATTTAAACCAAAATACCTAATCATGTTCCCAGCTGTATGAGAGCTTAGTCTTCATTAACAAAAAAGTAAGGTAACATGCTTCATGCCTAGTAGAATGTCATATCCTCTGCACATACAAATTTTAATAAATATATTAAATGTTGACCTTAGAAAATATTTTCTAGGGATCAAGATAATGCCATCATTCGGCCTTTACCCAGAGTGAAAAGACTGCTGTCAGACAGTGCTTGCCTTCCCCATATTATTCAGGTGAGTTGCCTTTAGGTTATCAAATTAGGGACAGTATTTTAAGACTCTTTCTCCCTTACTCAATTTTGGCATGAGCCCTAGTTTTTGTTTCATTGTAGTGTATTTCATTTCTAAAAAACATGAACCCTGATTTACATTTATTTTACTTATTCCTAATTGAGTTAATATTCTGAATATACTGTGGAAGATTGTCTATCCAAGAACCTCAACATAGGAAGCCTCCAGACTCCAGAATTACTCTCAGAAGGTTTTATTTATTATGCATTCTTCAAATCACACCACTGAAATTAGGACTCCTGGGAAGCACACCAGTGGGTCACAGAAGTGGACATGTGGTCGGCTGTGTTCCAAGAAAAAATCACAGCAGTCTTGCCAGCTTGCCTCGAAGTTTGACTCTTTTCAGTTAAATGTTTTCATGGATAGCAGCCAATCCAACGCATTGAGTTGGAATTATGTAAGATATGCTAAAGTATTCTTCTTTTTTCGCCTTATTAATCCTGTTTTTTGGAACAACGCTACCCAGATTAGCATTAAATCCAAATAAGTCAGGTCCCAGAGATTTCAGGTCAGTGTTTCCCTCCTATTAAATATCTTATCATTAAATTTATTTATTTATTTATTTTAAAAGATTTTATTTATTTGAGAGAGAGAGAGAGAGAGAGCAAGAGCACGGGGAGAGGCAGAGAGAGAGGGAGAAGCAGACTCCCCGCTGAGCAGGGAGCCCAATGTGGGACTTGATCCCAGGACTCCGAGATCATGACCTGTGCTGAAGGCAGATGCTTAACTAACTGAGCCACCCAGGCGCCCCTAAATCTCATTTTTTTGTGTTAACCATGAATGATATGACTTTAAAGTATATGGCAGTAACTTGTGCCATTTGTACACATCAGTTGTACATTGATATGAGAAGGGAGAGGAGAATTAGTTTGTATATTTTTACATTCATAGATATGCAGATGCCTCTGTAAGTCACTGATAATGAAAACAGTCCTCTGAAATACGACATTGACAGTGCCCTATCAGTTTCCCCCTCCCCCAACTTCTGTTATTTAAGCATATCAGCATTTCAAAATGTGTATGCTTTTCTGTTGTGGACTTTTCTGTTTCACTGCTTAAATGAAAGAGCTCTGCAATTGTTGTTTCTCGTAACCCACCAGCCACTCCAGCCTAGAGCATTCTATGGCTGCATATGTGAGGTGGTATAAGGAGAGGGATTTGTTTTCTATTCTAGACATGTAGGTAAAGGCCTAGTAAATCTACCTCTCCCAAGTATTTTCCCAAGACTTAGGAAACTGGAAAGAAAGAGGTAAATGCGGGCGCCTGGGTGGCTCAGTGGGTTAAAGCCGCTGCCTTCGGCTCAGGTCATGATCCCAGGGTCCTGGGATCGAGGCCCACATCGGGCTCTCTGCTTGGCAGGGAGCCTGCTTCCTCCCCTCTCCTCTCTCTCTGCCTGCCTCTGCCTACTTGTGGTCTCTCTCTGTGTCAAATCAATAAATAAAATCTTTAAAAAAAAAAAAAAGAAAAAAGAGGTAAATGCAAACACTGTTGAATTTCAGGCTAGGAAAGAATGACTAAAAAAATTTTAAGAGATGTGGTTGGCATAACACGAAGCTTTGGAGGGGAAGTGTCCCTTTTCAAAAAATTTTTTTTTATTTTTAAAGATTTTATTTATTTGTCAGAGAGAGAGAGAGCACAAGCAGGGGGAGTGGCAGGCACAGGGAGAGGCAGGCTCCCCGCTGAGCAGAGAGCCGGATTCGGGACTCAGTCCCAGGACCCTGAGGTCTTGACCTGAGCCAAAGGCAGACGCTTAACCTACTAAGCCACTAGGCGCCCAGCCTATCTATTCTTAATAGTATATACCGCCTATATCTTTTATACTGAGTTCAGAAAGTATTTTTTAGAAGCTCTCTTTGTTTTTCCTTAATTTCCCACATTCTGGGAGGTTGTAATCTTGCTAAACACAGGCAGCTATCATAGTTTTCAGGAATATAATATTTGCATTGGTTGGTACAGATTTCTGTACTCCGTTTGACTTTAAGAGCAGTCACTGACTTGAACTTTTGGTAACATCTTCAAAATTTTTAGAGTGTTTAGGATTGAGTGAATGTCCTAGGTTTTCTGGTATAGTCAATTTCAAATATTCTGAGTTTTTGCCTCCTAATTCCCGTATTTTTGTTAAAGTGATACCAAGTCTTGAACTATAACTGCTGTTAAAGTAGGGCAAATCCTGTGCTACTGTATCTCAATTTTTCCTTTATAAAATATGTCATAGTACTAAACAATTTAACTCATTGAACAGATAAGACACCAAAGCACAGAGAAATTCAAATTATTTACTTAAAGACACATAGCAATTCAGTCTTGTAACTGAGTCTACAACTTTGACCTCCTAATGTGAGCCAGAATTTACTCTTTACTGTGATTTTTTTTTTTAAGATTTTTTTATTTATTCATTTGACAGAGAGAGAGAGATTACAAGTAGGCAGAGAGGCAGGCAGAGAGAGGAGAGAGGAGGAAGCAGGCTCCCTGCTGAGCAGAGAGCCCGATATGGGCCTCGATCCCAGGACCCTGGGATCATGACCTGAGCTGAAGGCAGTGGCTTTAACCCACTGAGCCACCCAGGCGCCCATCTTTACTGTGATTTTTTTACTGGTAGAATTTGACCCAGCATTGGGGATTTTTGGGAAGTATTTCTAGAAAATTGAAATGCTGTCTATATTAAGATAAAACTTAACCAGATATCTTTATCAAGTGTTTATTCAAGCAGCTGTATGATTTTTTTAATAACCCAATTCATTGGGGTGCCTGGGTGGCTCAGCCATTGGGCATCTGCCATTGGCTCAGGTCATGATTCCGGGGTCCTGGGATCGAGCCCCACGTCGGGCTCCCTTCTTAGCAGGGAGCCTGCTTCTCCCTCGCCCACTCCCCCTGCTTGTGCTCCCTCTCTCACTGTGTCTCTGTCAAATAAATAAATGAAATCTTTAAAAAAGAAAAACCAAACAAACCTAAATTCATTATGGTGGTCCCAGGTACTCCCTTTTCAGTACTCTTAGCTCAAATTTCTAGAGACCTCCTCTTTTGGAACTTTCTGGCAGTAGAAGTACTACTGGTTACCTGTTTGCCCTCTACCTGCATTTGGGGACTACATCTGGTTTTTAGTGCTGTTAGTGTGCACTGATTGTTGTTCTCTGCTCTGCTCCTTGAGTTCCCAGGTAGTCTTCAGGGAATGCCTCATGTTCTGAAACTAACCCAAAGCATAGCTACTTTTTTTTTTTTTTTTGGTCATTAACAAAGAAGTCCACTCTGGAAGATTCCTGCATAAGAAACAGTTTTATCTGTAATCGTGACAGCATAACTTCAGGCATCTTTGGGCCTTTTCTGAATAAGTTTTAATCAGTTCTCAAAGTTTCACTATCTCTGCATTAAGTATTGTAAAATGAACTAATTTTCAATCTATTGAGTCTGGTAGACAAACTTAGTAAATCCACAGATTTTTATTTTATAACTTATTAAATATAAGAAGCTATAACTTCAGCACATGAAGTATATAAACCTAAGATAAATGATGTTATTGCAAGTTTTTTTATAATCCAGTAACAAAAACATTTTATTTTTTTAGCTACTGCTGACCTTTGATCCTATCCTTGTTGAGAAGGTTGCGATTTTGTTATACCATATCATGCAAGATAACCCACAGTTACCTCGTCTTTATCTTAGTGGAGTATTTTTCTTTATCATGATGTATACAGGTTCCAATGTGCTTCCTATTGCTCGGTAAGAACTTTAATGGTAATCTTAAAGTTATTATTTGAAATGTCATAGGGATAAATTTTTTAAATTATTTTTGTGAGTACATAATTGCCTTTGTTAAGTTTTTCATTATAAAAGCTGTTTGACTTTATGTCTGAAAATTTGGCAGTTAGAATGGGTAAAAAAAGTAACTCAGAATTATGCCACTTTACCACCTCTAACCGAAGAATTTGTCACTATCTTTTATCTTCTAATACAATTCTAATAATATGTATTTAATATAAGTATACTCATATTGTACATATAGTTTTACATTTTGCTTTTTCTTCAAATTGGGTGATTTTTCATATTATTACATAATCCTACTATGACTGTAATTTAAAAAATCTTCCTAATTCACTTAATTTCTTGCCTTAATTAGAAATTAAACAATTTGGGAATATGTATTTACAAGTTGCCTTTCATGGCTTTTATTTATCTATAAAAATCTGATCTTTAGAAAGCTAAGGTTACTAAATTTAAATCAGTTCCTATGTCTGACAGGTCATTTTTTTCCCTAGATTTTTGAAGTATACGCATACCAAACAGGCTTTCAAGTCAGAGGAGGTAAGCCAGATTAATCCTCTGAATATATAATTTTTAACGCTGGATAAGCTGCCTTGGCACTTAAGTTTCCTGAGCTGTGTATGTTTACTAGATTGTAAGCACTTGAGAGCAGGTACTGTTTCACTCATTTTTCACATTCCTTGTGTTACCTTGTACATAGAAAGTCTTAAGCTAATATTTTTTAATGAAAATAAATGTTGCCTATTAGATTTAACATTGAAATTTTTAGATGTGAATTATAACTTGACACTGTGAATATAACTTGTTCCCTTTTTATAAAATTTAGATTAATAATTTTTATAAATACTTGAGTATATAACTGAATCTTATATAGTCAGCTAAAATTCAGTCAAGGCGAAAGCCGCCTTTTTGTTAAGATCGCAAGGTGGCAGAAGTGCCAAGTTTCTTTTTTGAAGCTACTAAATTTTTTGGGTGCTCTCAAGTGTCCTTCCATTTTACTGGGGAAGAAAAATAGGAATCCAAAAAAGATAAGGCTCATCCAGGTAGCTTTGACAACCTGAAACCTTATATTTATTGTCCAAACATAACTGAAAGATGTTTCAAATTTTGTTAGGGTTTTCACGGAGCATTGATTTTCAGATCTTATTGAGAGCAGAAGAATAAACCAAAACCAGACCACTGTTGAGGAGACTAATCAAGGACTGTTTATGCCTCTTTGACAGTGGACACTAGTTCAAACTGCATGTTTTCTAGAGAAGCCAGTGAAGCCCTGGAAAATAATCTGTCTGATGATATTAATGACCATGGCAGTATAATTTCCACAGTTTTATACAAATAGAAAATGAAAATATAAAATGAGAATATAAAAAAGTTAAAAATTACTTGTAATGCTACCACCGTAGTATAGCATTAGGCATTCTTTAGCATTCTTTTTTCCCTTTTTTTTTTCTGTGCAGTTAATGCATATGTAATCTTTTTTCAAATTTTTATAACATGAGAAATGGTATGTCATTTCACCTAACAATATTTTGAATAATTAGAGCAAAACTGTGTTTGTGACAGAACTCTGGGCTCAGGAATTACCAAATAATAGTATTCTAAAGAACAAAGCAAGCATTTCTTCATCCCAGAATTTAACGGATCGTGAATTTATGACTTTTATTAGCAAAAAGCCTAGAACTATTTTTCTAATTTGTCTTGGCACCAGGTGGTAAAACTATGTCTGGGTTTTTTCTTCTGTTTCTTTGTCAGATCCTAGGGAAATAAAACATTCTCAATTTGCCTAGAAGGAGAAAAGATTTATAGTCTTTAGGATTTTATCAGGTAAAAAAATGAGTTTTAAAATTTAGTGTGATAAAATATGGTCATTATCCTGATTCCATTTGGCCAGCAGAGAGTATGAAGTCCTTATAGTTAATTATAATTACTTTGAATAGATATTCTCCATCTAAATAGCCACACTTTATGAGGACAGGCTTTTTAAGATGTTGATTTTCTGGACTTACTTGTTTTTGAAAACAGAAGCAGGTACAGGTGAAAATTGCAACCAACAACATCACACAGGATTGATGTAAATTGTTGGTGGGATCTCTCCTTGTGTTGTCCATTTCTATTACACATGGTTCAAAGCCGGTAGTCCTAAATAATGTCGGCAGCACCTGACACCTGACTGCTGGAGGCCCAGCAAGTATTAATTCTATCTTGGGAGCTCATGCCAAAGCCAGTTAATACCAGCCATCTTCCACTTCATATTTTGCCATGTTTCCATGTAAATTTCCAAAGCATAAAAGCAGTTTGTTCTAGTTGTTTTCTTAAAATGTTTTCTAACCCTAATTCATTTATTAGAAAATTGAAAGATAACTTTAGTGTTTCTATGTCTTATTTTGTTTTAAAGACAAAAGGACAAGATATTTTTCAGAGAAGTATACTTGGGCACATCCTTCCAGAAGCAATGGTTTGTTACTTAGAAAATTATGAGCCTGAAAAGTTTTCTGAGATTTTTCTAGGAGAATTTGATACTCCAGAAGCAATATGGAGCAGTGAAATGAGGTAAATAGCCCATTTACTCTCTGTATTTTATACTCAGAATCTGTGCATCTTGCCATCTGGTTTGACTTCTGTTAAAAGAACTGCTTTCACTAGCTACATGATCTAAGCTACGGTAGTCATTGGTGCCAAATCAAGTGACAAGTTTGACAGGACTGGGCTGTAAGCTTTTTTCTATTCTAACATGATTTGACAAAGTTACTGTTACCTTAATAGAGCTTTATGTAAGGGTAGAGCCTGTTAACTGCTGGTGATTCTTAAATCAATTTATAGACCTGGTAGAATTTTAGGCAGTATATGCAAGGAATATATGGAGATAAGATCAAGACACACCTCCTTGGTATTTGGAAATAGAATTGTACTCCACTAATTAAAAACTAGGCCCATGTAGAATGGATTGCACCAAAGATAACCCCAAATCATTTTAGAACGAGGCCCCCTAGTCAGCACATTTTGACCTTAATGTGGAAGTTAGCATTCCTAAGGAACGTCCTTTAAGAGGAAAAGAAAGAAGTAGAGGCACAGAAGCAGTTTTCAGGCAGGCTCTGGAAAAGGGTGCATACTTCATAGATCAAATGTCAAGGCCACCACTTCTGTGGAGAACCTGTCCTTCTTCTTTGCTAGGTGGCAGTTGATCTGAGTCAGTTATTTACTCCCTTGGCTGACTTCACACTAACAGTGCCACTTGCTGTTTATCATTTGGCTTGTCTCCTTAGGTTGACCCATGGACTTGGCATGTGTTAGCCACCAACTTGAATATATTCTGTATGACAGTCCAGTTTTTCACTGGGAACAAATGTATAGGAATATGAAAAGGCTTACAACACAATTTTTCTATCAGATATTTTTCTCCTCTGATTGGGTAATATGAGTCCCAATCTAAAAGATATAGCTGTCTGTATACTAATCAAATCAAGTTTTTGCTGAACCGTGGGCCAGAGCCCAGATTGTAAACTAAAATAAATACCATGTAGTGGGCTTCTTTGGGGTGCTGGGAAACTTAGTCCCCTGGTTATGCCCTCATGCATTGCATGAGGTATGCAGATGCCATACCATTTGACCTTCTAATGACTGATTTTTGAAAGGACTGGGAATATCAGCCTTTTGTTCTTTAGTTGTCTTTATAAATAAGTACTATAAATAAGTTTATATCTATTGAGAATTTTTACACAGTAACTTTAGAATGCCTGTAGTAACATACTATAAACACTCAGTTTTAGGCCAATAATTGAATTACTCTGAAGAAGATCCATGTTGTTATAGTATGTGATTACCTGTCTTAACCTTTTCTTCCCCCTCCCCCGCTGGAATAATCCCTTTATAATGCTTGGAGATTTTTGTAATTGTAGGCGCCTCATGATAGAGAAGATTGCTGCCCATCTTGCTGATTTCACACCACGTCTTCAGAGTAACACAAGAGCACTTTATCAATATTGTCCCATCCCAGTTATCAACTATCCACAACTAGAAAATGAACTGTTTTGTAATATTTATTATCTCAAACAACTTTGTGATACACTCCGGTTTCCTGATTGGCCCATTAAAGATCCGGTAAGTCAGTAGATTATTTTGTGCCTTCTCAAACTGTAAAAATAGCCTCTAATCACTTCTGGGTATTTCTTCCTCCTCTGATAAGGATTATAGCTTCCTTAAGTATTCTCCTTTACTTAAGCATGATGTAGCTCTGGGTGTAGTTTAATATATTTGGGTAAGTCTTAAACTGCAAGATAACTTTTTGAGAAATTACTAAGAACTTTACAATTTTGATCTTTTTGACAAATATAAACATAATTTCATATGTATAAACAATTGTATACTATAATGGGTTGGTGAAAACTTGTCTTTATAGCATACTAAGTAAGCTTACAGATACTGGAGTTAGGCAGTCTGAGACTGAATCTCAGTTGGACTATTAATAGATCTGTTTAACATTGCTTGATTTCTCTAGGCTTCAGTTATGGTAATAGTACTACTACTAATAATAGCAACTATCTCATGTGGTTGGGAAAACCGAGGACTCAAATTAAAAAATAGCATAATTCCTGGCACACATAGGAGGTACTAAGGGAGACCTGCTGATTTATGTAGCAGTGCCCTTAGGAACTCTCCAACTTGAGCCCCTGTATATGGAAGCCTGGAATAAAGTAGGCCTGGGTGCCCATGTTGGTTTGTTACTGAGCAGAGGTTATACCGTCATCCTTACCAACAAAAAATTTCAGAACAGTTCTGTTTGTACCAGTAGACACTGCCTCTTTACAGTACTGCGACCAAATGAAGACAGGTGTCTCTGCCACTTGGTCTGGATTCAGCATGAAGTAATAGAACAGTATGGATTTTTTAGTCAGACCTAGGTTTGACTCTAGTTCCATCACTTATTAAGTGGGAAACATGGAGCCATATCTCAGAATCTGAATGGTTTCTGAATGTATTACTGAAATATTATAGAAGAATTAAGTCTGCTACAATGCTATAGTCTGTAAAACACCTAGCTCCTTGGCATAGAGACATGCAGTAAATACTAGCTTTCTTCTGACCTGCTACCCAGACTCCCTTGTTTTTACTATCCCTTAGGTTTGTTTGAATGCAAGCTTACCGGGAATTACATTAGATCACCTGGAGAAGCGTGCCACCGTATACTACTTTCTTTCTTATTGCAGTGTATCATCTACTAGTTTCAGATTTTTCTGTACTTCCTGAATGCTTAACAATTAAAAATAAAGACAAAAATTGGCAGGGAATAAATATTTCACATAAGAGTGTTGTCTGGGTAGCTCAGTCAGTAAAGTATCCGTTTCTTGGTTTCAGCTCAGGTCATGATCTCAGGGTTGTGGGATTGAGCCCTGTGTCAGGCTCTGTGCTAGTCGTGGAGCCTGCTATAAAGATTCTCTCTCTCCTTCTCCCTTTGCCCCTCTACCCCCTCTAAGAAAATCACATAAAAAGAGAGGGATGCAGCCCTATAGCAGATACCTTGCTCTCTATTTAACAGTGCTAAGAAGGTGATTTTGATTATTTGTATTTCAGAGAACTATAATAATTAGATAGCCTAGAAATGTCAGTTTAAATATATATAGCACAAGAATTCTGTATCTTAAAAATTACATTCTGAAATAGTTTTACTTTAAGAGATGCTTTAAGAGATAAAAATTTTAATCCTCTGTCTTTAAGGTTAAGCTTCTAAAAGATACACTGGATGCCTGGAAGAAGGAAGTAGAAAAGAAGCCACCTACAATGTCAATAGATGATGCTTATGAAGTGCTTAATCTCCCTCAAGGACAGGGGCCGTGAGTTATTTTCAGTAATACAGTAGTAACTTCCTGCCTTGTCTTAGCATATTAGCATCAAAGACAAAATTCTTAAACCAACAACTTTTAAATTTTTTGCCTATTCACATATTCATCTTCCCCTTCCTCTTACAGTTTTTGTTATCCATCAGGAAGAGATCTGATAGCAGTATGTTAGGTCACTATGTGACAAATGTATAAGAATGTAGGTTTACTTCACTAATTTATTAGAGATGTTTTTATAGTAGAATAGATAATATTAGAGAAAAATGGTTTAAAGGACATTTTCTTAAGTATAGACTGAATTTGTGTATTTTTGGCAAGGCCAATAGTTAAAATTACTTAAAATTACAGATTTTGAGTGTCATTTTGAAAAATTAGTTTGAAAAAAAATCTTAGTTCTTCAAATATGGTTTTGTAATTTGAAGTGATTGATAACTTTCCTTAGGGAACACTGAGGTTTTATCCTGCAGATATAAAGATAACATATAGAGAATATTCTTTCTTGACTCTTGGCTGTGTTTAATTTGATGCCTAATTTATGATCATATACAATAAAAGTAAGGTTTTTGCAGTATTTTAAATAATGATGTAAAATTTTTTCTTGCATCTTACTCTGTTAAAAAAGTAATTTTACTATTTAACAGGCATGATGAGAGCAAGATTAGAAAAGCTTACTTCAGACTTGCGCAAAAGTACCACCCTGATAAGAATCCAGAAGGGAGGGTATGTACTGCCTTTGGAATTAGGACTTTTGGATGACTTCCTTTTGCTCTATTATTATTGTAGATGGAGAAAAGATATACTCACTCCCTCTGCTAGTATCTGCCTCATAATACAATGCCCAGTGTATGTTAAATTAACATTTAGCCCACATGCCCATGGTTTTTGCACAGATGGTCCTCCCTCGGTTTACCAAAAGGACTGCCCTGTGACTAGTAACTTCTGGATATTTTCTCTTGTCTGAGAATTAACTCTAATGGACAGTTATATGAATAATTGAATATTAGGAATATGGATGAACTTAATTCATTTGTAGGTGATGTTACTGTTATCCAAATTGCTTTGGGTAATTTTTTTTTTCTAATCACATCCAATTTCATATTGTTCTAACTGAAAAGTTAAAGTTAAAAGAAAAGTTAAAGTTATCAGGTGTCAACATTTCCTGATCCTGCCTCTTTTAGCTTCCTACTGAAATACCAAGAAAGAGTCATAAAAAATGAAATCACACAATAACTTCTGTAACTAAGACTGGTAGTTTATTGCTAGAAACGTGGAGTAATTTTCACTGATTTCAAGGTTAATTTTTTTAATATATATATTAGAGACAGACAGTATTCCTAATTGGGAAGACTTGGTATTGAAAAGATAATGCTTTTATATGTTTGAGACGTTTTTAATAAAAACTGGGGATTTTTTGAGAAATGTATAGCAATGCAGATTCATCTGGGAGAGAAAACAATCAAAATAGGAAGAAATTTTTGAGGTCAGTGTTTTTCTAGACAACCAACCAGATGTTAAAATACTCTATAAAGCTATAATAAATACTCTATAAAGCTATAAAACAATATGACCCTGACACAAGAATCAACATGTAGATCAAGGAACAGTTTAAGTGTTGGAACAGTTTAAAAGAATGAATTTAGGAGTCAGACCTGAGTATAAGTCTTGGCCCATCACCAGTTGGCTTTGTGATCTTAGGCAGGTTATTTAACATTATCTAAAAAATGAGGATATAACTGTACACACCTCATGTGGCTGTTTGGAGGATTTAATGAGATAATGTTTGTAAAGCATATTCAGTACAATGCCTGCTGTAGTACTCAGTAAATAGTATCTCTTCTGTTATAACTGTTTTTATAATAGCTTAGAAACTGTCTTTAGTGTGTACGAGTTCAATGTGAGTATAAACCCAGGGAAGAATTTTTTAGTAATGGCATTAAGATTAATAAAAAGCTATTTGGGAGGGGGAGAAAAAGTTTCACCTTCCAAGTATACCAGCTAGATTACAATTAGAATGAATCCCTTGATGTAAAAAAACAAAATAACTAAAGAAATTACTGGTAAAATACAAACCAGCTGTGTTCTGTTGAAGTTGTGGTTTGAGATGTTCCAAAATAAAGTTAATTATCTTTGGTCATATTACAGGATATGTTTGAAAAAGTAAATAAAGCATATGAATTTTTATGTACCAAATCAGCAAAAATAGTGGATGGACCAGATCCAGAGAATATAATTTTAATTCTGAAAACACAGAGCATCCTCTTCAACCGTCATAAAGAAGGTAAGGCATATGATGTTCTCAAATTTTAGTTTACCTTCCAGCTAATTCTACCACATTACTTGTTTCTACAGCATATTTCAATAGATTTAGAGTTATTATTGCAAAAGATCCTTAGAATTGCATTTTAGATACAGTAAAAGAGTAGTTTTCTGTCAGAAGGCCCAAAATGTTGTTTGTATTATACTTTCCTCTTCCTACGTATGGTTTTCAATATTTTACATTTAAAGCAAATTTTCATTATTCCTTTCTGAAGGACATTTGCGTTCTGTGGGGTACTTGGTTAGTTTTTTGTGTTTAGCCATTGAGCAGCAAACATTATATGAGATCTGTAATGGATATGGAATTTAAGGATCATTTCATGTTATTCTTAAATCACATGTAAAAGACTGCGCCTGTTATAACTTTAAAAGCTTCTAAAGGCTGGTCTAGTCTTTCAAAAGCAACAGAAACTTTTCACGTGATCATACACTTCTCTCATACTTCTCATTTCCTGTGGTAGCTCTCAAAACTTTCTGATTCTGGGGCCCCTGGGTGACTCAGTCAATTAAGTGTCTGTCTTCAGCTCAGGTAATGATCCCGTAGCCCTGGAATCAAGTCCTGCATCGGGCTCCCTGCCCAGCAGGAAACCTGCTTCTCCCTCTTCCCTCTGCCGCTGCCCCTGCTCATGCTCTCTCTCTCTCTCCCTCAGTCAAATAAATAAAATCTTAAAACAAAACAAAAAACCCCTCTCTGATCCTGTGGGACAGTTTGAAAAACACTGTTGTAGAAGAAATAGGTATGATTTCAGAGTACAGGGTTATTGGGAATTTCCAGCATGTTTTCAGGGTCATTTGCAGTAACAATAGCACCTGCAAAGCCAGGAATATGTTGTAAACTTTAAAGGCTTTGTTGGGGATGGGAAGTTAGGTTCAAAACAGCAGGCATCCTTTGATTTGGGAACTGAACTTGGCTTGAAGCGCCATGTGGGAGCCTCATTTGCTCTGTAGGATGATGTTAGGAGAGAAAGAAGAGAGGACAGTGGGGATTTGATATAAGTAGGACTGTTGGTAATTGAAGACATGTGGGCTTGCAGTTTTAATATTAGAGGGGACAGCATGGGGATCTAGCAATTTGAGAGCAGTGATTAATTCATTCACTTTTGCATGAGTTGAACAGAACACATCTGTAAAGCATTTAGCTTTATTGCATTTACCACTAATAAGAATGAATATAAAGAAGTCTTTTTCAAACCATGGGTTATGTTTTAATGGCTAATAACTATATGAGAGTGGCAGTTATGGCTCACCATTGGTTTGTTATGTGTCTCCCACTTATCCCAAAGGAAATTTATACCCAACAAGTTCTGGTGTGGGATCCTGATTTGTCTGTGCTGTCTGTGATCAAGTGAAAAGTTAAAAAGATCAACATAGAAAATAGATATTTTGCAAAGGATCAAAACCACTACACACTTAAGTTCAGTTATTCTTTCAGAAAATACTCAATTTTTGGTGGAAACATTTTAGAGAAATCAAACAAGTGTTCTAGAAAAAGAAAGATCCAAGGGTTTTATACCAGGCTTAATTTCTTTTTATGAAGTAGAATTAGGACACACTTAAGATTTCATATATTTTGTCATTTTCTTTAAGGGAACATAATTAAACATAGTGTCAAAATTAACTTAAAACCATGACAATTTTTGTTTTGTTTGCCTTTTTTCTAACAATAACCTTTGATTATTTCAGATTTACAGCCTTATAAATATGCAGGATACCCCATGCTAATTAGGACTATAACAATGGAAACATCAGATGACCTCCTTTTCTCAAAAGAATCACCATTGTTGCCTGCTGCTACAGAGCTGGCTTTCCATACTGTCAACTGCTCAGCCCTCAATGCTGAAGAGCTCAGAAGGGAGAATGGAATTGAGGTAATGACCTCTGTGCTTCACTTCAAGCTCGTTCAGGCACATTGTATGACTTTTGGCAATAGAGAATTCACCAAGTACAAGTACAGTTGATATAATTTCTTACTTTAAATTTAGTCTAGCAAATAACATACTCTAGCCTCCATATTCTAGTGTCAGAATTGAAGGTAGAATGGAGCTTTATTTCATAACGTGAGTTGGACAGTATTGGATTCAAGATTGGTAAACTTGTGGCTTACAAAATAGCTTATTGGGAATGTTTAAAAAGAAACTTGTAGGGAATCCTCTGTTTCTTTGATTAACAAATGTTAATTGAGCAAAACACATTTATTTACCAAGTATCTAATATGAAAATATTTTAAATATTTTATTCCTACCAGAAAAGGCTTTTCCGACTTCAAGTCCAAATGGAGAATTAATGGCTGACTTCTTTCTCTGCAGGTGTTACAGGAGGCATTTAGTCGCTGTGTGGCTGTCTTGAATCGTTCTAGTAAACCAAGTGACATGTCAGTACAGGTGAGGCTAACATGGATGGTTCTGAGAAAGTTACACTCGACTAGTAGTAGTAGTTCAGACTTGAACATCTATGAGGATCACTTGGAGGGCTCATGAAAATGTGGGTGGCTGACCTCCACTCCCCCTGCTTGCTGCCCACAGTTTCTGATTCAGTGGTCCTGGGATGGAAACTGAGAATATGCTTTTCTAGCAAATTCCTAAGTGATACTGATGCTATTGGTCTCTGTATCATGCTTTAAGAAGTACTGCACTAAATAACTTGTGGTCTAGTGGCTTCATTTTTTTTTTCCTTAGAGAACAGTGTAATGAACCTTTCTATCCCCACCACCCAGTTTCAGACATTTGTCATTTTGCCATTCTTGTTTCCTTTATCATCTGCCCCCTTCCCTAATTTCTTTCTTTGCCTCTATCCACCATCCCTCGTATTTTTTTTCTAGTTGTATTGAGAAATAATTGGCATGCATCATTGTATAAATTTAGGGCACATAGCCTGATGCTTTGATTTACATATATTGTGAAATGATTGCCACAAGTTCAGCTAACATTCATTAGCTTATATAGATACAGTAATCCATTCCTAATAGTGTTTTGGTTTTTTTTTAAGATTTTATTTATTTATTTGACAGAGAGAGATCACAAGTTGGCAGAGAGGCAGGCAGAGAGAGAGGAAGCAGGCTCCCCGCTTAGCAGAGAGCCCAAAGTGGGCTTGATCCCAGGACCCTGAGATCATGACCTGAGCCAAAGGCAGAGGCTTAACCCACTGAGCCCCTATAATTGAATTCTTTGATAGAAAATCCATCAGGAATTCATTGAGATTATTGTAGAATGCATCTTTTTATGTGTTCCCTTTTTTATGCCAGCAGATTTTCGAATTTAAAACAAGTTCAAGCTTTTTAGTTTCTTTTTTTTTTTTGTAAAGATTTTATTTATTTATTTGACACAGAGAGAGAGATGACAAGTAGGCAGAGAGGCAGGCAGAGAGAGAGAGGAGGAAGCAGGCTCCCTGCTGAGCAGAGAGCCCGATGCGGGGCTCGATCCCAGGACCCTGGGATCATGACCTGAGCCGAAGGCAGAGGCTTTAACCCACTGAGCCACCCTGGCGCCCAAGCTTTTTAGTTTCATCCTCTATTTTGAAGTGCAGTACATACGTAGAATTGTAATTCTGCAATGTTAATAGTTTGGATAAAAATACCTTAATTCAGAGTTGGCAGACAATTTTTACGAAGGGCCAGAGAGGAACCATTTGAGACTTTCAGGCTCTGTACAGTCTCCATTGGATATTTTTGTAGTTTTCTTTGTAGCCCTTTAAAGATGTAAAAACCATTCATAGCTCCCGGTCATACAAAAACAGGCCATGGTCAGTTTCGCCTATGCACTGCATGGCCACTGGTTGCCAACCCTGCATCTGTGGGAAGTCATAACTAGGAATACTGGTGATTCAATAGAAGTGTTCTTTTTAATTTTGGAGCACCATATATACTATTAAAACATTATTCATGAATCTTTGCTGATGTGATTTCTGCTGTCTTAAATAAGGAATCCACATGTAACTCTCTTGTTTTGCTCTGTTTTGTTGTATGCAGGTGTGTGGACACATAAGCAAATGCTATAGTGTGGCTGCTCAGTTTGAAGAATGCCGAGAGAAGATCACAGAAATGCCTGGCATCATCAAGGATCTCTGTCGGGTGCTATATTTTGGCAAGGTACAGTTTATTTTTTAATGCTTTCTGGATGCAGTAAGCAGTGGGTGTTCTTGTGAAGTAAGTAGCCAGTCCCCAATTTATAAATAAGCTGTTTTCCCAAGATCATTTTTATGTCCATTATTTGGATCTCTAAAATCATTTTTCACAGAATCGTTGCTGTAAATGGAGGCTTTTGTTCTTATGGTGGCCTATAAGGAATAAAACTAAAGTGATACACATAAAGTGAAGTGGGTCTCATCTGAACATTTGAAGGGAGGCAGAGAAGAAATGAGAGACTAAATAGATCTAATGCAAGTAAAGGACCATGTGAAACCTGAAATAGTCAATAACTGCCTGGTGGGAAGGGCTCTGTAGAGCTGAGAACTTAGCATTTCCTCCCAATCTGGTAGTGCTGAGGGCAGTTGGCTAGGGGTAGATGGAAGAGGTGAGTGGGAAGGAGAGAGAAATTTCTTAGATAACTGGAGAGTGTGAGTTGTGTTGGAATAGAACAGGATTGGGGTGCTGATCCCTGGCCTGAGGTATCTAGAAATAAGGAGTCTGATGAAAATCTCTCAACTATATTTACACGATGTCCTTAGAAGTATTTAATAAGAATACAAACTCTGATATAAGCAAGCACTAAAGATACTGCTGATACACTTAGGATCCTAGCATATGATTTGCTATTAATGCCTTACCACTATTTTTAAAAATTTAAGATATGAAAAATGAAGAAAACTGTATTCCCAAGTCTTTGAACACTAGCTGCAAAGATAATTCGTCTTGTCACAGGGTCACTTTTAATTTTAGGCTTTAAAGGATATTGGATTCAGATTTAAGTTGGAATTGAAAATAGAAGAGGAGGTAAATATCTTGTATAGTAAGATAGCTAGCTTGACATACATTCACAACCAGTTTCTCTTGGGAGTTTTTTTAAACCCTGTAATTTCATTATTCTAATTCTCTCAGAGTATTCCGCGGGTTGCTGCTCTTGGAGTAGAATGTGTCAGTTCTTTTGCTGTGGATTTCTGGCTTCAGACACACCTATTTCAGGCTGGGATTTTGTGGCATCTGCTTGGTTATCTGTTTAATTATGACTACACACTAGAAGAGAGTGGCATTCAGAAAAGCGAGGAAACAAACCAGCAGGTAACTTTCACACTGCTTTAATCTTGAATTTGAACCCATACCATAGGTTAATGCTGAATTAGTGCAAAGCAAAGTTCCAGCTATTCGGAGCCCCAGACAGAAACTGTTTTTCTAGCTAAGTAAGTTTATTGCTCTGTAAGCCCCAGAACTTTTTATCTTAACCATTTGTGCTAGAAGGATTCAAGGGGTGGGAATTTGCAGTAGCATATACTGGATATAACAGTCTTTCCTTGATTACTTAGAGTCACCTTTATGACTGCAAAATTATGTTTGTATAACACAGAGAAATACAACAGTAATATTGGGCTGTTGGAGGCAGCTGGCCCTAGATACTTGAGTACTTAACTGATTTTCTTGAATATTTTTTCCTGTCTCTCCTTTTTTAGTCACTGTCATTCATTATTCCTCTCGTTTGTGTGTTTTCTAGCAGGCAAGTCTGCCTGTCGATTCCCTACTCCCTACCCTACCCCCACATGTGCTTCTTCAGTTAGCTACAAGATGCTGTATTGGCTGTAAATGAGTATACAGGTTCTGATCTTCTTTTGTATAAATGAAAGTGTAAGCTCTAATGCATAAGTTCTGACATCAGTGTTGGGGACTTGGTTTTGCTCCTTAAATATGTCCCATATAGTTTTGGTTTTTTTCCATATGGTTTTGATTCCATAAAGGTACCATGTGACTTATGTAATATAACAGATCTACTTCAATGTCTTAATTTTTTTTTGTAACAGGAAGTAGCCAACAGCCTTGCTAAACTGAGTGTCCGTGCTCTAAGTCGCCTTGGAGGGTATCTGCCTGAAGAACAGGCAACCCCTGAAAATCCAACCATAAGGAAAAGTTTAGCTGGCCTGCTGACACCCTACGTTGCTAGAAAGCTTGCTGTGGTTAGTGCTACGGAGGTACGTGCTTCAGAGGTAGCCTGGGTTTTGATGAATGTTGCAAGATCATTTAAATAGTAGAGCAACACAGCAATGTTGATTGCTCTAGGAAACCTAAAAATTGAAAACGTCATATTTGTTCTTTCATCCAAGAAATTCAGTTTATTGTGGGTTGATGCTGATGATATCAGGTCTACAAGCCCATTCTTTCTGCAGGGGAAAATTAACTTTATGTTTCTCGGCTCTGGAGCCCACCATAAATTCTTACCAACCTTGAGTCACAAAGGGACAAAAAGAGAATGAACTTGGAAATGATATTTCACAGTGGGCAGAGAACTAGGAGTTAGGAGACCCAGAGTCTGTTTTTGGCTGTTTTCTTTCTTTTCCCCAAAGATTTTTATTTATTTATTTGAGAGAGAGAGAAGAGATAGAGCATGAGTGGGTGGGAGGAGCAGAGGGAGGGGGAGAAGCGGACTCCCCATTGAGCACAGAGCCTGACGCAGGGACCCCCCCCCAATCATGACCTGAGCCGAAGACAGACGCTGAACTGACTGAGCCACCCAGACACCCCCATTTTTGGCTATTTCTTACAAGCAGTCTCTAACTTAGACTCAGAGTTGAAATCCTAAAAGCTAACACATACACGCATTCATGAGAGAAATCAAACATGACTTTGACAGCTCTACCAACCTCTTTGGCCTCTTCTGTGAGGATCAGTGAGAAACAATCTAAGAATGTAGCATTAAAGAATTAAACTGTAAAAATCCATTCATTAGAATACTATGAAGCCGTAAATTATAAAGGTATGTTTAAAGACATTAAAAGATATTTAAAGTATTTTAAGTGAAAAGGCTAAAAATCCCATTTTCGGTATTAAAAAAGTAGATGGATGGATCTGTACTAATATGTTTACTGTAGTTATCCTTGAATGGAAGAATTGTAGACTATTTTTTTGTTTTCTCTTATGATTATCCAATACTTTTGTAAGGGAAGACGTCCTCAGTGTTCTAGATGTAAAGTATTCTTAGAATTAAGCATTTGTTTTTAATTCAGTCTGATTCTTTTTTTGGTGTAGGCCATTGCTTTTCAGTGTGCCTTGAGTAAGAGGTGAAGAGCTTTAGATGCCACTCTTAATCTTCATACTTCTTCTGAATTTTGTGTTCACCAGCATGATGTATTTTACTGGTGAGACAATCCTTCCAGAAATACTGGCAGGTTGTTGATAACTACAGGGGGGAAAAAGCATTTCAGAATCTTGGTCTGGATACCATCTGGATTTTTTTAAATGCTTATTTTAAACCACAGTTCTCAAAGTTTTACAATTCTCCTAAGAATGTATTTTTTTAAAAAACATTTTATTTATTTGTCAGAGAGGAAAGAGAGCAAGAGCACAAGCAAGGGGAGTTGCAGGCAGAGGCAGAGGGAGAAGCAGACTCCCTGCTGAGCAGGGAGCCTGATGTGGGGCTTGATCCCAGGACCCTGGGATCATGACCTGAGCTGAAGGCAGCCGCTTAACCAACTGAACCACGCAGGTGCCCTTCCTAAGAATGTATTCTTTCAGTCATTTTACTTAACTAGTAGTTAACATTTTAAAAACAAGTGAGATGGTTTTGTCTAAGACGAAGGTAAAAACCCACTGATTTCCTGCTAGCATAGAGCTTTGTAAGTGTAAAATGTACAAAAATTTGTATTAAAACATTTGAAGGATAGTCAAATGTCTATTCACTTCTAATTGAGGAGAACCAAATAGACAAAGGGAAAGCGCCGGGGATAGTTAAGCAAAAGCTGTGCTTTCAGAATTGTTTAATGAATGCAGCCTTGAATCTGGATTTGGCTAAGAAAATTGGAAGTGACTCTCTGCCCATAAATTTTGCTTCCCTTTGCAGCAGTGTGCTTTAGAAAGATTTAGATTTTGTTTTCAGATATGTTTATATAAAGTTAGTATGAAATGATTCTTTTTAAGCCTGTTGTTTACTAAGAGTTTATTAAATGTTTTAGCACAAACTATCTCATATATTTTTCACTGTAGCAGAGCAGATGTTAAGGATGTGAAGTCACACAGGCTCTGAGTTGAATCCCAGTTTTCCCCACTAAAGGGCTGTGCTGTGTGACCTGGGACAAATCATTAGATTGCTCTTAGCTCTGATTTTTCTCAGCTGCAAAGTGGATAATATCAACAAACTTGTTAGAATTATTGAGGCCCTTATACTTACAGCACTTACTCCATCAGTCATAGAATCAGCAGTTTCAGTAAATGATAACTTGCAGTATTTTTTTTAAATATTACAAAACAGTAATATTCTGTGTCCTAGATTCTGAAGATGCTCAACAGCAACACCGAGAGCCCCTATTTGATATGGAATAATTCTACAAGAGCAGAACTACTTGAGTTTCTTGAATCCCAACAAGAAAACATGATTAAAAAAGTATGTTACTGTTTCATAAACTTCTGGGGTTACTTAGTCTCAAAAAATATCCTCTGGGAATATCATTCAATACTGACGACAGAAATATACTGTTTCTTCCTTTGGTGTTAATCAGGCCTACAGGTTTTTGCCACCTAATGGGTGACCTATGTAAGAACGGCATTCTTGTACTTAATGATACATTCGTGTTTGTTGTTGTCCTGTTTACGTGTAGCTGTTCCCCTTTCAACAGATTTTTCTCCCCAAAAGCACTCTTGCAGCTGTTCTCTTCGACTTCTTTTCCCAGTACATCAGAGTTGCTTTCCAGTATCAGAATCGAACAGTTTGTCCTGTTTTGCCACCTTCTGGAGAATCTATGAAGCTGTGAAAAAAAAAAAGAAAAAAAACAAGACAGTTCTGTGGCCAAGAAGAATAAGGCCTGCACAGTCCATACACTAGATGGTTGAGACTTGAGGTTTAGGAGACAGTTATGTTTATGGGCTTAGATTTTATTAAACAGTAAACACCAACATTATGTCCTGAATTATTCAAGATTTTTAAAAATCCATTTCAAGGTAGTCACTCAGAACTCTATAGATTGAAGTTTTGAGAATTGCTCTGCAATTCTCGTCTTACGTTTTTATACATCTGTTCTTTTGCCAAAAGAAACATAATAACATCTTTTTGTTTAACACCTTTGATTTTATTGTACACTTTTACATATTTCAGTCTAACTTAAACTCTGTGTAATTTCAACCTAAATCTTCACTGGTGTTGTTTTTCTCCCATTCCTCTTCTGTTTTTTTCCTTTTCCTTAAATGGAAACGCTTCCTGGTTTGGCAACCTCTATAATATTACCATGGTTTTTTTGTTTGTTTTTTTGTTTTTTGTTTTTTGTTTTTCCCTTCAGAGGCTCTATTTTCTAGCACTTCCATTCAGTGTATTACTTTTTAAAGGCCAGTCTAGATGTATTCATTTCTTAGCTCCATCACCCTAGAGCTGACTAGGCCAGATGTCTGCTGAGTGGAGTGAGAAGAACCAAGTCTCATACTTGCTTTATAAACATTAGCTCTAAGACACTTGATTGGATGATCTCTGTGATCTTTTGAAATTTTAGAATGAGTTATTAACCTTTTGACTAAAAAATAACTCATGCCTATTCCGGAGTTCATATTATTAGTTGTAAACATTAATACTGCATTGAGTGCTATGTTGTGTGTCCCACCACGTTTTTCCTCAAGAAAAGAAATGGAACTTCCAGGCTCTTTATCTGTTATTAAATTGACTGTGCTTAGATTTATAAACCAGAAACTGATAATTCTGATTTACATCTAACAGGCTGTTTTCTTTTTTAAAAAGGGTGATTGTGACAAAACTTATGGATCGGAATTTGTCTATAGTGATCATGCCAAAGAACTTATTGTAGGGGAGATTTTTGTTAGGGTGTATAATGAAGTCCCTACTTTCCAGCTAGAGGTAAGCTCTCTACTTTTACTTGTGTCTGATACCTTCAGTCATTTTTTATTGAAAGCTGCTAGTTTATTCACACTAAATAAGTTGAAATAATACATGTCTTTGCCAAATCCCTTATACTAACCTGGGTATGTGATGGGGTTACCATTGGTAACTTATAAGCCTCTCTGTTTTGCTTATTGAAGATTTTAGTTTTGTGGATTCATGAAAGTAAGTGTATTACTTGCCCAGCTGTTTTTTATATTTTACTCATGATGCTACCTGACTGTGTCATGTGCATATGCCTTTGACTTACTAGTCTCTCCTGGAAGTGCAAGGCCATTTACAGACTCACTCCATCATATAGAATATCATACCACCAGACAGAAGTATTTCTCTGGCCAATTATTAGAGGAAAATAAGAAAATGCCAGTGGAAAGCAAAGAGATTTTTTAGAAAATGATTGAGGTCAAACCATGTCATATCTTGTGATGATCCCTAATCACTTTCAGAAGCAAATGAGGAGCTTTTTTGTCTTCTAGTGCTTGGTGGTCATGTAAGAATTTTTTGTTGTAGTTTTTTTTTGGAGGGAGTGGAAAGGAGGATTTGGTGGGTTTGTTGGTCTGTAAGAAGGGAAGAAGCGGGTTTGGGTTTTTTTTTGTTTTTTGTTTAATTTATTTATTTGAGAGCGAGCACAACCAGAGGGAGTGGCACGTAGAGGGAAAGGGAGAAGCAGGCTCCTGGCTGAGCAGAGAGCACGACGCGGGGCTGGATCCCAGGATCCTGGGATCACTACCCAAACCGAAGGTAGATACTTAACCGACTGAGCCACCCAGGTGCCCTAGTGGGGCTTTGTTTTAAAGTTTGCACTTGGGGAAAAAGGAATATACTAAACCATACTGTATATTATGTATCACAGAATAATATGTATAAATAGCTGTTAAGCAGAATGAGTTCATTGATTTATGAAGTCTCTTTGAAAACTGTCCTTCAAATTTATATTCTAAGTAAATATTTTTTAAAATATAAAAATAAAACCAAATTGTGGAAGTTACATATGGTACTATCAGTTACTTTGATTTGTAAAAGGAAGAGACACACTAATTCAGAATTGATATACTAAGGTCCTAATGGGACTATATCAGATCTCTAATGTATTGGGACAAAAAAAAGTTGAGAAATGCTTTCTAATGCAACTGGGTTGTACTCCCTCTGCCCCCAAATCCATAGGTGTTCATGTGTATGTATAATTTAATCGTTCCGTAGCTTGAAGTTTATTGGGGGGAAGGGAATGGGTGTTGCTCTGGAGTCTTACAGTTATTTCTGAGGGCACACATGTTTGTAAATATTTCTCCACTTGACTTAGGTTCCAAAAGCATTTGCTGCAAGTCTTTTGGATTATATAGGCTCCCAGGCCCAGTACCTCCACACATTCATGGCTATCACACATGCTGCAAAAGTGGAGTCAGAGCAACATGGAGACCGCTTGCCAAGAGTGGAAATGGCTTTGGAGGCTCTGAGAAATGTCATAAAATATAATCCAGGTGTGTGACTGTACCCTTGGTCAGTAAGATCTTACAATAGCAGGGCCCTAAAAATTCTAATTCTCAATTTTATCAGAGAAACTCAAGGAAAATAGTATACTTGGTTATAATGTTAATTTACTTGGTATAATGTAACAGGAATTGAGTTCATAATATTTTACTTATAAACAGTAAGGTGGAAGGAGGGGAGGTGAAAGCATCATGTTTAGAATTCATATCTCTAAGAGAAAATGAGTCTCAATGAGTTGACAAGACAGAATAACTTGATAGTATAAAATTTCACATTGATGACATAAATTGACATATAAACGCTTAAATTAGATTGATTTTTTAGGTGATCTAATTGGTCTCTTCTGGTATCTAACACAATGCTGTGTACATATGGGCACTTACATTTTTGAGAAACTATTTGAAGGTTTTTGGTATATAAAAATTGAAATAAAAAAGTGAGTATTCATTCTTAAACAGCTTTAAGAGGATATTTCCAAAAATGTTACCACTCTTGCCTGACAGCAGGGAGATGCATGAGTGAAAATTTGAAAGCTTCTTCTAACTTTGATAACAAATACAGAGTAGAAAACCTAAAGCAAAAAAAAAAAAAGAAAACCTAAAGCAATACAGATTCGGTTTAAGTAACTTAAAGACCCCAAATCATTTTTATTAACATCATTAACTCTCAGGTACTCTTTTGCTCTTTTCCATATATATTACGGTCCTATAGTGGTTTGAAAATGAATTTAAAAGCAATCTATTTATAGGATATTTTCAGACTCCTTTAAATTGAGGAGTCTTAGTGAATTATCTTCTGAAGCCTCAAAAAATTACAGATTATACTGTTTTACTACCATATAGTAAAAGGAAAAATACCCTGAGTAGAATCTTAATGTTTAATATTTTTATTCTATTAACAGAGTGGTAGTAAATATATGGGATTGGGGTTTGAGGTGCGTAGGAATGGAAACACTATTTGGTTTTATGTATTTTCACAAGGAGCCCTTTGTATATCCATACAGTTGTTTGTAATGTAGTCCTCAACTGGCAGAGTTCTAATTCAGTCTATATTAAAAGCAAATGATGTCAACACTCTGCCAAACTGTAATTAGGCTGAGGGGGGTAGGTCTAAAGTCTAAAAGTAAAGAGTAAAATTTATCACCTTATACCCTTATTTTTAAGTTGCATTTGCATTGTGAATTTGAGATATTTCTTGTTTTTAGCCTGAGGGGTAGGGGTATGGGTGGAAATAAAAACAAAACAAACCTAAGAAATTCTATCTTTCTTCTTGCTTCTTTAAGATCTACTGCTGTTTAGGAGGTACTCCATTCATTCCTTGTCACAAATGTTGAGAAAGGGTTGTCAAAGACTTATAATTTAACAATAAACAACAGTGTAGATCAGTTTTCTAAAGATCTGAACTTAGACTATCTCTTAGAAATAAAAGGTATTTTATATATTTAAAAATATTTTATTCTGTTCTCTAGGCTCTGAAAGCGAATGCATTGGGCACTTTAAGTTGATATTTTCTCTTCTCCGAGTCCATGGAGCGGGTCAAGTGCAGCAGTTGGCCTTAGAGGTAAAGGAATTTTGTATTAAAGCATGCTGTCTTTCCCACCACTACTGTGTGTGCTTTAGGCCTTGATTAACCACCATCTGAAGTTGAATGGAAGTTTGCATGTATTTTCTTTTTTCATTCTATTAAGCCAAATTAATGTGTTCTTAAAATTTAAATTTGTATACTCATTTTGAGGAGCAAATGTTGCACCGTGCTGTTCAGGGTGGTTCCCTATGTGGTCATTGTCTGTCATGCATCAGAACTTGGGATGCATTATATAGTGTCATGCAGTGTGGGTTAAGGAATGGGCTTTACTGGGGAAGCCAGAGATGACAAGAACAGGGGGCAGGATCTCCCTGATCTCTCAGTGTCCCCAGAGACCAGGGCATACTGCTGGCCACACGCTGTAGATTTGTATTCAGAGGACAGACCTACCCCCTTCCCTTCAGTTGCTGTCCTTTTTTTATAGATTAGTACAAAAGCAACCTCTTCAGTGAGAGTTACAGACAGGCAACTGGGCTGTTATGCTGTTTACAGGAGCTGTCTAAGAAAGTGAGCTGCCCAAACCTTTGGGCTTTAGTGGTCCAAGAGAATTTGGAAGTCCCTTTTTTAGGGAAATGAAACCATTGGTCCCATAGGCAGCTGGGTGCAGCCTTTCCTCTGGGAGAAGCAGGAGGTCTCTGGCTATGGGGGTCTCATTGTCTAGGCAATCCAGAGTAAGCTCCCAGGATCATTTTTCAGATGATCCTGCTAATTGTAACATACACAATTTATTGTAAAGAACACCAGATTAAACCCTGCAGGAACAGGTTTATGAGCAGTTTATGAATTAGTTGTATAATATATTCTTAGGTTGCGTTTTGGTTTAAAAGATTTTTAATAGGGGCGCCTGGGTGGCTCAGTGGGTTAAAGCCTCTGCCTTCGGCTCAGGTCATGATCTCAGGGTCCTGGGATCGAGCCCCGCATCGGGCTCCCTGCTCAGCGGGGAGTCTGCTTCCTCCTCTCCCTCTGCCTGCCTCTCTGCCTACTTGTGATCTCTCTCTCTCTCTCTCTGTCAAATAAATAAATCTTTTTTAAAAAAATATTTTTAATAAAATAATAAAAGTTAAATTAGTCAAAAAGCTTATTAACAAGCATTTTCTTTTAATTGAAGAGCGTGTTTCTCTACTTAATTCCTCTGCGTACCTTATAACTTTTTAAATGAATATCATTAAATCTAACATGTTGGTTTGAGATGCTGACCATGTGGTTCAAGTTAAGTGACATTGATCTTTTAGATGTATACTATAAAAGTTAGGGGCACCTGGGTGGCTCAGTGGGTTAAGCCTCTGCCTTCGGCTCAGGTCATGATCTCAGGGTCCTGGGATCGAGCCCAACATCGGGCGCTCTGCTCGGTGGGGAGCCTGCTTCCTCCTCTCCCTCTGCCTCCCTCTCTGCCTACTTGTGATCTCTCTCTGTCAAATAAATAAACAAATCTTAAAAAAAAATAAAAGTTAGACTTGAGAGATCATCTTCTTTGAAAGAAAAACATGCCTGTTTCTTTTTAATAGATAGAAAGATAAACTAAATCCGATGTGCTGGGCACCAAAGACATTTACTTTCTCCCTCTAATAGCAAAAAGGAAGTCCCAGTAGTGAGGATCATTATCTGTCTAACCAACCCCCGCCCCAGTTCTGTGATTGAAATACATAGTATGGAGCCTGAACAGTATGGGATTGAAGCCGTTTTAATAACCTTGAGATTGTGACTTGTTTCGAAAATATTTTTTAGGTTATTAAATTTAATTCTTATTTCTAAATTAATAGGAAGCTAATATATATATATATATATATATATATATATATATATACTATATACATGAGCATGAACACTTTTAATTATTATTTCACAAAAGATCAAAGTAATAAAGCCAGTCTTTTAAAATTAAACTCTTGGGGCGCCTGGGTGGCTCAGTCTTTGGGCGTCTGCCTTCGGCTTGGGTCATGATCCGAGGTCCCTGGGATCGAGGCCCGTGTCCAGCTCCCTGCTTGGCGGGAAGCCTGCTTCTCCCTCTCCCACTCCCCTTGCTTGTGTTCCCTCTCTCGCTGTCTCTCTCTCTCTCTCTGTCAAACAAATAAAATCTTTAAAAAATAAAATTAAATAAAAATAAAATTAAACTCTTTAAAATTATTTTGTCCTCCAAACATTTTTTTTCACTTTTGTGAAGCCTCAAATTTATTTGGGTCTAATTGGACTTAATTTTATTTAGGTCCAAAATTATTTCCCAAACTCTTAATATCCTGTTGATTTAATTTTCAGGTTGTGAATATAGTGACATCTAACCAAGATTGTGTCAACAATATTGCTGAATCAATGGTTTTGTCCAATTTATTGGCTCTTCTACATTCATTACCATCAAGTATGTATACTTCATGAATGGAATTTTGGAAACCACAGCATGGCCAACCTATAGAGGGAGCAGTTACATAGCGAATAGAAAACCTCTGACAAAACATGATATCTGTATTTACTGTGGAATCTTTTAAGTGGTATTCTTTATATTAAAATTGTCTTCCTAATTATGTTTTGCATCAGTAAATAAAACTATTTTGTATTTACCATTTCAAAAGTTGAAAGTTAGAGGTAAGAGAGGTCCCAAAGCAAAGGAAATGTCAGCTAATGTGATGTTGACGCAGTCCTTGAAATATCTTTTATCCTACAGGTCGCCAACTTGTTTTGGAAACTCTTTATGCTTTGACATCAAGCACAAAAATAATCAAAGAAGCAATGGCGAAGGGTAATGTATAGATTGCCTTCTCATTCAGTCATGCTCAGGATAAGTGAAGCTTACTTTGAACTGTTTTTGTATAGTCTGATAAACTAGAAGAATGCTTTGGAAAGCTTATAATTAAAAATCATACTGCATTGCGTTAAGTTGAAATAAAGTTGAAAATGAATTCAGCTGATCAGAAAAGTCATATTCTTTATAGTATAAATGCTAATTCTTTTTTTCCTTCATAGGTGCTTTGATTTATTTACTAGATATGTTCTGCAATTCAACACATCCACAGGTTCGAGCCCAAACAGCGGAACTCTTTGCTAAAATGACAGCAGACAAACTAATAGGTCCAAAGGTGAGCACAAAATAGGTCCTCAGAAAGAAATTATTTAAGCTCTGTTACTTTGATACTGATTTAATGAAGTTTACCAAAGTCTGATGGAGAGGTTAAGGACATGATTTGATGTGAAAATTGGAAGATTGACATACTTTGAAACTGTTGCTCTTTATTACTGCTTTGAGAAAAATTATAGATGGAGAAGCCTATATTGGAATTGAGAAGCCTTAAGACAGTGTTTGGATTTTGGTGATAAACCGTATACTTTCCTTGAAGAAAGAACAAAAGCATATGTTAAGTTTTTGTTTTTTGTTTTTTGTTTTCATATGTTAAGTTTTGACAGAAGATAGTTGGGTTAAACTTTGACACTGTGAGGGTTGGCCTGTGGAAGTAGCTAGTGAAGGGGAGATAGCGATCTGTGTTCTTACACACCCCACATCTCCGTTAGTGTGGATCTAGCACCTCGGGAAGTAAGTCCATACCGGCCCATGAGTGTAACAGCCTCTCCATTCTGCAAGGAGATCTTTTGTCCAGAATCTGGAGATGACCAGATGGTCTTGGGAAACAGTCCCATTTATAGACCATGAACGTGTTAAAACAGTACTTCTGAGTAGAATTCATTCAGACACAGGTGTAGTCAGTCTCCTTCTGTTACTAACTCAGTTTCAGCAGAAGTAGTGCTTGCTGAAGCATTCGTTGTCTGTGCTAGCCTGCGAAGCTAGCACCTCAGAGAAATGTCTCAGGATTCAAAGGCTCCCTGAGCCCCCACTTCCAGAGTCAATCTTACCTCAATAAAACAACCTGTATTTAGGTTTTTTCCCTTGTCTCATCTCTAGATCTGGATATTGAGAATGTGTCAGAGGCACATTGTTACTTTGGGAGGTAAATTTTACTTTGGGAATAAAGTTAACAGTCTGTCATCACAAGGGTTGATGAGGGAGAGTACACTTGGATGTCTTTAGAAAGGGTCCATAAAATTATGAATGTTGATATTTAATATTGAGTTCTCTTAAAGCTAGAGTTGGGTAGCACATAGTTGTAATATCCAGTATTACATGATTTAGATAATGTTTTAACTGTTTAAACATGGACCAGAGTTGACTTTGAGCTCTTTAGTAATTTTTTGTTCTTTGAAATACATGAGGGACAAATTTTCTCAAGGCGAATATATTTACACTTACATTTGTTGTGTAGGAACAATACAAATACCAGCTCCTTAATTGAATGGTTTGCAGAAAGATATTTTAGAACTGGGATCAGTAAACTTTTTTCCCTTTTTGGTTAACAGCTTTATTGAGATGCAGTTGACATAGTATACAGATCACACATGTAAAAGTGACCAATTCAGTGGTTTTATTATATTCACAGATTGGGTAACCACTGTCCATTTTCTTCAGTGCAGGAAAAAAAAAAACTGTTCCCTTTGGCAGTCACTCCTCATTCCCCCACTTCCAGCATCTGGCAACCACTAACTTACATTCTAGATTTGTCTCTTCTGGGCAGTTCATATGAATGAAATAATATAATATGTGTTCTTCTGTGACTGGGTTCTGTCACTTAGTACGTTTCCAAGGTTATTCCATACTGTTCATTCCTTTTTCTTGCCAAATAATACTCCCTTGTATAGATAAACCACATTGCTTTTCCATTTATCAGTTGATGGGCATGTGAATTGTTCCTGTATTTTGGTTCTTCTGACTAAAGATATGTATTTTATCTCTCTGAGAGTAGAATTTCTAGATCAGAGGGTACTATTTGTTATTCCTTTTGAGGAATTGTATATTGTTTTCCAAAATGGCTGTACCATTTTACATTCCACATTCCTACCAGCAGTGTCTGAGGGTTCTAATTTCTCCACATCCTCTTTAACACTTGTTATTAGATATCTATTTTGATTATAGCCATGCTAATGGGCGTGAAATGGTATCTCATGGTTTTGATTTGCATTTCCATGGTGACTAACGATGTTGAGTGTCTTTTTATGTGCTTATTGGCCATTTGTATATCTTTTTTAGAAAAATGTCTATTTTGTGTCTTTTGCTTATTCTTTAATTGGGTTATCTTTTTACTGTTGAGTTGTAATTGTTCTTTGTGCATTCAGGATACCAGTCCCTTATCCAGTACATGATTTGCAAATATTTTCTCCCATTCCATGAATGTCATTCTGGTTTTTTTATGGTGTCTTTTGAAGCACAAATTTTTATTTTAAAGATTTATTTGAGAGAGGGAGGGGAAAGGGGAGGCACAGCGGGAGAGAGAGAGAGAGAGAGAAAAAAATCCCAAGCAGGCTCTTCACCCAACACAGAGCCCAACACAGGGTTCCATTGCATGGTTCTGAGATCACAACCTAAGCCAAAACCAAGAATCACATGCTTAACTGATTGTGCCACCCTGGTGCCTTGTAGCAGAAAATTTTTTATTTTGATGAAGCCCAGTCTGGTTTTTTGTTGCTGTTGTGGCTTCTGCTCTTGATCTCATATCTTAGAAACCACTGCCTAATCCAAGGTTACAAAGATCTGTGCCTGTGTGTCCTCCTACTAGAGTTTTACAGTTTTAGCTCTTGGATTTACATCCTACATCCATTTGAGTTAATTTTCGTATGTGATGAGAGGTGGGGTGGGACCAGTGAATTTTTTCTATAAAGGAAAAAATACAGTAACTGTTTTATCCTTTTTGGGTCATCTGATTTTTTTCACAAATACTCAACTCTCCCATTGTTACAGGAAAGCAGCCATAGACAGTAACTGTGTAAATGGTCGTGGCAGTGTTTCAATAGAACTTTGTATACAAAAACAGGTGGCAGGCCAAGTTTAGCTCCTAGTGTGCCACCTCCTATTCTCGAACAACTGAGTAGCCCAGACGTAACTCTCAAGTCTTATAGTCAAAGAATTTGCATTATATAAATTGCTTTGCTTAAATGTTTAATAATATCAGTGAGCGATCACATCCTATTTGAATTCTCGCGACCAAGAAAAGTGAAATACTTACTATTTTGTGAATGTTGTCTATTAGGTAACTGTTGTAACTTCCTTTAGTTCATTGGCTGCTTAGGAAGTTCAGAACTAAATTTGCAGTATATCACTATCAATTCTGTAGGTTTGGATGTTTCCCTTTTGTAGTGACTTTATATTAGTTGTTCAGATAAGTTTTTGACTATCTGCTATATGCCAAGGGTTGAGAATACAAGCAATGAGCGAGAAAGACTAGGTCAGGGAAGCCTTCTGGAAGATAAGTTTGAGGGGCACCTGGCTGGCTTAGTCAGTTAAGCATCTGCCTTTGGCTCAGGTCATGATCTTGGGGTCCTGGGGTCAAGCCCCACGTTGGGCTCCCTGCTCAGTGGAGTCTGCTTCTTCCTCTCCCTCCGTCCTTCCCCCTTGCTTGTGTTCACGCTCTCTCTCTCTTTCAAATAAATAAGTAAAATATTTTAAAAAAAGATTAAGTTTTGAGCACAGGCTTGAATGATCTGAAGGAAAGAAAATCATGTGAAGATCTCAGCAGAAAACTTAACTTCCCAGCCTTCATTTTTTCCCTTTGTCTTTATGCCTCAAACAATTTTTAGTGCGTGCGTGCGTGTGTTGGATGTATTATTTTTACTGCTTGTTTTTTTTAAAAGTAATCTTTACACCCAGTATGGGGCTTAAACTCATGACCGTGGGAGCAAGAGTTGCATGTTCTACTGACTGAAACAGCCAGGCACCCTGGTATTATTTTTAAACCTGCATTTTAAGTCCTTTTTGGAAAAAGGCACAGTGTAATATAAAAGAGTATAGCAAAATAAATGCACTTGAAAGGCACAAAGGCAGCATGAGGAAAATTTGTTTACAAGGGGAAGGAGCATGAGGGAGAGTCGGAGGGACAGGCCAACCAAGGGTATTCTGGGAAGAGGAAACCGTGTGTGCAAGGCATGATCTAGCAAGGTGTGCTCTGGACAGTATATGCATCAGCAGTATTGAATTTCTTCAAGGGTCTTAAATTTGAAGCAGAGAGAAGAAATGAAACGGGATAGGTACGTAAGAGCGGGTCATATGAGTCTTGTTAAAGTTACCTTTGCATAAACCAAGGCTGATCTTTCCCCCCCCCTCCAGGTGGTTCAGATAGTAGTTGAGGCCCAGATCAGCATACCACAAATACAGCAGTGTTCCATCCTAGAGAAATACAAAGCACACCAAACACTGAGCTGTCCAATAGGCCTTTTTTCTTTCTCAAATCCCATCATATAGGTACGCATTACATTAATGAAATTTCTGCCGAGCGTTTTTATGGATGCCATGAGAGACAACCCTGAAGCCGCTGTACATATTTTTGAAGGAACTCATGAAAATCCCGAGTTGATTTGGAATGATAGCTCCAGAGATAAAGTGTCTACAACAGTTAGAGAAATGATGCTAGAGTAAGTAAAGCCTTCAGGTAAATCGCCAAGAAGGACAGGTGTTTTCCACATCATCCGTCATCTCTCCAGTATTTATTCTAATGTTTAATGAAAGTGTATTTTATGACTAAAGTTTCATATTCCCCCTCCTTTTCTTTTCCCCCCAAGGCACTTTAAAAATCAGCGAGACAACCCTGATGTAAATTGGAAGGTAAAACATACTTTTATTCAGACAAAGGAATTTTACATTTTACTGTATTTTTTGTTGATTTGTTGTTATTTTTTAATTCCTACTGAGTCAGTTTAATGACTTAGATATTTTGTCATTAAGACATTTAAGTATTCCCCTGGAAAACAAGGTTTTAAATTTAAAAATAGGAATTTTCACTTTTTAAGTAAGTAATCAAAGCACCTTTTTGAATTTTATTAAGGGAAAATAAAACTTAGAGTAATTATAATTTGGTTATATTAATAACTGCTTAATGGGATTTGCATTTTTTGTGTCGTGTAGGACTAATGATTAAGTGACTTGCCTCTGATTCTTTCTTTCTTTAAAGTTGCCTGAAGATTTTGCTGTGGTGTTTGGAGAAGCAGAGGGTGAACTTGCTGTTGGAGGAGTTTTCTTGAGAATCTTCATTGCACAACCAGCCTGGGTTCTAAGAAAGCCTAGAGAATTTCTTATCGCACTATTAGAAAAATTAACTGAGCTCCTGGAGAAGAACAATCCACACGTAAGCTTTGGCCAGCAGCAAAACATTTCGAATAGTTTGCTAAATATATTGATGGTGTTTCTGTTAAAACACCATCCTCATTGACCATACATTAAGAACTGGCTCCCTCTTTCAATATAGCGGCCACATTTAAATTCAAATACACCCATTCATCTTTCTTGGTGCATTTCAGAAGTGAAACTCATTAGTGAAAGAATTATTTCTGAACCGAAGTTGGAGATGTCTATGACAGAATGCTGTTTCTGACAATTACAGAGTCTCTAAAAGAAGGTTTTTGCTACCCCATTTCCAATGACTATATAATTTTAAAGAAAAATGTAAATGTTCAGTGCTCCCCTGGAAGCGTGTCCTGCTAGGGCGTGTTCTTCACTCAGCTTTCCATATATGACTGCGATGACCCTCGTAAAAGAAGTTGACAGGAGAGTAGTAACTGTATGAGTGAACATAGTACCTGTTTTCAGGGCCAAGGCTAGTAGGGAAGCAGGAGTGAGAAAGTAGCCTTGGTCTTCATTTGCTGAATCAGAAATTCAGGCAGTATATATGGTTTTGTTATTTAAACTTTCAGATTAAAAATACTTGAGGTATGTGACTGTTGCTATATTAAACAGGCGGGCTGTGGGGCAAAGTGGTAAAGAACACAGGCTGTGTTAATAGATGGTCCTGGACCTAGTTCTAGCTCCATCATTGACCAACTCTTTGACCTTGAGCAATACTTCGTGGCTCTGCCTCATTTAGAGATGGATCATAGCACCTGCCATAAGGCTAAGGTTTTAATGAACGTTGACATATAGAGGGTCCTTAGCATAATGTCTGGCACATGTCAAGTACCTAGAAATTACTAGTTACTATCATTAGATTAGCGGAACTTCAGAAAAAAAATTATTAGTTTACCAAATGTTTGTATATGTCACTTTTCATAGTCATGTTTTCTCTTTACTAGGGTTTTTACTGCATATATAGTTTCCTTAAAAAAAAAAAAAAGAAATCCTCAAAAAGCAGAAACTTAGGGGAAAAAACACAATATTTTCTTCACATCCCCCTTCTTGGTAGGCTCAGCCCAGTTTCTATGGTCATTTAAGACCCTGTGGTTGTATATGTCTGCATGTAATGGTATAAGTTACAGGTCTTTGCAGACTACAAAGAAAGTGCCTTATGGCAGCCAGACCTGTTCAGTAGGATTTTTAATAGAACTGGGAAACACATTTCACGATTTTTGCCTTCTCCTGAACTAGTGATGTCCTGATACTGATGTTTCTATAACATTGACTGCAACTTTCTAGTACTACCTTTTGGGAGATGATCTCTTAAACCTACAACAGAAATGAGAGATGATGTGGCCCAGTGAAAAGCTGCGTAGAGTAGGATATGCCCTTAAGTCCTTAGAATTCATGCCTTTTTTTCAAGATGGGAAGTTTGTTGTTTTCTTAGGATTTGTGAATCAGTTTTCAAAAATTAGCACTTAGAATTTATAGATCTCTAGATTAGAATATCAGATAATTTCCAAAGATATTTAGGACTTACTTTGTCAGTATTTTATAGTTGGTTTATTTGTTTGTTTGTTTTACACCCTCCAGGGAGAAACTCTGGAAACTTTGACAATGGCCACCGTATGTCTCTTCAATGCACAGCCTCAGCTGGCTGACCAGGTCCCACCTTTGGGCCACCTCCCCAAAGTGATCCAAGCGATGAATCACAGGAACAATGCCATTCCTAAGAGTGCCATCCGTGTTATCCATGCCCTGTCTGAAAACGAGGTATGTATGAATGCACTTAGTAGCTTATAATTCTAGAATTTATTTATGCTCCCCTCTTCCTGATTAATGCACATTGCAGTAAAAATCCCCTTCCTACCATGTGCCTCTCTGCATATGAACCAACAGTTTATAACAACTCTGAAACTAGTTCAAATGATATAATTAATAGGAGACTGAATTTGACTTCATTGTTAAACTTGAGCTGAATGGAGGTTTTTCATATATTTTATTGTTGTATTCACAGTATTATATAAAATACTGCTGTTCTACAAGTAACCTGCTTTTATTTTTTGGCCACTTAGCTGTGTGTTCGAGCCATGGCATCTTTAGATACCATTGGCCCACTGATGAATGGAATGAAAAAGCGACCAGATACTGTTGGTCTAGCCTGTGAAGCAATTAACCGAATGTTTCAGAAGGAGCAGAGTGAATTAGTGGCCCAAGTAAGTGATTCTACATTTAGTACTATTTTAGGAAAACAAATATAGCAAGCAAATAGATTTTCATTATTTAGCACTGATTTGGTTTCTCTGACTTAGGTTTGGTAGGGAGATAACTTGGGGTTTGTGCATGCATGATTTTATATTTTATACACACACATACAGGTGTGCATATATATATATACATATATATATATACACACACATGTATTATGTAAGTGTGTGCGTGTGTATATACACATGTACGTACATTCACACACACACAGACACACGCACTGATAAAGGTGGACCAGCTGTCAAAAATCTTACCAACTTCAGGGTGCCTGGGTGGCTCAGTCCATTAAGAGTCCAACTTATGATTTTGGTTCAGGTCATGATCTCAGGGTGGTAGGATTGAGCCCTATGTTGGGGTTTGTGCTGGGTGTGGAGTCTGCTTGAGATTTTTTCTCTCCCCCTCCTCCCCTTCCTCTCCCCCGGTCTTGTTCCTGCACTCTCTCTCTTTTAAAAAATAAAACAAAAAACTTCAAAGTACTTTTGTATTGTTTAAATTTTAAATTTTGGTTTTCCGCTAAGCATTTATTCTTAGCTTGCTTTGTAAAATTTACTTCCTCCTCTTTGGAAGGACTCACTCTGTCTGTTGATGCCTTCATTTCTTTAAGTCCTGTTTAAGAAACATGTCAAGAGTACTGTCTTTTTCCAAGAGGCTGCCCTCTCACCCAATGTAGATAGGACTTGGTGGATACTAATGTAGAGTAGACAGACACTAAAGGAACAAAAACCATTGCAAAAGTGATCTTTCTAAAATAAAACTCTTAAATACAACTGAGTCACTGTTCATCTTAAAAACTTTTCATTGGTTTCCCATTACTGCCCGATAACAAAGTGACACCTGACACCCTTAGTCTCGGTACAAGGCCCTGATTCTTTATATCTGGCCCTCCAGTTCTCCTGGCCCTTTTTCCTCTTCCATCTTCTATCTCTGTCCAC
This sequence comes from Ailurus styani, assembly GCA_002007465.1. Lineage (NCBI taxonomy): Eukaryota > Metazoa > Chordata > Mammalia > Carnivora > Ailuridae > Ailurus > Ailurus styani. The sequence continues at coordinate 729,338 of LNAC01000601.1, read as the reverse complement.
CACTTGCCCCTCATTTAGGCAGGTTAGAAATACTGGGTACCTCTCAAAGAAATAACTGGATGCTCCGAAGTTCAAATTTACAGTTGGCTTGGAGGGGGTTGTTGTACTAGAAAGAACTTGAGCTAGTACTACCACTTGATGGCTCTGTGACCTCAGGCATGACACATAAACTTACACCATTCAGATTCCTCATCTGAGATACTTCTGACTCCTCCCTGGGTTGTTAGGAGAATGATATCTATAAAGGAGGGGTATACTCACTAAACGTTAGTTACTTCTGCCTCTTCCCTTTGAGCTTCAGGGTGGGTAGTGAAAATTGTGTGATACCTGAGTATTATCTAACTTTTAATAGGCTAATGGGAAATGTGTGGTGAATGCAAAGGTTGATGTTTTAAGAAAATGTGAAAAAAAATACTAACGTGCTTCAAATTTGTGCCCATTAGTGCGGTGTGGTTAGAGGAAGCAGCCCAGTATAGTGGCTAAAAGGCCATGTTCTGCATTCTGTGGACCTACATACAGATTCTGTCACTGTGACTATCAGGTTTTACCCTCTGTGTGATGATTTTTCCATCAGTAATAACCCTAGTGCCTATGCCATTACATGTTGTGAGGATTAAGTAAAATAACCGGTCTGCAGCATTTAGAACAGTTGATGGCATGGAATAATATCTCATTAAATAAGAGTATCATCATTAGATCTATAAGAGAAATCTTTATCTGCATTAGAATGAAAGAAAGGAAGTTATCTTCCAGGTATGGTTCCAGGGTGAAATTGTTTCTTCAGTGAATTTTTTTCAGCATATGTTTAATATTCTCTTCTAGGCCCTGAAAGTAGATTTGGTCCCATACCTCTTAAAATTACTCGAAGGCATTGGCCTTGAAAATCTTGACAGCCCAGCAGCCACTAAGGCTCAGATTGTTAAAGCTCTCAAGGCCATGACTCGAAGCCTGCAGCATGGAGAACAGGTGAGTCTGCACGGGGGTGACTTCAGCTGGCTGGTTACAGTAGGGTAGTCTCCGAGCCAGGGGTCTTGGCCGTGGATGATCTGTGCGCCTCTCCTCGTGGACTCAAATAGTCACTCCGGGAGATTCTTTTTTGGAATACTGATAGCTTGTTGTACACTTCAGGAAGAAGAATGCTGGAATTCTTCAGCATAGAAGAATATTAAGCATTTAGTGCTGGTCGAGGTTAATGTTTAGTTCTAGGATTTTTTGCTAGTTGGTGATAACCACATTGATTAACAATCCCGTAATGCCATTTAGTTTTATCCTCTTTCTTCGTTACTAATGCAGTGTGTCAGCCACATGCATGTGCTCACTTCCAGCTGGCCCAGTGATTTAATTTTCCTCTTTGGCTTTATTCTTACTGTTGCTTCTGAGAAGTTCCTCATTCAGTGTTATCGTCCAGCATTATCCATTGAAGCTCTCTCACTCTGTTGTGGTTTTTTTTTTTTAATGCAGGTGAAACTTACGCAACATGAGATTAACCATTTTATTTGCGTTTCATGTATTAACAGTGTTGCGCCGCCACCACCTTATCTAGTTCCAAAACATTTTATCACCCCAAAAGGAACCTCTGTACCCATTAAGCAGTTCCTCCCCATTTTTCCCTCCCCTCAGCCTCTGGCAAGAACCACTTTGTTTTCTGTGAATTCACCTATTCTTGATATTCCATATAAAATGGAACCAGAGAGTATATATGGCCTTTTGTGTCTGGTATCTGTCATTTAGCATATTTTCTTTTTTTAAATTTTTTTTAAGTTTTATTTATTTATTTGACGGAGAGAGACACAGCCAGAGAGGAAACACAAGCAGGGGGAGTCAGAGAGGGAGAAGCAGGCTTCCTGCAGCCTGCAGAACAAGGAGCCCAATGTGGGGCTTGATCCAGGACCCTGGGATCATGACCCGAGCCGAAGGCAGATACTTAACGACTGAGCCACCCAGGTGCCCCCGATTTAGCACATTTTCAAGGTTCATCATGTTAATAGCCTGTATCAATGCTTCATTCCTTTTTATGGCTGAAATATTCCTTTATGTATATGCCACTACTCGTTTATCCATTCATCTGGTGATAGACATTTGTTTTTGTTGTTTTGTTTTTTTAAGATTTTATTTATTTGTCAGAGAGAGAGCACAAGCAGGGGGAGAAGCAGGCTCCCTGCTGAGCAAGGAGCCGGATGTGGGACTCGATCCCAGGACCCTGGGATCATGACTGAGCCAAAGGCAGACCCTTAACCAACTGAGCCACCCGGGTGCCCCAAAACATTGAGACTGTTACTCCCTACTAATGTTCTTTCATAGGTTTAAATTGTCTTTTAGTGATTCCACTGTGTTCGTGTAGAGTCTCACTAAAGAAACATTTGTTATGCCATTGTCCATTCTGTCGGTATCAGCATATGAACATTTTACGATAATCTTAAAGAAGAGAGGCCACATATCTTGCTGCAGTCATCAACTATATGCTTAGAAGTATTTGGGGGTTTTTTTTCTGTGGGTGTGTACCACGTGCAGGCATGTACATGTTGTCTTACCCCTCAACCCGCCTCCAGATTTCTGTTGATGAAATTAGCCAAGTAATCCTGACACGCATCTTCCAGTCTCTAGGGGAGGAAACAGGTATGATAGTTTTCAAAATAGCAGCTCTTCCACCACCTTCACAAGTGATTACTTCCAGCGGTGCCTCCAAGCTTGGGGCAGGGAGTCTCTTGGACCCACAGGGCCCTGTGTCCATCTCTACCCTAGTGCCTGCCACCAAATTATCTGGCGCTGTCTCCCCCAATAGGACCAGACCATAAGTGCTTTAGAGACAGAGGCTGCCTTTCTCCTCTTTCTGTCCATTGTGCCTCCATGTGAGGAGGTACCCAGTAAATATTTGATCTGAATATTGATACGGGAAAGTCAGCCTCTGAGTTGAGATTTCCTCAACTTTTTTTTAAAAAATCTGTATCACACAGAAATATGTCCTTCATCTTAGTCCATTACACTCTACACACATATTTTATAGTCTGGTATGTATATACATCACAGATCAGTGTTTACCCACTTTACATGGGATACTCTGGTGCTTTCTATATCAACCTGTTAACCTCAAGCATGCTGAGCACAACCCTCTTAATTTCATAAGCTTCTATAACAGGTCACAACCCATAATTTAAAAGCCTGCTTAGGTTTTAGCTTGAGTTTATAGCATCTTTTCCCCAGACCCTTCCTTGGGAATACTTCATAGGCTCTTGCAACATACTCAGCCAGTTGTTACTATCACTAGAACATCTTCCTGCCAGAATTAAAAACAAGTCAGTAGGGCACCTGGGTGGCTCAGTGGGTTAAAGCCTCTGCTTTCGGCTCAGGTCATGATCTCAGAGTCCTGGGATCGAGGCCCGCATCGGGCTCCCTGCTCAGCGGGGAGCCTGCTTCCCCCTCTCTCTCGCCTGCCTCTCTACCTCCTTGTGATCTCTCTCCCTCTGTGAAATAAATAAAATAAAAAATCTTTAAAAAAAAAAAACAGTAAATTATAGGTTCAAATAACAGTGTCCAACTCTAGTTGGACCCAGTCCATATTAATTCATTTATGCTCAAAGACTTTGCTTTATTTTCCTAGGTGAATGAAATATTGTCTCGTTCTTCAGTCTGGAGTGCCTTCAAAGATCAGAAACATGATTTGTTTATTTCTGAGTCACAAACAGCAGGATACCTCACAGGTAAACCGCACCTAATTGGTTACTCTAAAACATAGGGCAAAAGCCACTTGAACCTTCCTTTTGTCCTGACTAGACTGAATGTAGCACTTGGAGTTTCTTCCTGGGCTGCTAGCCTCCTGTCTGGAGGTGCTGTGGGCACGCATTGGACCTCTGGGGTTAGCCCTGGACAGGTACCACCTGCTGTTGTGTTGAATGTGTGCTGACTGAAATGTGGACCTTGCTCAATTGTGACCCAATTAATTCATGGTGTCATAGGTTACATTTGGAGCATGATATTAAAATGTTTGTCTTGAACGTGTAAAAAGAGAGAAATACCTACTCAGAAGTATCAGTATCAGAAACATGATAGCATATTCCATTTCTGTTAGAGTAGCAGTTTGAAACTCCAATATGTACATTCATATGTGAAATACTTCTCTTCTGAGTTTCCAGTGATTGATCTGTAGTTTTACAAAATATTTACAGTTTGTCCTCTCAAGGGAAGAAATACGTGGGTACTCTAAAGGAAAGGACATTTTATTATGTAAGGATCAAAAGATCAGACATTTTTGAACTTCAGGGCATTTGTCCATTTGACACACTAATTGCATAACAGTTTTGGAGTATTTGTTTTCATACCGGCTTCTGTTTAAAAAGAAAGTCATACCATTTTATTGGTATACCTGAAAATGAAATATAGTTTCTGGTATAAAAGTTTTTAGCTTGCAGTTAACCTTAATAATAGGTGGGTTTTGCCATCTGCTTGTATATAATATGTATATTAAAAAAAAAAGTCAGCTCTGCATCCTCCTCTAACCAGAGATGATGTGGGTAAACTGAGAGAAAAAAAATAGTATCCAGTGGTTTGCATGCCTGTGTAATCATTTTAGTAATCTTGATCACTAGTATAGACATTTCTAAATCGTGAAGACTAACTCTTGAGTATTCAAAAGCAACGAATTTAGAAAACATTTTGCTTGGTTTTAATTTTAGTCTCAGTTGTGACACTACTGCTTTTTCCTTCACTATGACCACTTTCATAGGAATCCACTAACATGTAGAAGCAGAGCCCTAACATTTATAAACACACGGTGCTTTGATTGCCAGTCCTGGCTGCACATGAATGAAGAGCAGTGTCATAGGTCTCCCATCGGACTTTTCCATCCCCTGTCCTGTGATTTCTGTGGAGAGAAATACCTAGAAAATGGTCTTTGTGTATCTCCTGTTTCTCTTTCAAATTTGAAGTAAAGTTGTAGTTTCTAAGTAAGAGTATGTTCTCTAACAGGAACACTAAAAACTTTATCTCTGTTTAAACTCTTTTTCCTAAAAGCCACCTTTTGTGGCATTACGTTCATTACTTTGTATCTAAGGATGTTCTGACGGGAAAATCTACCTTATTTTTTCCCACCTAAAAATAGGTACTTATTGAAAGTTTCGCCCTGAAGAATAATAAGATGGAGATTATAAGCTTCCCTGCAGGGAGACCTCTTCTAATTTGTTGTGATCTCCGTTGTGCTTAGTGTTCATTGACTTGACTTAATACAGTAAAAGACTTGAGATGGTCTTTGACTTACTAACAAGATGTGGGCCTAAAGGTCCGTGGTTAGAATACAAAAGAGATAGGTATTTATCTTCAAGGACCTAATTTTATTTATAAATCTTTTGATCCTCACCCCATCCAAATTTGCTAAAACTAGAGAAAAAAGTACAGGGGTTGAAAAGGTTCCTATCTATGTCTTTTCCTTCTACTTGGATCCCTGGGGTGGCTTCCGAGTGAAGTGTGAGAAGAGCTATGATGAGCTGTAGGGGATGGAAGAGGGTTAGGGATGAAGAAAAACTGGGGTCACAGATTTCTTCACATCTTCCTTTGGGCCTGCTCAAGGGGCAATAGGTTCTGTAGAAAGCCGGTTGGTGGGGTGGGGGGCGGGAAGTGGTATAAATCCCAACTTGAAAATGGACTGCTATTACTGTGGCCATTCTGAAGGCCCTCCTGAAGCCTACAGACACGTGGAACAGGACAGTCTGCACTAGCTCTGAGCTGTGTTGGCCCTCAAATTGTCCAATTCTTAGCACATCAACCATCTGGGATGTTCTTTTGGTGAGATGTTTGAAAATTTTTCCCATCAGTTCTAGTCTTTTTTTCAAAGGACTGCTTAAAGAGTCAGAGCTCCACGGGTCGAATTGTCTGCTCATTGTTTAGATTGCCAAATGTTTCCTTTTTGTGTTTGAGCTTTTCCATGGGTGCTTTGTATTCTGTCTCGTGTGTTTGCTAAAAGGGGCAAGTTCTTCTACTAACGGTAGAATCGCATGTATAACTCTATGCAATGTATACAGTGGTGTGTTGAGTGGGAACTTTTTTTTTAATTTTATTTATTTAATTGACAGAGAGAGAGAGATCACAAGTAGGCGGAGAGGCAGGCAGAGAGAGAGGGAAGTAGGCTCCCTGCTGAGCAGAGGGCTCGATCCCAGGATCCTGAGATCATGACCTGAGCCGAAGGCAGAGGCTTAACCCACTGAGCCACCCAGGCGCCCTGAGTGGGAACTTTGATTAGGATTTACCCCACCCTACCCTCAGTCTCGAGAGGGTTCTCCTTGTGCCCAAGCCCCTCTCTCATCAGTGTGCAAATGAAGTAAGGTGCTATGAAAACACACTTCACCAGACCTTTTTCTAAAATACCTCTGGGGGAGTTTGGCAAGTAAGTGGATTTTGTGTAGGAGATGGAAAAGATAAAGGAAAGTTAATTACTATTTCAAAGTAGGCTAAGAATAAAAAAAATTCCTTTATGATTTTCTTCACCCTGGCTGCTGAGCAGATACCATTCAGTCACAGGCTCAGGATTGGGGTTATAAATAATGTGTCCTGGGCAGGATCACTCGTGGTTGATGAATTGAGATGAGACTGCCTGGTTCCATAGGCTCTCTAGCCTGGCATACTTGTTTTATGATAAACAATCTAAAAGTATCTCAGTGCGGTTTTACCCATGATGAAGAAAAGCTGTGGTTGCTTGTGGGCCCCATTACTTAGCTATTTATTAGGTTCTAGAAGAGCTGGGTACTGACAAATGCAAGGCCCTATAAAAATCATTTTAGCAGTGAAAATCCTCAAATTACTTCACTTATAAAATCAGAATATAACACTGAAAAAATTAAAATGTTAAAAAAAATTTAAAAATAAAATTATAATAGAGAAGGAACAACGGGGAAAGGAAGAGAAACAGACCAAGGTAAACGTGCTTGTTAGGAGTTGGAAACGAAGACGAAGAACTTTGTATACATACACACAAACATGTACACACATATATTTCATTGGACTTGGAGATGAAGAGCTTTATACACACGTGCGTGCACACACACACCTGTATATATTTATATTTCATTGGAAGCGTGTGGAGTAGTTAACTTGGCTTCCTAAGGTCTTTAAAGGGAGAAAGGGTGCAGTTCTTGGGTGTCTCTTTAAACCCGTCAGTTCTTTACAGAGTCAGGGTTTTCTTTTACCTTGTGTTTTTCTTCTTTATACCTGTCCCAAGACTACGCAATGTGAGCAGTGTTAGGAAAGATTCCGTAAGGTCGTCAGTTGATCCTAGGTCACTGGTAAGGCAGAGCTTCCTTCTTTTTATTTCCCTGCTGAGAATCCCATGTTCATTTTTACCAAAGCCTATGCTCTTTCCACTACTCCATCATTGCAGCCAGTTCCATTTTGTGGGATTCTTTGTTAACAGTGCATCTTTTCTCGTTCTTAAGTCTGGCGGCCTGGCCCCATTTCTGACAGCCCCTACTCTGTCCGCCCACCTTTCTCTGGAGAACACAACTGCTCTGTCCCATCGTAATGACTTGGCTATACCTTCTGGCCCCTGGAAACCAGACATGGTCTAAAGGAGAGGTCAGAGGTGTGAGGGGAAGAGCATTTCAGACTTTATTTACAGAAATGTCCAAGAATTGGTATATCTTTCCTAAAGCAGCAAATGGTGGGGCTAGAATTTGGTCTCTTGTGGATAATCCTTCGAGACCCATCACTTCCTGATTTAATTTTAGCCCAGAGGTTCCCAGACTTTCTCAGCTCACAGTCCCCTTAATATCTTTGTGATTTTTTTTTTCATCTACCCTTAGGCCAAAAGAAATAACCCAACAGTTAAGTATTAGGTCCAGACAACTTGAAAGTGGTTGTGTGCTGTCCAACAAATGTTGCTGTGTTTCTCTCCGATGTAAAATATCTGGCAGCATCCTTGTGAATTCGTCCCAGGGTGCCTCAGCACACAGTTGGAGAAACAGTAGCCTTTGTCTATTTTCTATGTAGCATTCATGATTTGGTCTCATAATCTACTCATTTGATGTGAACCAAGTTGAGTTCACAATTGGAAGTGGTTGGGACCTTTACCGATCTGGGGTGTTTGGGGCTTTATTCTTCAGGCTTCTGTCTTTGGTGAGACCGGCTTAATAGGTCTCTGGTAATCTTGCTGCTGCCTAAGGTTCAGAGGGTGATAGGTTGGTGGGAAGTGATGGTAACAGCAGGGGCGGTGGCTCCGCATTGCCCTGTTGGAGTGGGTAGGGTATCCCAGTGGTCTTCTCCTGGGCGGTCTGGGGAAGGCCTGGATCCCTGATGGGCAGAAGGCAGGAGTTGATAGATGCAGACCTTGCAGTGCCTTCCAAAGGGAAAATCCCCTTTCCACATTTTATTAGTTCAGGGTTCCGAGTGCCTCGGCCCTCTGGTTGGCATGTGACAGCTCACGCAGGTTGAATTGTCTCTGGCTGTATAATTACACGCTAGATGCAGCGTCTGCTCAGTGATGCGAGCCATTTCACGTCCTTGATACAAGTGCTTGTAAGGTGTAAGGTGAACAAGATGAATCTGAACTGTGCCCCTTTTGTCCTGCGTTAGTGCCAGTTATGCCTTAGCCTCCATCAGATTGCTCTGCTGTTTGCACTTCCTTATAACTTCCCTTGCTGCTTATATTTCTTTTCTCCCCTCAGGTGTCTCTCCTTCCCTTCTAACTGGCAGCAGCCCCCTTCACCTCAGGAGCGGGCTTTAGATCCGCTCTGCCAGGCAGCTTGCTAACTTCTGTGTAGCTCTCTGAAGCAGGTAGAGAACCATTTTGCTAAATGCATGCCACTTCCACTGCCTTTCTAGTTCTAATCCTTTGATGTTCCTTAGCTGTTTGCCTTACTTCCTCCAGTTTCAGCTAAAAGTATTGCTCAGTTTGTGGTATTATGCTACAATGTCTCTCGCAAGTACTCTGTACGGTTTGTGGAGTGCTCCAGGGATGTAATTTTCTCTGCAGAGAAACTGGAGAGCTAAAGCCATTGTAGAGAATGCTTATAGGACACATCTTGATAAATGCTGGCATACGTAGCATTTCTATGCACTAGAGATGGTTAAAATCAGGGAAGACCTAGAAAATGAAAATATTGCTATCTTTTCCCATAGCATTCTTGTTTTGACCTGTGACAGATGTCTAGAGCCTTCCTTTTTTTAGAGACGTTGGTGTAGCAGCCCTTGTTCATTTGGTGTTACTTGTTACGATAGCACTTCTTTGCACCAAATGAAAGTTGGTTACCTTGAATGTTGATAAAGTGTTTTTCTTGGGCATTTCATCAAGTATGACTTTTGGATGGGCTGACTGAGTACAGTTTCTTTCCTCTACTTGTTCCCTACCCCACCCCCACCCCTGCCCATTTGACATAGCTATCCTTTAGTGCCCAGGATTTTTTTGAAACGTTAAATTCCCAGAATTCAGAAGGGACAGCTTCCCATGTTTCCACATCAGTGTGACTGTCCAGCATCAATTTTGAAATGATTTTTAACTTTGTCATCTACTAAAGCCATATCTTGAAAATGGCACTGTATAGCTGTTTGTTAAGGTATGATAAGATACTTGGCTAGCTTCTGACATTTTTGTAAAGTTCAGTGTTTTCCTGTGGCTCTGCCGTTTAGAAGGTGTGTGTTTTCCTTTCTTTCTTGCAGGACCTGGAGTTGCTGGCTACCTTACCGCAGGGACATCCTCGTCAGTCATGTCTAACCTGCCGCCTCCTGTAGACCACGAGGCAGGTGACCTTGGCTATCAGACTTGACATATTTGTGAGAGACAGTAAATGCTGAAAGGCCAGTGCCCAGTCCACATTCCTCCAGCTGATACGTTGAAGCAAACTCTTACTGCCTTCCTCCTGGTTTCATGACAGTGTTATTCCTTTTTCTATAAAAATATTTTTATTTAGGAAAAAAAGTCAGTGATTCTAATTGTATCACATTGTAAGAAAGCACTCTGTGGATCAACCTAAGTGGGTACACAAGAATTTTTTTTTCTTGATGTATGTAAGCACATTCTGTTCCTTTATATCTGTTTACAAGACTGTGAATCAAAAAGACAAAACTTCTTCCTAGTTTTTATAATGTTGTTTTGAATTAGCGTGACTGTGGGGTTGAACTGCAATCTACGGAAATTGGACTAGGTCACTTATCCCCGGAAAAGGGTCTTTCCCTCTCCTGCATCAAGTCCACGTGGTTGTCCTCCTCCACTGTCAAACACTATTAGGTTTTGTCCTTGCGCCTGTTCACTGGTATCCTCTCCTCAATCATTAACCTTCTGAGAGCTCACAGTACACGTCGGTATGTATAACTGGCTTTACCAAATTGAATGAAAAAGGAGCTTGTGCAAAAAAAATTAAAAACGGATGTCAAAATGTTATGTAAGAGACTAGTGTAATTGTGAAATGTTCTATACATTATCAAATATATAAAGCTTTCTATATTGAATGTACATTATACAGATCATTCATATGTGTACATAAAATTTTAAAAATAAAGGGAATTGACTGCTTTGTTAATGAGATATATTTGTTCTAATTTAATTTTTCCCATGGAAGACCTTTTTTCTGTTCCTAAGATGGATTTAGCAGTAGGAATAAACAGACTCCTCATATTCACCGCTCCTTGTATAGAAACTGCATTGACACATCTGATCATTCCTAATGTCCTTTGTTAATATTTCAGGCACATCTAAATTTCCAGAAACGTAGCATTTCATTTATTTTCTGTTAAATAATTCAGGAGTGGGCCAGCCTATTAATACTCTGATGTGTAAGACACACTAATTCCAATATTTTTAAGAGGAGAGAAATTTAGAGTGGGAACATATTTCAGATAACACAGATCTCAACATGTAGGTCTCCTAGTATGATCACAAACTGTAAGAAAATATAAACACGTAAAGAATGCAAACACTTAACAAAATGAGGAAATAGCCAAATCTCCACATTGACTTTGAAAGCAAGAACCAAGTTTATCCCACAGAGCTAGAATGGAATGGAATCACTAATTCAGAATTTTGCATCATCTCTCAAAGATTATGGAATAATACGCCTTATGTAAGTATTTTAATATATAACTGATTTTAGCTTCCAGATAATACTTGTCATAATAATATGTTCCTTAAAAGAGATTGTAACAGCTAATTTTAGAGTAGGTGTTTTAGGAGAGTGCAAATCAATATATTTCCTTTAAATACTGTGAGAACATAAATATTGTATTTATGATATTTAAAAAGCTGTTTAATCTATGATCATTGATATTTGGATACCAGTAATAGCTCATCTTTATTGAACGTTGCCTGAAAGCCAAACATTGTATAAACTTACACATAACCTCATTTAATCCTCAGAGCAAGCCTATGGTCTTGATACTGATAAAATTTTCATCTTCCAGGTGAAGAACTCAGAGAGGCAAAGCAACTTAGCAAAAGTCACACAGTAAGTAACAGGGTAAGAAATCAAAACTACTTAGACCTGACACCAAAGTCTGTGTTCTGAGCCATGATCCTAACACAGCAGCAATCTCCAGCAGGTGTGTATGTAACTAGGAAAACTGAGGGGGTTTTTGTTTTGTTTTGTTTTTAAACATTCTATATTGTAAACCAAAACAGATAAAGAAAAGCTCACTGAACAAATTAATTTAATGAATCATTATGTAAGGCAAATCACTCTTGAAACTATCATCTAGGTCAAGAACTTTGCCAGCCTCTCCAGAGGCCCCTTCATGGGCACCCATCAAATCACAGCCCCTCCTTCCAAAAGTGACCACTTGTTCGACACTCCCTTGTTTTTCTTTGTAGTTTATCACCCATGTGTACATCCTAAATGTTAGAGTTTGGTCTTGCACTTTGTCTTTTTTAAATATGTTTTGAGTCTTTTTTAATCTCGTGGCTCCTCTTCCATCCCCTTTTCCCCCATAACTTTGTCAAAGGCCCCGAGGCCATTTTTTGTTTGTTTGTTTGTTTTTCCCAGAGTTTGGAAGTTACTGATCATATATTCCTGGTGCAATTCAACTTAATCCTCTGTCTTTTACATCCAGAAGCTCCATCAGATTCAGGTTCCATCCCTTTGGCAAGATTAGAGTGGTGTTGGGTTCTTTTGTTTCAGAAACACTTTATGCCTGTAGGTCATGTGATATTGAAATAATGGAAGCTAGGTGTGACGAGATCCATTCGTACATCAGGAGTTACCAAATGCTGCTATTCTGAGGCCTTTTTACTTAGGAACTGGAATACTTTTAGAAGAAATGCTTCCTGCAAAAAAAAAAAAATGTAAACAAGTAGGACTACATCATACTACAGTTTCTGCACAACAAAGGAAATCATCAGTAATACAAAAAGGCAACCTACTGAATGGTAGAGAATACTTGTAAATTACATCCAGTAAAGGGTTAATATCCAAAATATGTAAAGAACGCAATAGCAAAAAATCTTATTGAAAAAGGGGCAGAGGATTTATATAGACATTTCCAAAGAAAACCTATAGATGGCCAACTGGTACATGAAAAAATGTTTGGCATCACTAGTTATCAGGGAAATGCAAGTCAAAACCATGAGATACCACCTCACCTGTTAAAATGGCTAGTATCGAAAAGGCAAGAAATAACAAATGTTGGAGAGTATGTGGAGAAAAGGGAACCCTCGTGCACTGTTGGGAATGAATACTGGTGCAGCCACTGTGGAAAACAATATGGGGTTCCTCAAAAAATGAAAAATATATCTACCATATGACCCCAGCTATTCTCCATCTGGGTATCTATCCGAAGAAACACAAACACTAATTGAAAAAGATACATGCACCCCATGTGTTCTTCACGGTGTTCTTTACAATAACGAAGGTGAAAACAACTGAAGTGTCCATCAGTGGATGAATTAATAAAGAAAATGTGGAAATATATATATATATTTCTGAATATTATTCAGCCATAAAAAGGAATGATATCTTGCCATTTGTGACAATATTGATGGACCTTGAGGATATTACCCTAAATTAAATAAGTCAGACAAATACAAGATTTCACTTATATGTGGAACCTCAAAAACAAAAGGACTAACATAAAATTCATAAATATGGAGAATGGATTAGTGGTTATCAGGGTAGAAGGAGTTCAGGGGAAGGTAAAATGGGTAAAGGGTGTCAACTGTGTGTGATGGGTAGTAGTAACTAGACTTACTGTGGTGGTCACTAGTTTCTACAAACACTGAATTATTATGTTGTATAACTGATACTAATATAATGCAATATACCAATTTAACCTCAATAAAAGAAAGAAAAAAGGAAATGCTTTCTTTTCTCTGCTGTTTGTTACACATTTTCTTTCTTTTTGGCACATTTTCTTTTTTTTTTTTAAGATTTTATTTATTTATTTGACAGAGAGATTACAAGTAGGCAGAGAAGCAGGCAGAGAGAGGAGGAAGCAGGCTCCCTGCTGAGCAGGGAGCCCTATATGGGCCTCCATCCCAGGACCCTGGGATCATGACCTGAGCCGAAGGCAGAGGCTTGAACCCACTGAGCCACCCAGGCACCCGCCAGTGGCACATTTTCTATGGGAAAGGCAGGATGAAGGCTTAATTCATTTCCTTATCAACTTTCAAGATAATTTACTCCCTATCCTCTTCTAAAGGTGACCAATTTGCTTTCTTACCATTATTGTTGTATTTTTTAGTATCATAGATTTAAACAATTGCTGTGTTTCACTCCTTTGCAGTTATAGGCATACCTTGTTTTGTTGCACTTTGCTTTATTGTTCTTCATAGATACTGCTTTTTTTTTTTTTTTTTTTTTTACAAATTGAAGGTTTTGGCAACCCTGTATCAAGCAACTCTTGGCACCATTTTTTCCAACAGCATTTGCTCATTTCATGTCTCTGTGTCACATTATGGTAATTATTGCAATATGTTGAGCTTTTTTATTGCTATATTTCTTTGTATCTATGGTCACTGATCTTTGATGTTGCTATTGAAATTATCTGGGAGAATCACAAACCATGCCTGTGTAAGAATGTGAACTTGATAAATGTATGTGTTCCGGCTACTCTACTGACTGGCTCTTCCCCAGTCTCTCTCCTCAGGCTTCCTGTTCCCTGAGACACAACAATATTGAGTTTAACCCACAATGACCACAAAGTGTTCAAGTGAAAGGAAGAGTTGCACGTCTCTGACTTTCTCTTAAAAGCTAGAAATGATTAAATTGATGGAGGAAGGCATGACAAAATCTGAGCTAGGTAGAAAGTAGGCCTCTTGTATCACAGCCAAATTGTGAACGCAAAGGAAAGTTCTTGAAGGGAATTAAAAGTGCTGCCCCAGTGAACACATGAATGCTAAGAGTGAAACAGCCTTATTGCTGATATGGAGAAACTATGAGTGGTCTCAACAGAAGATCAAACCAGCCACAATATCCCTTTAAGCCAAAACCTAATCCAGAACAAGATCCTGACTCTTCAATTCTTTGAGGACTGAGAGGTGAAGCTGCAGAAGGAAAAGTCTGAAGCCAGCAGAGGTGGGTTCATGAGATTAAAGGGAAGCAGCCATCTATCTCCATAACATCAAAGTGCAAGGGGAAGCAGCCCTTGCTAATGTAGAAGCTGCAGCAAGAGATCCAGAAGATGAAGCGAAGATAACTAGTGAAGGCGGCTGCGCAAAGTAACAGATTTTCATTGTGAATGAAAACAGCCTTCTATCGGAAGAAAATGCCATCTAGCACTTTGATAGCTAGAGAGAAGGAGTCAGTGCCTGGCTTCCAAGTTTTGAAAGGGTGTTAGGGGCTAATGCAACTGGTGACTTAAAGTTGAAGCCAATGCTTGTTTACCGTTTGAAAAATCCTTAAGAATTATGTTAAACCTACTGTGTTTGTGCTCTGTAAATGGAATAAGAAAGCCCAGATGACAGCACATCTGTTTGTAACCTGGTTTACTGAATATTTTAAGCCCACTGTTGAGACCTCCTGCTCAGAAAGAAAGATTTCTTTGAAAATATTATGGTTCATTGACAGTGCACCTGGTCATCCAAGAGCTCTAATAGAGACAACGAGATTACGTTTCATGCCTGCTAACACAACACCCATTTTGCAGCCATGGGTAGTGAAGTAATTTTGACTTTGGGTCTTATTTAGGAAATACACTTTGTAAGGCTCCAGGTACCATAGCTAGTGATTTCTCTGAGGGATCTGGGCAAAGTAACTGAAAACCTTCAGGAAAGGATTCACCATTCTACATGCCATTAATTAACATCTGGGATTCATGGGAAGAGGTCAAAATATCAACATTAACAGGAGTTTGGAAGAAGTTGATTCCAGCACACATGGATGACTTGGAGGGGTTCAAGATTCCAGTGGGGGAAAGAACAGCTGCCAGCACACATGGATGACTTGGAGGGGTTCAAGATTTCAGTGGGGGAAGGAACAGCTGATGTGGTGCAAATAGCAGAACCAGAAGTGGACCCTGAAGATGGGACTGGATTGTTGCAATCTCATGATAAGACTATCAGATGAGGAGTCACTTCTCATGGATGAGCAAAGAGAGTGGTTTCTAGGGGTACCTGGGTGGCTCAGTGGGTTAAAGCCTCTGCCTTCGGCTCAGGTCATGATCTCAGGGTCCTGGGATCGAGTCCTGCATTGGGCTCTCTGCTCAGCAGGGAGCCTGCTTCCCCCTCTATCTGCCTGCCTCTCTGCCTACTTGTGATATCTCTCTCTCTCTCTCTCTCTCTGTCAAATGAATATATAATCTTTAAAAAAAACAGTGGTTTCTTGAAATGGAATCTTCTGGTACAGATGCTGTGAACATTGTTCAAATGACAACAAAGGATTGGGAATATTACATAAACTTAGCTGATAAAGCAGCAGCAGGGTTTGAGAGCACCAACTCCAATTTTGAAAGAAGTTCTACTATGGGTAAAATGCTATCAAACAGCATCACATGCTACAGAAAAATCATTTGTGGAAGTAAGAGTCAACCAATGTGGTAAAGTTCATTGTTGTCTTATTTTAAGAATTACCGCAGTCACCCTAGGCTTCAGTGACACCACCCTGATAAGTCACCAGCCATCAACATCGAAGCAGGAACCCCATGCTTAGCACTCTTCAGCAATAAGGTGTTTTTTGTTTTTTAGAGCAGGAGCAGGGTGGGGGAGGGGCAGAGGAAGAGGGGGAGAGAGAATCCTAAGCAGACTCCACGCCCAGCCTGGAGCCTGACGTGGGGCTCAGTCTCATGACCCTGAGACTGTGGCCTGAGCCGAAATCAAGAGCTGGACTTGATTAATATGAGCCACCTAGGTTCCCTGCGATAAGGGTGTTTTGTAATTGAGGTATGTACATTTTTTTAGACATAATGTTATTGCAGTTAATAAACTACAGTATAATGTAAACCTTTTCTATATGCACTGGGAAACGAAAAAATTCATTTGACTCACCTTATTGTGATACTCACTTTATTTCAGTGCTCTGGGATTGACAGATCTACAGTATCTCCAAGGTATGTTGTATCTTTATTGAAATTGAAAATGTCCTGTCTTTGTTAGTGGAAGCTTCTTCAGCCTGGTTCCTAAGTCCTTTTTTCCCCCCCCCTTTAATGTGGTAAAGTACACATAACATAAATTTATCATCTTAACCACTTTTAAGTGTACAGTTAGGTGTTATTAAGTACATTCATAATGTGCTATCATTAGCACCCTCCATCTCCAGAACTCTTTTCACCTAAAACTGGAACTCTGTACTCATTAACTGATTGATAACTACGCATTCTCCCTTTCCCCAGCCCTTGGCAACCACCATTCTACTTTCTGTCTCTGTGAGTTTGACTATTTGAAGTATCTCATACAAGTGGCATCATACAGTATTTATCTTTTTGTGCATGGCTTATTTCACTTTAGCATAATATCTTTAAGATTCATTCATGTGGCATATGTCAGAATTTCCTTTTTAAAAAGCCAAATAGTAGTCCATTGTATGCATATGCCATATTTTCCTTATCCATCCCTCCATTAATGGACATTTAGGTTTCCATATTTTAGCTACTGTGAATAATACCACTATGAACAACAACTCAATTTTAAAATGTGCAAAGGACTTAGACATTTCTCCAAATAAGGCATACAAATGGCCAATATGCACATGAAAAGGTGCTGAATCCCTAATCACTAGGGAAATACAGATCAAACTACAGTGAGATACCAACTCACACCCAACAGGATGACTACTATCAAAAAACAGAAAATGAACATCAGTGAGGATGCGAAGAAATTAGAACCCTTGTGCACTGTTAGTAGGAAGACACGATGGTTTAGCTACTTTTTTTTTCAAAAAAAAGTAAAAATAACCACTCATCATCAAGGAAATGCAAATCAAAGCACAATGATATACCACCTCACACCTGTCAGAAGGACTAAAATCAAAAAGATGAGAAATAACAAGTGTTGGCAAGGATGTGGAGAAAAGGGAATCTTTGTGCACTGTTAGTAGGAATGCAAGTTACTGTGGAAAACTGGAGAATTTTCAAAAAACTAAAAATAGGACTACCACATGATCCAGCAATTCCACTATGAGGTATCTACCCAAAGGAAACTAAAACACAAACTGGAAAAGATACTTGTGCCCCTATGATTATTGCGGCATTACTTGCAACATCCAAGATATGGAAGCAACCTAAGTGACCACTGATAGATGAACAGATAAAGAAGATGTGGTTTATATATACAATGGAATGCTATTCAGCCATGATAGAGAACAAGAACTTGCCATTTCTGGCAATGTGGATGGATCTAGAGGTGTTAGGCTAAGTGAAATAAGTCAGACAAAGAAATACCATTTAATTTTGCTTATATGTGGAGTCTTAAATGAATAAAGAAGGAGAAACAGACTCATAAATCCAAAGTACAAACTAGTGATTATCAGAGGGAAGGGGCATGGGGGTAAATGGAAAATAGGTAGAGGAATGTGGGAGATACAGACTTCCGGTTATGGGATGACTGCACCCTGGGGATGAAAGGTACAGCATAGGGACTATAGTCAATGGTATTGTAATACCATTGTACCCTTGTGAGCACAGTATGAAGTACAGACTTTTTGAGTCACTATGTCGTACACCTGAAATAGTGTGTAATAGTGTGTGTCAACTGTACTTCAATTTAAGAAAATGAAAACTAGAATTACCATATGATCCAGCAAATCTGCTTCTGGGTAAATACCCAAAACAACCGATGAAAAAGCCGGGCTTAAAAAAGAAAGAAAGAAAGAAAAAGCTGGGCTTCAGATATTTGAAAACTGAGTTTTAATCTTTTAGAGGAGAGGTTTTACCTAAGACTTATACATGGGTCATTTTGCCTCAGTTCTCATGTGTAAAAGCAAGACAGCACAAGCAGGGGGACAAGAAAGTAAATAGAGTACACCCAGAGGGGCGGAGTTGTCTGTGATGGTTGGTGTATAGGACTTGAGAGAGAGAACCCAGCCTCTGACCCAGGGCGTGGCCGGGTGGGCAGTACCCTGAGTGCCAGACGGCGGTGTGGGCATCCCGGCCTAATTGTGATTTAGGAATGAGACCTGTGTTTGAAAACAGACAGCAGTGGGGTGTGCTCAGTTTGTTATGTTTGTCTCAGGGAAGGTGGTCACAGGTGGTGAAACTCAAAGACACAGGTAACACACAGCCCATGTGGAGGAGCAGAGCAGGGGACGAACACAGGGAACAAGCCCTCGCCAACAAACGTGAGGATCACCAGGTAGCTGGAGAATCCCTTTCAGTCCAAAAATTTTGTGATCCCTTTCCTGATATTAAATTCCATTATAGGATGGAATGTCTCTAAATACCTAAGCTTTACTAGGCTTTGGAAAGAGCAGTTTGAGAAAAAAAAATGTTACAGATAAACTTAGTCTATTTTTGGCAACCTGTTGACTAGAAATTTAATGGCCTGCTTGAATTTTCAGGACCACGTGGGGTCCTATGTGGTAAGCAGCACTTCTTTTGGGGTACCGGGTTCACTCACTCAGTAGAGCATGTGACTTTTGATCTCCAAGTCATGAATTCAAGCCCCATGCTGGGAGCAGAAACTACTTAAAAAACAACAACAGCACTTCCCTTTGAGTGACCAGAGGAAGTGTGAGCAAAGAATGTGAAGACTCCTTCCAGCTTGTTTCCTTATCTACACAGTCAGGTTGATAATTCTGAGCCCGGTCATTCGCAGAGCTGCCATAAGGACTAAATGCAGCTGTGGTAAGGACTCTGGGAACCGTGGGCCAAAACAATGGCGGTAGTAATCCTGAGCCTTGAAGTCAGCAGTTGTCAATAGCAATTTTTCTCCTTATGTTTAGGATCAGGAAGAGGGTAAAACAAATTTCAAGGACTTTTTAGGTCTACATAAAATGATTTGTAATGTTTTCGTCATTTTTAGAAGTAGTCATGTTGTTATGTAATCCCTAACTAAAAAGTAACTATCTTGGCTCCAGCATCAGAGATGCTACAATCTTTAGTCAGCAAGACCACCTGTTTCCTACAATGAAAACACCTTTTTCCCTGAGCTGCTGCTTTTTCACCAGCAGCTGAGGTCCAAGAGGCAAGTCCTAGAAAGTGACTTAAATTTGTTTCCGAATTGAGAAGAATGCCTGACAACTGAGTTCAGTGAAGAGTTCCATCTACAGAGTGAAGCACAGACCGTTCACACAGTCAAGTCAGTCTCATTGTCTTCATATGAAATGTAGAATTCAGAGTTTGAAGTTAGTTGATTAGAAAAAGCTAGAGGGGCACCTGGCAGGCTCAGTCAGTAGAGTGTGCAACTCTTGATCTTGGGGTTGTAAGTTTGAGCCTCATTTTGGGTGTAGATATTACTTAAAATATTAAAAAAAATAAAGGAAGAAGCTAGAAAATACAGAATTCCTTGGGAAGTTGATTACTAGCAAGGCTGAGGGACAGCAGCAACCAGCCTCCAGCTTCCCTTCCCAAAAGAAGAGCCCAGAGCTAAAATCTTCGCCTGCGAAAGTACAGATGACAGGGCATGGAGTGACAGCTCTGCCGGTCGACAGCACACACCAAAACTCGAGCAGACACTGGGTTAGAGCTGAGTACCTGGCTGGCTCCTGGGACCAAGTGTGCGTTTCTGGGTTTGTTGGGGTTTTTTAAAAGTACTTGTTAAGGGGCACCTGGGTGGCTCAAATGGTTAAGCATCTGCCTTCGGCTTAGGTCATGATCTCCAGATCCTGGGATCGAACTCCACGTCGGGCTCCCAGCTCAGCAGGGAGTCTGCTTCTCCCTCTGCCTCTGCCCCTCCCACTGCTTGTGCTCTCTCTGTCTCGCTCTCAAAGGAATAAATAAAATTTTTAAACAAACAAAAACGTAAAGTTTTGAGTTATCCAGGTTATATCAGAATCACTGCTGATGCCCATGGGTCTAGGTGTTGATTCTAAGTAGTTCACACTTGTTCACTTCAACCCCAAGAGGTTGAGTGGACTTGGAGTTGAGCTCTCTGTGTGTCTGTCTCATGTCACCCAGTCTGTTCAAGTGAGAGCAAGAGAGAGACTGCCAGTTGTCCTGGAATGAGCCGGGGCCATCAGGGCTGCAGCCCGGCCCTCACTGTGTGACCTCTCATCTTTAAATGAGGTCATTAACACTTCCCTTACCCTGCTGTTTTGTCACTAACAGGCAACGGATGTAAACACCTAATACATGTAAACACCTAATACGGTGCTAACCTCTAAGACGGGTGGTGGCATGGGGGGGAGGGAGACACTGGCGTGGCAGGCAGAATCTTGGGCATTGATATCTTCTATAAAATGCCTGGTTGGTCAGTCAGGAAATATTTCACTCCCAGGAATCTGACGAAAGATAATGTAAGCCTTCTAGGCAAAAGTATACAAAAGCACGTATTTTTTAAATATTAGAGAACTCAGTCCCACTCTAATCCCAGTTAAAAAGCCCAGAGCTAGATAACTTCTAAGAATTATGTACAATACTGTTTACCACAAATACCTAGGTTATCATGAAACAGACTCTATCTTCCACTGTGGAATCTAACCTGGTCATCAACGCTTTTCTATTGCTATTTTTTTTTTACTACATATGTTTAATATGTTACTAAGCATTTAGAGCAAAAAACTTCACATCTGGGTTGTTGACCATCCACTAACTTCTATATTGAAAAGAGTAAAAGGCAAGGCCAGCTTACTACGGGTTCCAGGGCCCATGAATACAGGAAGTAGGGTAGCCAGTGTAAAAAATTTGTTTTCCCACCACGCTTACCAAAAACGTGTACATGTTCATTATTTTTACAAAGCCCCCTGTTTAAGAAAATAACTTTGTAAGAGAAAAGGAAGGCCCCAGAACTGTTCATGGAAAGTCTCAGTTACATATATAAATAAGAATCAGTGTTTACACTTAATCCTTAAACATTGAAAAGGTAGCCTCAGTAGGGAGCCTGCTTCCTCCTCTGTCTCTGCCCGCCTTTCTGCCTACTTGTAATCTCTCTCTCTCTGTCAAATAAATAAATAAAATCTTAAAAAAAAAAAAGACTTTTAAGGGCGCCTGGGTGGCTCAGTGGGTTAAAGCCTCTGCTTTCAGCTCAGGTCATGATCTCAGGGTCCTGGGATCGAGGCCCGCATCAGGCTCTCTGCTTGGCAGGGAGCCTGCTTCCTCCTCTCTCTCTCTCTGCCTGCCTCTCTGCCTACTTGTGATCTCTCTCTCTGTGTGTGTCAAATAAATAAATAAAATCTTAAAAAAAAAAAAAAGAGTTCTCGGGGGATGCCTGGCTGGCTCAGTTGGTTGAGCAGCTGCCTTTGGCTCAGGTCATGATTCCAGAGTCCGGGGATCGAGTCCCACATCGGGCTCCTTGCTCAGCAAGGAGCCTACTTCTCCCTCTGCCTCTGCCTGCCACTCTGCCTGCTTGTGTTCTCTCTCTCTCTCTCTCTCTCTCTCTGACAAATAAATGAAATCTTAAAAAAAAAAAGTTCTCGGTTATACATCAGTGGCAGTATATATAAAATCTAATGTCTGTGAGGAACATTCACCTCACTCCCTGGCCCTTGCCAAATGGCAGTGTCTGTGGGCAGGAAAAGAGGAATCCCATGCCCTCAATTTCTTTATTTCATGGAAAAGTTTATGAAAATGTGACTTGAGTCAGTGAAAGAATGAGTCATTTGTCATCAGAAAGAAAGGTCATATGGAAGTAATTCTGCAAATATTTAGTTGTGTGTAAATTCACTGAAGTTACTTCAACTAGAACTTAAGCTTAAACCTCACTCTCACCCTTAAATATTTTACAGGACTCTTTACAGCCCTCTGTGTACATCTGTCCAGTTTCCCAGCATTCCAGACAGGAAATGGAGCATGTTTCCTGGCTTTAAATGTAAGAGTTGGCCAGACACTGTCTTGTCGGCCCTGAGTGATCAAGAAGAGTTCAGAATACTTATGCATGTCCTGAGTTTAGAGCAGGAAACGTTATCAGTTGCTACAGAGCAGAACGATACCCCACCCTTCATATGACCAGGACATTTCTGAAGCAGCTTAACATGATGGAAAACCTTTGAAGTCGAACCTAAGATTGGATACCAAGTGTATGCCTCCAGTCAGGATTTTAAGCGTGAATGAGGCCAAAATAGGAAGGAAAAAGGTAATTTGTAGAAAACAAAGGAAGAAGAGAACTTTGGGAAAGAAAGCTATCATATTTAATACCTTTAGAGATAAACATTGCATGCACAAAACAGGATGCCACTTTTAAAAAGATTCTTTTTTTTTTTCCAGAGAATTAAAATCTGGTCTTACAAAAAAACCACCAAACAGCAGAAATGAGAAACAATGGAAAACACTGAGAGATAACATTGAAGAAATTCCCTTAAGAAGCAGAATAAACAGAAAGAGATGGAAAAACAGGAGACAGAGTTAAAGTAGGGGAGGCCCAGTCTAGGAGGCCCATTATCTAAAAGAGGTAAGATCCAGAAAGAGATAGTTTTGAAAGGGAGATGTATGGATTTGTGTCTCCCCTCCCAAATTCCTATGAAATCCGAACCCCCAAGGTAATGGTATTAGGAGGTGGTGCCTTGAGGGGTGATAAGGTCGTGAGGGTGGTGCTTTCATAAGGGGACCCCAGAGAGCTCTGTCTGGAGCTCTCTGCCCTGTGAGAACCCACTGAGAAAGCAGCACTTGTGAAACCAGAAACGGGGCCCTCCCTAGCTGCGGAATCTGCTGGTCCCTTGATCTTGGACTTCCCGCTTCTAAAACTGTGAAAATTAAGCCAACCAGTTTATGGTATTGTGTTATAGCAGCTTGAGCTAAGATGGGTGGAGAACAAAATAAAAAATTCAGATGCATTCCCAGAAGACTATGCCACTGAGTACCCAGCCCAACAGATGAAAATAAACCCTTACAAATGCACGTCATTGTGAAATTTTACAATATGGAAACAAGAAGTTCCTACAAATTTCCAGGGTGTGGCAGGAGAAGAAGAGAACATTTCTTAGAAAGGAGCAAGAATCAGAATAGCACTGGATTTCTCAACACTGAATGACAGAAGACAAAGGGGTGATGCCTTCAAAAGTCTAAGGGAAAAATAATTTCCCAACCTAGCATTCTAGAGTCAGCCAATCTCCCAGTTAAGTGAGGGGACTTCATTTAGACTTCATACACACCAGGTCTCAGATTTACTTCCCCCAGATGTGTTACAAGAATCTCCTGAATGATGTTCTCTCCCTGAACGGGGTAACCAAGAAAGGAAGGAGGGATTCTCCACAAGGTGGTGAAGAGATGCTAAATCAAGACAAAAGCTAGTAGCTGACTTAGAGCACGACCAGCCCAGACCAGAGCAGTTCAGAGACTCTGGGAACAAAGTCTTCGAGAAGATGAAACTGGTAGACAGTCTCCGGGCTTAGCATCCTGAGAGGGGGGAGACTGATATAGCTGAGGGAGGAGTTTGGAAGAGTCAAAGGGCAGAATAATCGCTGTGGTGTGGTGTGGTACAGTAAGGTTCTGACTAGTACTTCCCTGATCACAATGCCAGTGTGATTATATTGGGAGAATTAACAGGATGTGTGTGAGAGAGCATATATATATTTGGTGGGGGAGAGAAGATGAAAGACAATTGAATCTTCTAAATGCAGAAATCAAAGGATGATGGCAAAAGATAAAAAAATAAAGCAAGGAGTAACAATATAACAGACTATAGATGAATAGTAGTGTTTTGTCAAGGTCGCATTTCCCAAATGTAATCACTGTATTATGGGTAAGTGCCATGATGTCTGCAACTAACTCCAACAGCAGAGAAAGAGAGGAATGCAAATGTGATTACAAATGTGGATTACAAGGCCCTCTGTGATCATCTCTGCTGCTGTCTTTGTATCCTTTTGAAAATAGTGAAATTCTCAGTTCCTAGAATTTGCCAGCCTGTTCTCTCAGACCTTCACACACATGGTTCCACCCAGAACATTTTTCTCTCCTCCTCCCACCTTCTGTTCTTCCCATCTGCTGGAGTTTGTGGACTCCTCAAATTAAAACATTTTGTTTAATTGACCATCTCTCTACAGGAAGTAAGTTTTGTGAGTGCAGAGACCACGTCTGTCTTGTTCATCTTTTGATCCCCCAGAATGTAGCAGTATACATAGAACATAACAGGTACTCACTATGTGGTATTTGGTGAATGAATTAAACTGTGCTTGTATAAACAAGTTCTTTTTTATGTTTTAAAAAAAATAATAGCCCAAATCCACATGGTACAAAATGGATGTTAACAGCCAACAGCAACCTTTACCAGTTGACATTAGTAAAGTCATGGGCTGTGTCTGAATCAGTGCTGTGTGGGCTAGTTTCCAAAATTACAAATTCCTGCTCCAGGCCAGTCTCCCCTGACTTCTAGATATTTTCAACAATGCCAGTTTTTCAGAATCTGACCCAGTGAGGCTTGGGGCTGGAATTAGAGTTCCCAAATGAGCAGAAATCCCACCTGTTATCTTGCTTCACTTCTAGATTCTTCATCTGAACTTGCTTCAAACTCATCTTGCATACTGCCCTCAGCTTTCTATAATGGAAATAGACTCTAAAAAGAGAAATTTTGAAAATACTTTCTTTTGTTTTCTACATATCAGTTAATTTTCTCAAGGTTGTGTGGTAGACAAAATATGGCCCTAACCAGGACAGATGATTGGGAGTTTGGGGTTGAGTGACCTGTCAGCTGGATGAGCACCTCCTGAGAACAAGACCACCGAGGCTGTCCACAAGTGCATCCCCTGTGGGTGCGCAGGAAGGGCCAGGAGAGCTGCCCATGATTGCAGGTGTCCTCTCTCTCAGCTCTACAATTAATCGAGGATTCTTTCAATTCCAGATGGTCTAGTGCTGGGTTGTTTCACCTAGATATAAGTAAGAAATCCTTTTGATTTAATACACTTTAAAGAATCATGGGGCAGCAAAGCTAACAATGAATAGGAAGGAAGTATCTTTACGTCCCTCAACATTCTTGCTCCACTTCTGGCAAAATGTTAGACTTTCCATGAATAGCTTTTTCTGCTTCTCTTCTTTTCTTCTGGGTGGTTTTTGTCTCAAATTGTGTCAGCAAAAGAAAGGTTAAAAAGAGAGGGGTGCCTGGGTGGCACACTCAGTTAAGTGTCCAACTCTTGGTTTTGGCTCAGGTCGTGATTTCAGGGTTGTTGATAATGAGCTCCACAATGGGTTCTGTGTTTTTTTGGGGGGGTGGTTCTGTGTTCAGTGCAGAGTCTGCTTGAGACTCTCCCTGTGCCCCTCGTCTCTCTCTCAAATAAATAAATCCTTTTATTTATATATTAAGATTTTATTTATATAATAGAAAGAGCACAAGCAGAGGGGAGAGGCAGAGGGAGTGGGAGAAGCAGACTCCCATCTGAGCAGCAAGCCCCACATGGGACTCAAACCCAGGACCCTGGGCTCATGACCTGAGCCAAAGGCAGATGCTTAACCAACTGAGCCAGCCAGGCGTGCCTAGTCCAGCTGCCTTGAAGGGTTGAAAGGAGATTTCTTGCAGAAAGGTTTCAACTGGATTTAGAATCTAAATCTAACTTCAACCAAAGGAGGAAGGTAAACTGCCTAGGTCAACGGGTCCGTGTTGATCTGGCCCAAGAAGCCGCAGCCACGATCACCTGTGAGAGATCACCTGTGACAGGAGGCTCATTTGCTCTTCAGCCCTCCGGAGAAGGGGAGCTTGCTCCTCCTGGCACAGAACATCTGTATCTGGGGAGAACACCTTCCCTCCAGCCTTACTCATGGCTTGGTCCTTTAATAGTAGAAAGTTCATTTAGCATCCTGGAGACAGAGATAGGAGTCATGATGGACTAAACTAAATAAAATGCAACAAGTAAGACATTTGGAGACCATTTTCCCTGACGCCTCATTAAAAACCTCATTATAAACAATATTAAGAGGATAAATTGGGAGAGAAAAATTGATGATTACTGGGCGCCTAGGTGGCTCAGTGGGTTAAAGCCTCTGCCTTCGGCTCAGGTCATGATCTTAGGGTCCTGGGATCGAGGCCTGCATTGGGCTCCCTGCTCAGTGGGGAGCCTGCTTCCTCCCTTGCCTCTCTGCCTACTTGTGATCTGATCTCTCTCTCTCTCTCTGTCAAATAAATAAATAAAATCTTAAAAAAAAAAGAAAAAAATTGATTATTACAGTTTTATATTTTGTAAAAATGTTGTCCCCCATTTCCCATGACAAGATAGGTATTAATTCACACCAACCTGGGGGGTATTCTGGCTCATAGTTTAAACTTTTCTCTTCTGAAATATTAGAGCCAACCTTTTATTTCCATTCAGAAACCCTAACCATCCTGAACAAATACCGATTTTCCCTGAAATGATCTTTAGGACTGGTTCTACCGCAGGTCCTTAGTGTACTAGAAATGCTTAGCAATTCCTTGTCATGCTGAGTTCTTTTCTTTTTTTTCCCCTTAAATACAGGTAAACCACTGGACTTAACATTTTCCCTTCACCAACTAACATAAAAGATATAAAATCACTATCTTCCCTTAGTTGCCATAGTGCACAGTTGTTTTTGGCTGTTTGTCATCTGGTCTCCATTTCTAATAATGCCCAAGTCCTTTTCCCCACTGAGTGTGATTTGGGGACCTCTAAAGAGGAAAAGCTGGGCTCTTCAATACAGCAGTCTGTCCAATACCAGCCACATGTGACTATTGAGCACTTAAAACATAGCTGAAGAACTGAATTATTTACTTCATTTTAATTAACTTATTTTTTATTGAGGTATAATTGTTATATAATATTATTTTAAGGTGTGCAATATAGTGATTTGACATTTGAATACAGTGTGAAATGGTCAACATAGTATGTCTAGTTACCATCTGTCACCACATGAATGGTCACCAAGGTCTAGTTACTATCTGTCAATAGAATACTATTGCCTGTATTCCCCATGCTGTATATTATATCCCCATGACTTATTTATTTCATCACTAGAAATTTGTGCTTCTTATTCCACTCCCCTCTGGCGACCACCAATCCATCCCCTGTATCTATGAATCTGAGATATGTTTTATTTCTTTTGTTTTTGAGATTCCACATATAAGTGAAATCATACAGTACTTATCTTTCTCTGTCTGACTTACTTCACTTAGCATAATGCCCTCTAGATCCATGTTGTCACAAATGGCAGGATTTCCTTCTTTTTTATTACCAAGTAGTATTCCACTATACTGCACCTCTATCCGTTTATCCATCAGCAGACAGTAGACACTTGCTTCCATATCTTGGCTCTTGTAAATAATGCTGCAATGAACATAGGGGTACATATGTTTTCCAATTAGTGTTTTTGTTTTCTTTGGGTAAATACTTAGTAGTGAAATTAGTGGATCATATGGTATGTCTACTTTTAATTTTTTGAGGAAACTCCATACTGTTTTACACAGTGGCTGCACCAGTTTACATTCCCACCAGCAGTGTACAATGATTCCCTTTTCTCCACATCCTCACCAACACTTGTTGTTGCTTGTCTTTTTCATTTTAGCTATTCTGACAGGTGTAAGGTTATATCTCACTATGCTTTTGATTTGCATTTTCCTGAAGATGAGTGATATTGAGCACCTTTTCATGTGTCTGTTGGCTCTCTGTCTTTTTTGGAAAAGGCTCAGGTCCAACACCCATTTGCAAAGTGGATTTTGTTGTTGTTGTTGTTATTGAGTTGTGTGTGTTCTTATATATTTCAGATAGTAACACCTTCTTGGATATATGATTTGCAAATATCTTCTCCCATTCAGTAGGTTGCCTTTTTGTTTTGATTGTTTCCTTTGTTGTACAGAAGCTTTTTAGTTTGATATAGTCCCAGTAGTTTATTTTTGCTTTTATATCCCTGCCCTTTGGCGTTAGATCCAAAAAAATATTGCTTAGACCAATGTCAAGGAGCTTACTTGCCTGTGTTTTCTGCCTGTGTTTTCTTATAGGTTTCAGGTATTACATTCAAATTTTTAATCCATTTTGAGTTAATTTTTGTGTTTGGTATAGGACAGTAGTCTAGTTTCATTCATTCGATATGGCTGTCCAGTTTTCCCAGCACCTTTGATTGAAGGTGTTTTTTTCCCATTGCATATTCTTGCCTTTTTTGTTGTAATCTAATTGACCATATATTCAGGGATTGTTTCTGGGCTCTCTGTTCTGTTCCGTTGATCTGTGTTGCTCTTTTTTTTTTATGCCATCTGTTTATTTACTATAGCTTTGTAGTATAGTTTGAAATCAGGGCCATGATTTTGTTCTTTGTTTTGGCTATTTGGGATCTTTTGTGGCTCCATAAAAATGGTGGAATTATTTGCTCTAGTTTTGTTAAATATGCCACTGGAATTTTGATAGGGATTGCATTGAATCTCTAGATTGCTTTGGGTAGTATAGATATATTAACAATCTTAATTCTGCTAATCCATGAGCATGGGATATCTTTCCATTTGTTTGCATCAACTTCAATTTCTTTCATCAGTGTTTTATAGTTTTCAGTGTACAGGTCTTTCACCTCCTTGGTTAAGTTTAATCCTAAGTATTTAATTATTTTTGGTGCAGTTGTAAATGGGATTATTAATTTCTCTTTCTTCTACTTCATTATTAGTGTATACAAATGCAATGGATTTCTGTATATTGATTTTTGTATCCTGCAACCTTACTGAATTCATTTACCATTTCTACTAGTTTTTTGGTAGAGGCTTTCAGGGTTTTCTATAAATCATGTCATCTGCAAATAGTGAAAGTTATACTTCTTCCTTACCAATTTGGATGCCTTTATTTCTTTTTATTGTCTGATTGTTGTGGCTAGAACTTCCAGTACTATGTTGAATAAAAGTTATAAGAGTGGGCATCCTTGTCTTGTTCCTGATCTTAGAGGAAAAGCTCTCAGTTTTTCACCACTAAAGTATGATGTCTGCTGTGGGTTTTTCTTATATGGCCTTTATTATGTTGAAGTATGTTCCCTCAAACTATTTTGTTAAGAGCTTTTATCATGAATGCTTTTATGCATCTATTAAAGACATCATATTGTTTTTATCCTTTCTCTTGTCGATGTGATGTATCACTTTGATGGATTTGTAAATACTGAACCATGTCTGCAACCCAGGAATAAAACCCACTTGATTGTGGTAAATGATTTTTTTTAATGTATTGTTGGATTCTGTTAGTTAATATTTTGTTGAGAATTTTTGCATCTGTGTTCATCAGATATATTGGCCTGTATTTCACCTTTTGTGGGTGTCTTTATCTGGTTTTGGTATCAGGGTAATGCTGGCTCATGGAATGAATTTGGAAAGGCCCCTTCCTCTTCTACTTTTTGGAATAGTTTGAGAAGAAAGAATATTAACCCTTCTTTAAATGTTTGGTTGAATTCCCCTGTGAGGCTATCTGATTCTGGACTTCAGTTTGTTAGGAATTTTTTGATTAGTGTTTCAATTTCATTGCTAGTATCTGTTTAAATTTTCTATTTCTTCCTGATTCCGTTTTGAAAAGTGATACGTTTCTAGGAATTTATCCATTTCTTTTAGGTTGTCTAATCTGTTGGCATATAATTTTTCAAATTGTCTTATAATCCTTTGTATTTCTGTGGTGTTGGTTGTGATTTCTCTTCCTTCATTTCTCATTTTATTTATTTGAGTCCTCTCCTTTTTTTGATGAGTCTGGCTAAAGATTTATGAATTTGTTGATCTTTTCAAAGAACTAGCTCTTGGTTTCATTGTTCTGTTCTTTTGTTTTTTTAATCTCTATCTCATTTATTTCTGTTTTAACCTTTATGATTTCCTTCCTTCTACTGGGCTTTGAGCTTTGTTTGTTCTTTTTCTAACTCCTAGGTTGTTTGAGATTTTTCTTGCTCCTTGAGTTAGGCCTGTATTGCTCTAATCTTGGAGAGTTGTGTTTTAATTTTCATTTGTCTCCTTGTATTTTTTGATTTCTTTGATTTCTTGGTTGACCCATTCATTGTTTAGTAGCATGTTATTTCACCTCCACTTATTTGTGTTCTTCCAGATTTTTTCTTGTGATTGATTTCTGGTTTCATACTTTCATGGTCAGAAAAGATGCATGATATGATTCCAGTCTTTTGGCATTTATTGAGACTTTTCTTTTGTGGCACAAGGTTCAGCTGTTGTGACTGCAGTCAGACTGGTATATGTGGTTATCTTCCCCTCTCTCCAAGGCAGGAGTCACTTTGGAATGTTGCTGGTCTCCTCCAGAGCTGCCTGAAGGAGCCACTTTGGAGGGACTCCTGTCTAGTTAGGGTGGGGGTGGGCGGTTGGATGGGGCAGATCTGCAGGAGAAACCAGGGGCAGGTTGTATGGTGTTAGCAAGGCAGGTGGAGAGTGTTCATGCTGGTTCCTACAGATGTCCAGCTATCTAGGCTTGAGGAAGAAGGAGGGCAGAGAAATGTCACCGGCTTTTTGTTCATAGCAAAGGTCTCCTAAAGATCCCTGCCCCTCCAGCACCAGTTCTTGAGTTAAGTAAATCAATCTCTTTTGTGATACCCCAGGTGTTTTTCAAACTGCTGCTTCTATGCTGTATCTTGGTGGGTTGTTACGCATTTTCTTTAAGGTGTGTGTGTTGGTGGGGGTGGGGGGGTGGAGCTCAGTTTCCTTTTGCCCACTGGCTCTGCCAGAAGTAAGTTCACTGATTTTTAAAGTACCCAGAGTTAAGTCCTGCTTGTTGTAAACAAAACAAACAAACAAACAAAAAAACCAAAACCAAAAAAACCCCAAAAAACTTAAGCCTGACTGTTTTTCAAAGCCAGGTAGTATGGGGACTTCTCAATGTAGGTCCTCTGTGCTTGGGCTGCCTGGTGTGGGGTCTTCTCTCCTGCCCTGTGCTTGTGGTGTCTATCCCTTCTGTTTGTGGTTATTCTTGCTGTGAGTTTGGTTTCTGATCACATCCACACCCCTCCTACAGTTTTCGATATGGCCTCCTTTCTATGATTAGCTATGTAAAGTCTGTTCTGCTTGTCTTTTGGTCATTCTCTAGGCTGGGTGTACTGATGTGGCTGTTATCTAGACATGTCTGTGGGATGAGGTGAGCTTAGTATCCTCCTACTCTGCCATCTTCCCAGCAACCATTTAAGTAATTATTGTAAGGTATGTACTACTGTCATTTTATTAATTGTTTTCTGGCTATTTTTGTAGTTTCTCTCCATTCCTTTCTTTTCTTTTTTCTCTTTCCCCTTGTGGTTTTACAACTTTTTAAAATGTTCTGTTTAGATTCCTTTCTAATTTTTTGTGTATCTATGATACGTTTTTGCTTTGCAATTACCATGAGGTTCACATATATCATCCTATGTATATAATGGTCTATTTTAAGGTGTGGTAACATCTTTGAACATACCCTAAAACTCTACATTCTTACTCCCCCCCCCAAATTTTATGTTTTGATATCACTTTTAACATCTTTTTAAATATATCCCTTAACTAATATTATAATTTTAGTTGATTCAATTTTGTCTTTTAACCATATTAGTAACTTTGTAAGTGATCTACTATCTTTACTATTTACCTTTGCAGTGAGAGTTTTATCTTTATATGTTTTCTTGTTATTAAATAGTGCCATTTCTTTTCAGCTTAAGGAAATCCTTTAATATTTCTTGTAAGGCTGGCTTAGTAGTGATGAATCCTTTAGTTTTTTATTTTTATTTTTTTAAGATTTTATTTATTTAAAAGGTGGGGAGCAAAGGGAGAGTGAGAATGTCAAGCAGACTTGGCACTGAGCATGGAGCTCGACACAGGGCTCACTCAATCTCGTGACCCTGAGACTGTGACCTGAGCTGAAATCAGGAGTCCAACACTTAACCGACTGAGTCACCCAGGTGCCTCATAGTTTTTGTTATTCTGTAAAACTCTTTGTATCTCCTTGAAGACTAAATGATAACCTTGCTGGGTAGAGTATTCTGGGTTGTACAGTTTTTCCTTTTAGTACTCTGTCATGCCACTTTCTTCTCGCTTACAAAGTTTCTGCTGTGAAATCTGCTCATACTTAATAGGGTTTTATTTGTATGTAAAAATTGTTTTTCTCTTGCTGCTTTTAAGGTTCTTTATCTTTAATTTTTGGCATTTTAGTTATGTCTTTTAAAAAATATTTTTATTTGAGAGTGAATGAGCAGTGGGGAGGGGCACAAGGAAAGAGAGAGAGAGAAGCGGACTCCCTGCTGAGCAGGAACCTGACGTGGGGCTTGATCCCAGGACCTGGAGATCACGACCTGAGCTGAAGGCAGACACAACTGACTGAGCCACCTAGGCATCCCTAATGTGTCTTATTTTTAATTATAATGTGCTCTCTCTGGGTTCATCTTATTTGGAATTCTCTGGGCTTTCTGGACCTGGTTGTCTGTTTCCTACCCTAAGTTAGGGAAGTTTTCAGACATTATTTCTTCAAATATTTTTCTGCCCCCTTTTCTCTCTCTTTTCCTTCTGGAACCCCTATAATGTGAATGTTATTTTCCTTGATGTTGTTCCACAGATCCCTTAAACTATCTTCACTTTCACTTTTTTAAAAAATTCTTTTTTCTCAGGGCACCTGGTGGCACAGTGGGTGAAATGTCCGACTCTTGGTTTTGGCTCAGGTCATAACCTCAGGGTCATGAGACTATGCTCAGTGTGGAGTCTGCTGGGGACATTCTCTCCCTCTCCCTATGTCCCTCCCCACTGCACTCATGCATGCTCACTCTCTCTCTCTAAAATAAATAAATCTTTAAAAAAAATTTAAAAATCCTTTTTTTTCTTGCTGCTCTATTTAGTATGAGTTATACGTTTTCTATCTCTTGTTTAAGTTCTCATTTGTGTTCTTCTATTCTTCTGAGTTGGGTGAGCATCTTTATGACCTTTACTTTGAATTCTTTTTAGGTAGATTACTTATCTCCATATCATTAAGGTCTTTTTCTGGGATTTTTGTTCTTTTCTTTGAAACATCTCTGTTTCCTCATTTTGTTTGACTCTCTTGTTTGTTTCTATGTATTAGTCAAAACAGCTACTTCAAGAAAAGGAATCTTAGCACCTAGTTTTAGGCTGATTGGAAGCCAGAACTCAGGCAACAGCTTTTAAAATATACAAATATGTACAGTCTCGTGGGGCAATTGTATTTCCTCTTCGCCTCCAGACTAAGAGATCCAGAGGTGTCTCTAGGGTGACAGTTGCAAAAAACTGGGGCTTCAGACAAGCGTATAATCTGAGAATTCTCACCATGCTGTAGCAAGGTTGAGGGGTGAGCAGGGATGGTATGTCCCTGGGAGTGCCTTCTTAGCCTCTAGATGTGTGGGAATCCTTCAGCCTGTCCCTGAAGCTGAAGCTGTAAGCTAGGTAAATAGGCCTTTTTTTTTTTTTTTTTTAACAGGAAGACTGGAGTTGTATTTCAGTTTGCTGTCTGTGCAGTGCCTTGGGGGTAGTGGACTGCCAACAACTGTCTTTCCAATTGTAATAGTCCTGTGGAGCTCTGGACTATCAGCCCGCTTGGCCACCAGGGTCAAGCAATCAAGGGGCATCCCCTTCTATGGCTTTCGTAAGCCTGCAGGCTTTAGCAAGGCAGCTGGAGAGTAAAGGGGGTGGGTCATACTTGCTGGTTTCAGAAAGGCAGAAGGAAAATACCTTTACTGTGTGTCCCCCTGGGTTTCAGTAGTGTAGCGGGAGAATGGCTTGTCTGTACATCTGTGCCAGCTGTAGGCTGGGAGTGGGAGAATAACCTGACCATTCACACGCACTAGCCCCAGCCAGGGAGTGGGAGTCCATTGCAACTGCTGGCACTCTCTAGAGTCAGCAGTACCAGGACCACTCACCCTGCCCATCCACACCCATGGCAGAGCATGTCCAGCTCACATGCCTGTGCTAGTAGGCTATATGGAGAGTCCAACAATGCTGTCCACTAGTGCTTCTGTCTCTGGGGAGAGTCTCAACTGTCCCCTGCTCCTCCAGCCAGTGCCCCCACATTAGCAAATGAATCTCCCTCACATATAGTCCAGGTGCTTTTAAACTGCTGTTTTTTTCACTGGGTCTAGAGTGAGTGAAACTGCATGTGAGCCCTCTAAGAGAGGAATCTCAGTTTCCTCTAGCACTTTGGGATCCCAAGAAGTCAGTCCCATTGGCTTTCCAGGCCAGATATTCTGGGGACTTACCTTTCTGGGGTGCCCAATGTGGGGCACCAACTGCTCACTCCTCTCCTCCAGGAGCAGTGCTTGTCTGGTGAGATCCCACCCTCTTTTGGGTCACCGCAATGGGGGGTGTTTATTGTTTTTGCCAACCATGTTTCTGCTTCTCTTACCCATTCTGATGTGGTCCTTCTATCCTTTGTTGTAGACAGCAGTTCATCTATTTTTTAGATCTTTTTCAGAGGGAAATGATCCATAGGTAGCTGCAGATCTGGTATGTCCACGTGAGGAAGTGAGTTCAGGATCTTTCTATGCTACCATCTTGGGCATCCCTCTATCTTATTTAAATTTAAAAACTAATGCTCAGTTTTTGAAAAAATTTAAATATGGAACAATTTGAATATGTGAAAATACTTTTTCAGCTGTAAACTTTTAGAGATTTAACAGTTAACTTTTTTTTAAACAAATTTTTAAAGATTTATTTATTTATTTGACACAGAGAGAGATCACAAGTAGGCAGAGAGGCAGGCAGAGAGAGAGGAGGAAGCAGACTCCCCGCTGAGCAAGGAGCCTGATGCGGGGCTCGATCCTCGGACCCTGAGATCATGACCTGAGCCGAAGGCAGAGGGTTTAACCCACTGAGCCACTCAAGTGCCCCATACAGTTAACTTTTTATAGTTCATGTACTGCCACTGAAAATTTAGCCTCCCAATGAGATGTGTTGTAAACTTAAAACATACTCTAGTCATTTTGGGGGGGAAAGCATAAAATATCTTGATAATTTTTTAATGTTGATTACATGTTGAAATGGTAATAGGTGGGTATATTAGGTTAAATAAAATATATTGTTAAAATTCACATGTTGCTTTTTACTTTTTTAAATGTGGCATCAGAAAATTTTAAATCACACATGTGGCTTGAATTATGTTTCCCTTCCCTCTTCCTTTTGGAGGACAGGCTGGAGGTGGACGTGTTACCTGAGTTTGGCCAACCAAATGCTCCTTGGAGCCTAAGCACACACCGCAAGGACAGAGAAACGGTGGGGAGGCTGGAGAAAGGTAAGCCATGGCAGGGATTGCTCCTCCTACCTGTCTTGGGGAGATCCTCAGACATCCATAGCCACCTAACAGGTTCCCGTTTGCTCGTGTTAGCCAGTCTCTTCCTGGTGTTACAGCCAAACACCCTAACAGATCTCATCAGGAAGTGAGTCTCTACCCTTGACCCTTGTGTCACAAAAATCCCTGGTATACCTTGTTACCACTAAAGTCACAGGTACTAGGGCAGCTGAGTCTCTATCAAGCTCCTCCGGGGATTCTAATGCTCAGCTAGGGTTGAGAAGCTTAGCTTTAGATCTTTTAAGCATCTGTACAACCAGTGAGCAAACATGAGCTTATCCTATCACACTTCTGATATAGAGGTTAAATAAACTTCCTGGGATCCCTGCTCTCCTGCAGCTGGAAGAATTCCGTGCATTCAACACATATTTATTAAGGACCTATTATACATGCTTCAAGCATTGTCCTACATACTAAGGGTAAATCAGTGAGCAAAACAAAAATATCTCTCTGCTAAAGCATACTTTTTAAGTGGGGGAAAATGGGACAGTAAGCCAGATAAAAAGAGAAAAGATATATAGTATGTTACATGGTGACAGTTTTAAGAAGAAAACCAAACCGGGGAGGAGGTAGGGAGAGAGAGAGAGAGAGAGAGAGTTGGAAGGGCATAGAAATTTAGGTGGGATGATCATATAAGGAAAACCTAGGATGTCACATTTTCAGGAAAGGAGCAAGACTTGAGAATATGGGGTGGGGAAGAGCTTTCTAGGCAAACAGAAAAACAAGTGCAAAGAGTTTGAGGTAGGACCTTGGACTTGAAGTATGTATAAAGTTCCTTAATTATGCCACTCCTAACTTGTGAGGGTGAAGGCTGCTCAGGGCTTCTGCATGCTGGAAGCTGTCACTGAAGAGAAGTGGTGGGCAGGAGTAGGTGGTCCTGAAGGGTAAAATGAGGGGGATGGTGGGGTCAGAGTTCTGTGCATGGAGTTGGGGAGACTGTTGCCTTAATGACTTCTTCAACCTTGTATAGCTTGGTGTGTCATTTTGGAATTTGCATTCACTCTTGTCAACTTAAGGAATCTCAAGAGGATTAGGAAATGGAGTAAGTAGCTTCTGGACCAGATACCACCTGTGGCCAGAGGGCTGCCCTACTACACCCAGAGTACTCCTTGCTAAAGAGGAAATCTCAGGGCGCCTGGGTGGCTCAGTGTATTAAAGCCTCTGCCTTTGGCTCAGGTCATGATCTCAGGGTCCTGGGATTGAGCCCCGCACCGGGCTCCCTGCTGAGTGTGTTCCTCTGTCAAATAAATAAAATCAGAGTCAGAAGTCAGAGGTAAGGCACTGGGGGGAAGACGCATCTGCAATCTCCACCTTGACCTGTTTTGAAAAAGTGAAATAAAAGTCAGCCCTTCGGGGAAAGGAGTGCAGCTGAAGTACTATACTGAGGGCGAGGCGCACTACAGGATAATCACCCTTTGTTCGCACGTTTTCAGTGAAGATAAGGCAGAGAAAAGCCCATGTTTCACAGAGGTTATCGCACCACACACTTACGCTAGAATGTGTGTGGATTTTCATCATGATAAACACATAATTCAGAGATACTGAAAAAAGAAAGAAAAATATTGAGGCGGGATCACAAACTCTAAACGGTCTTTGCCCTGAATTAAGTGAGGACATTTCCCAGAATCCTGTTTATTTGGAAACTTGGAAATTCAAGCAATCACCAAGAGTGGTTTTATTTTTCTTAGCAGTCCTGACCTCCCTTTGTACAGAGAGCTAAGTCCAGCACTCTGGCTGATTGGATTGGATTGGAAAGCAGGAAAGTTTAAAAAGTGCGTGTATTCCCCTGGATTGTTAAATACTCATTAAACATTTCATCACCTGATTTGCCCAAACTGCTGTGCACCTCCCACTGCTGGGGCACCTATGTCCTCTCCAGCAACCTGTAACCCCTTCTAGGTCTGTGTTTATGCACCAGAGCTTAAGCTTCTGCTGTGATCTGTCTGCAGGCCTATAAAGAAATGCTTTGCCCCCCCCCCCCTTGCAATTCAGGGATCATCCATGCCCATTCATCCACTTTTTTGAGTGCTTACTGGAGGCCAGGCATGGTTCCAAGGACTGAGGGGAACTCCAGTACACAAAATAGGTGAAATAAGTGACTATAGGAGGGGAAAAGGGGTGTTTACATGGTAGTGAGCAGATCATAAATAGGTAGATACAAAATATGTCAGGTGTAGAGAATGACAAAGTATGTGGTGCTAATTTAAAGCAAGTGGTCAAGAAAGAAAGGAGCCTTTGCTAAGGTGACTTGTGAGCAGGCATCTGGAACTCTCAGGTTAGATCTTTTCAAGCAGAGAAAACAGTTTAGAACCAAGCCTCAAAGGCCTGGTTGGGGTTGCATGTTGGAACACAGACAGGAAGCCATGATGGAGGGAGGGAGCCAGGGAGATGAGCTCAGGTGGTGTCAGGGGATAAGCGCAGATGGAACCTGTTGGCCATGACAAGGACTCTGGATTTTATTCTAAATGAGATGCAAAGCCACTGAAGCATTTTGAGAGGGTCATGCTGACTGCTATGAGAACAATCTAGAACCCCATGGTGATTCAGGCAAAAGAAATGGTGGAAAAGACTTGTGACAGACAGACAGACGCTGGCCCAAAGTGCTAACAGGAGGCCCACTGACTGGTCTGCACACCCTGTACTCTGCTCCTTGCGGAGGAATCATCGAATGCCCGTG
This sequence comes from Ailurus styani, assembly GCA_002007465.1. Lineage (NCBI taxonomy): Eukaryota > Metazoa > Chordata > Mammalia > Carnivora > Ailuridae > Ailurus > Ailurus styani. The sequence goes on along the minus strand of LNAC01000601.1, from coordinate 691,046 downwards.
AAAGAGAGAAGCCTGGCCAAGGGTACCTGGCTTGATTGAAAGAAGGCATTTGTCCATAGCAGACATTTTCTTAAATACATTTCACCTTTTAATATCCTTTACTTAAGACCTTTACTAATTTAAATCCCTTCAGAAGCCTGGGTAAAAAGCACCTTGTGAACTTCCCAGAATCTGTTGTAGCTTAATTCACGAAAGGATGAGAAAAGTTTTTTGTTTTTTGTTTTTCTTTTTGCAAGCCTTAAACAACTAACAGTAAAGCATCACAATCCCGGACTTCAAGCTCTATTACAAAGCTGTATAGTACTGGCACAAAAACAGACACGTAGATCAATGGAACAGAATAGCCCAGAAGCAGACCCTCAACTCTATGGTCAAATAATCTTCAACAAAGCAGCAAAGAATATCCAATGGAAAATGGACAGTCTCTTCAACAAATGGTGTTAGGGAAACTGGACAGCAACATGGAGAAGAACAAAACTGGACCACTTATACCACACACAAAAATAAATTCAAAGTGGTTGAAATACCTAAATTTGAGACAGGAAACTTTCAAAATCCTAGGGAACACAGGCAGCAGCAATCTCTTTGACCTTGGCCATAGCAACTTCTTACTAGATACCTCTCCAGAGGCAAGGGAAATGGAACTATTGGGACTTCATCAAAATAAAAAGCTTCTGCACAGCAAAGGAAACAACAAAACTATAAGACAATCTATGGAATGGGAGAAGATATATGCAGATGACACACTGGATAAATGGTAAGTATCCAAAACCTATAAAGACTTACCAAACTCAATACCCCCAAAATTATCCAGTTAACAGGCAGAAGACATGAACAGACATTTTTCTAAAGAAGACACATGGCTAACAGACACATGAAAAGATGCTCAACATCATCATCAGGGAAATAAAAAATAAAAACCACAATGAGGCACTACCTCACACCTGTCAGAATGGCTAAAATCAACAACACAGAAAACAACAGATGTTGGCAAGGATGAGGAGAAAGGGGAACCCTCCTACACTGTTGGTGGGAATGCAAACTGGTGCAGCCACTCGGAAGATAGTAGGGAGGTTCCTCAAAAAGTTAAAAATAGACCTACCCTTCAACCCAGGAGTTGCCCTACTAGGTACTTATCCAAAGGATACTGCACCCCAATGTTTACAGCAGCAATGTCCACAGTAGCCAAACTATGGAAAGAGCCCAGATGTCCATCAACTGATGAGTGGATAAAGAAATGATATATGTATATAATGTAATACTACTTACCCATCAAAAAGAATGAAATCTTGCCATTTGCAACGACACAGATGGTTCTACAGAGTATTATGCTAAGCAAAATAAGTCGGAGAAAGACAAATACCATATGATCTCACTCATGTAAAATTTAAGAAACAACACAGATGAACATAGGGGAAGGGGTAAAAAAAGAGGGCAGCGAACCATAAGAGACTCTTTAGGATAGAGAACAAACTGAAGGTGATGGAGGTATGTGGGCAGGGGATGGGCTAAATGGGTGATGGGCATTAAGGAGTGCACTTGTGATGAGCATTGGGTATTATATATAAGTGATGAATTATTAAATTCTACTCCTGAAACCAGTATTACACTATATGTTAACTAACTAGAATTTATTATTTTTTACTAACTAGAATTTAAATAAAAACTTGAAATAAAGATAATTGAAAAAAATTATAAAATACTTAAATGATGCTATGGACTTTGCTACTTTTCACCCACTCTGGTTCTCCTGGACAAAAGATGGGCATGCCTAGGGCATGTAAGTAGACCCTAGCTGTGGGAAGAGCTGGGGTAATGCAGACCTGGGGGAAGCCTCTGTAAGTAATCACAGGTTGATGAGGAAATCCACTCCTTCATGATCATACTTTCTGCTGTATATTTCTAAGGTTAAAATATCAACTACCAAAGAGACCCTTAACTGGCTACACTCTGGGACAAGCACTGCCACAACTTCCATGACTGCTTTTGTAGGGAGCCTCACAGAAACTTCCCTGTTGGGCTGTCACGAGGCCCTTCCTCCCTGCTGCTGACGACGTGCAAATCTTGGAGAGATCTTGCCGGGTAAAGCACTGCCTGGTGAGCTCTCCTTTTCCTGCCTTCCTGCCGGGTGGTTATGATAGAGGGCAACTTGTCCCTTCGGAACCAGGGAGCATGGCAAACCTGGCTGACTGTCCCAGGTGTACTGCTGCATAGTGACTCCCAGGAACAGCCCGAGGAGATCCTAGAAATGGCTTTGAGCCCCCACACTTACAGTCAGGGCATTCATTCACTGCAGGTGAGGCAAAGCATCCCTTGATCTTTTCATTCTTCGGAGACTGGAATTTTCTTTTCAAAACAACCCCTACCACTCCTTATAATGTTGTATCTAAATAAATGAAAGGTAGGGGAGAGAAGTGAATATGGGACACATAGAGTGACTTGCCTTAGGGATGGTTGTGTATATGGCAGACATAGATAAAAATAGATGAACTGAAATAAGTCAACCAGCAATTTAGCCAGTTTTCCTCAAAGGCACAGGAAAAAATTACCACAAAATTATAAGAACCAGACATAACCTTTAATTTTAATTGTTCAGAAACAATCCTGGTTTCTTCTAAGTCACAACTTTTAAAACTAGAAATTAAGTTTGATAGCTTGGGTTATAATATTTTATCTGCTTCAAATGAGGATGCCTTATAAAATACCGTGGTTCAGAAATATCTGAGTGTTTCTACATGGCTTCAGTGATTGTCACAATAAACCCTCATAGGCAAGGGTCCTCTAGATTTAATAGTTAATCCCAGGGTACAGAAAGAAAAAAAGAGGTGCAGAGAGGTTAAGGCTCAAAGGCAAATGTTTAGGAGGCCCATGTGACACATGGGAATCAGAACCCAGGTTTCTCTTTGTCAAATGCCTGCTCTCCACTCCAAGAAGACATTTAAATAATCTCTGGACATCAATAAATTTATGTGATATGGATGCTAATGAAAAGAATTTTAAAGTATTTAGAAATAAAAATACTTACACTTGGAACATTTAAAATTTTAGTTAATAGTCCAATGGCATGCACACCAGAAAAGTAACAAGAAACAGGAGAAATTAATTTTAATAATATATTTTAACTCAGTACAGGCATACTTCAGAGATGCTGCAGGACTGGTTCCAGATCACCACAATAAAGCGAATGTGGCAATAAATCAAGTCAAATGAACTTCCTGGTTTCTCAGTGCATATAAAAGTTTTATTTACACTATACTCTATTAAAGTGTGCAATAGCATTGTCTAAAAAAACAGTGTGCACACCTTAATTAAAAATACTTTAGGGGCACCCGGCTGGCTTAATCAGTAGAGCATGTAACTCTTGATCTCAGGGTTGAGAGTTTGAGCTCCATGTTAGGTGTAGAGATTACTTAAAAATAAATTTTTTAAAAAGATTGTATTTATTTATTTGAGAGAGAGAGCACAGAAGGAGAGTGAGAGGGAGGAGCAGACTCCCCAATGAGCAGGGATCCTGACTAGGGGCTCAATACCAGGATGCTGAGATCACAACCTGAGCTGAACGCAGATGCTTAACAGACTGAGCCACCCAGGTGCCCCTAAAAATCCTAAAGAAGTATACTTTATTATTAAAAAAAAAATGCTAACCATCACCTGAACTTTCAGTGAGTCACAATCTTTTTGCTGGTAGAGGGTCTTGCCTCAATGTTGATGGCTGCTCAATGACCAGAGTGGTGGTTACTGAAGGCTGGCGTGGCTGGGGCAATTTTTAAAAATAAGACAATGAAGTTTGCTGCATGAATTGACTCTTTTCCTCATGAACTATTTCTCTGCAGCATGTGATGGTATGTGATAGCATTTTACCCACAGTAGAACTTCTGTCAAAATTGGAGTCAAACCTCTGAAATCCTGCCACTGCTTTATCAATTAAGTTTATGTCATATTCTAAATCTTTGTCATTTCAACCATCTTCACAGCATCTTCCCCAGGAGTTGATTCTACCTCAGGCAATGACTTTCTGTGCTCATCTGTAAGAAGCAACTCCTCATCCATTCAAGTTTTATCGTGAGATTGCAGCAGTTCAAATATAACAATAATGAACAAGTTTGAAATACTGCAGGAAGGAAGTACCAAAATGTGACAGAGAGACATGAAGTGAGCAAATGCTGTTGGAAAAATGGTGCTGACCTGCTCGATGCAGAGTTGCTACAAACCTCTGATTTGTAGGAAGTGCAAAAAAGTGAAGCACAATAAAACAAGACATGCCTTATATCTGCATTTTATCATTTAGATATATAATCACTACTTAAAAAGTATTAATGAGATATTTTACCTTTTTCTCAAGCTAAGTCTTCAAATTTGGTATGTATTTAACACTTATTTTGTGTCTTAATTTGGATGCTAAATTTTCAGTCAGAACACTTCCTCCATATTTAGATTTCATAAAATTTACATTTGAACAAGTTAATTCACATACCCAATTTATTGTGAGCATACTTACAAGTTTTCCTGTAACTGAGTTAAGAGTCGATATTTAATTAAAATTTTAAACAATCAGAAGTTCCTCAGTTGCACTCAGCACAATTAAAGTGCTCAAGAGTCACATGTGGCCAGTGGCCACTGTATTGGGCAGCACTGATTTAAAGAGCCACAGGATGTTTGTTTAGGGTGTTGATATTAATGGGATGGCATTCAGAACAGATGGTTTGTAATCTCTTCTCAAAACTAAATAACTTTCTTATAGCTTAAACTACCCACTGTTCTCATCAACATATTATACATGATTAAAAACTTTCTTAATTACATTTTCTTATAATATGCCATATTTTCTAGTAAACTTTAAACTTCATTCAGATTTTATGCCTACATGCTTTCTGTTGAATTATGAAGAGACTTATATGAATTCTAAAATGACTCAGTCGGTCTTTTCTCCACTGCAAACACTGGTATTACAAAGTATTAAAAACCATCCTCCAACACCAGTGTTAAGAAAGCCATCCCACTGTATTTTTTACAGAGCAATGACTCCTTGAATATTTTCTTAAATGGAACAGTTCCTGGGAATCAAAAAGTCAAAATCTATGCTCTAGCTCTCCAGTTTACCTCATTATTTCTTTACAAGTCCAATGTTTTAAAAATGAAGGCTAACCACATAGGTAATATACTGAATGATGGCAGCTATAGAATTTCTTATTTAACTTAAACCTTTGTGACCCTTGAAATTTTAAAACCCAGTGATCAAAACAGATGCTCAAATCTTTACTGAGAATGAGTAATTAATCCTGTGCTCAAACTGGTGCAAAATGAGAATGAGGCACAAATGCTAGAGCCCGTGAGGCATGTGTAAATATGAGACACCGCCACCTGCTACACCTTGGACCTCACGCCTCCAGCTTGGTCCCGCAGTTCCATCGCTGCAATTGCTGAGAGGTGGACTTCATCGGGCCCATCTGCTAAGCGCAGAGCCCGTGTTGAGGCATACCTGGAAAAACAAAAGGAGCAGGAACGGCAGGAGTTATCAACTGGGAACATGATACTTTAACGTCAGTCACTCTGACTCTAAGCCAAGACCATTCATTTTGGTCTTGCCAACGCAGTGAAAAGAGCACAAAGAGAATCAAGGAAAGTAAGCTCAAGGGCATGTGAAATGCCACTGATAGTTTTCACTTTGGGGAGAGGAATCTTAAATGGCCCAGTGCAAAGCAAAGGGCTCAATCCCAAAGGGTTTTGTTTAGGGTTCTAGAAGTTGCTAGAACTAAGAGATATCTTAGGTAAGCCATAGGGATTGAAGTAAAAATATGCAATACTTATATACTATAAATATGTAGTACTAAATATTTAGTTCTTATGATTAAAAATTGATGGGAAAAACTGGTGGGGCAACAGACTCTTGTCTCCAGTGTGGGAGAGAAGGCGGTGGGGGACTGTGAGGTGACAGGCACTGGCAAGTGTTCCTTGACTCCCACCAACCAGAATCTGGACATGTGATGGTCACTGGCCTGAGGCATCCCTGTAGAGGTGGCAAACAGTCCTAAGAACATACACAAGCCTGGGTCTGGGTGCCCTGTGCCATCTGTACTTCTAAGTCTGATCATTCTGGTTTCAGGATGAACCCCCAATGTCATTTCCTTGCTAGCCCATGAACCCCAATGTGGTAAATCTGCATCATTGAAGGGAGGAGCAGGATGGTGGAGGAGTAGGAGACCGAAATATCATCAGGTCCCAGAAGTTCAGCCAGATAGTTATCAAACCATTCTGAACACCTACAAACTCAACAGGAAATAGAAGAGTAGAAGAGTAGCAATTCTAGGAACAGAAAATCGACCACTTTCTGGAAGGTAGGATGTGCAAAGTGAATCCTAAGCGACGGGAAGCTAGACCACGGGGAGAGGGGCTGGCTCCCCGTAGAGCAGTGGAGCACAAAATTGGAACTTTTAGAAGTCTGCTCCACTGAGGGATGTGGCTCCAGAGAATAAGCCGGGAGGTGGGGGGTGGAGGGGTGGGTGTAGAGCCCTCACAGGGACAGTGTGGTCTCAGGACCCACAGGGTCACAGAAAGGCCGGGGGTGCCAGAGTGCAGCAGAGCTACCAGGTATTGAAGTGGGGAAGCCGGTGGCAGAGACAGAGCTAAGGAGGGGGCTCTCAGTTCGGGGTTACCTTAAACCATGATCTGCAGCACAGTCAGGCCACTGCTCTTTGAGCAGGGACACTACAAGTGGCAGATCTGGGAAGACTCCCTCCCTTCCTCCTCCGGGAGGATCGGCGCAGGAGCGTGATGCAGGAATCTGCTGGGTTTGGAGACTCCAAACGGGGCCGTGCACCAGAGATAGAAACACTAGGGCACAGGCTGGGTAAGCTCAGAGTGCAGCTGGAGACCAGGGAGATGGGAGGGATTGACTGCTTTTCTCTGAGGGTGCACCAAGGAGTGGGGCTCCAAGCTCTCAGCTCCTACGGGGGCTGGAGATTGGGAGGCTGCCATTTCATTCCTGCCCTCCAAAGCTGTACAGAAAGTGTTCAGGAAACAAAAGCTCCCAAGAGCGAACCTGAGTAGATTGCTTAGCCTGGCCCCTGGCAAGGGCGGTTCAATTCCACCTCGGGCAAAGACATTTGAGAATCACACAACAGGCCCCTCCCCCAGAAGATCAGCAAGAACATCCAACCAAGACCAAGTTCACTGATCAATGACAACTGCGGAACTCCAGAGCTAGGGGAAAGCAACACAGAAGTCATGTCTTTTTCCCCATGATCCTTTAGTCTTTCAAAGTTAAATTTCTTAAATTTTATTTTTTCTTATTCTTTCAATTTTTCCTCTTGCCTATTTTAACGTTTTTTAACTATTTTATCTTAATACCTTTTTAAAAATCTTTTTCAATTTTCACTTTTATAGTCATATTTTATCCCTTCATTGTGTTTTACCTTATTTTTTGTATACATATAGGTTTTTTTCATTAAAATATTGGGATACAATTTCTTCTAATAGATCAAAATATACCCTAAATCTAGTGCATGGCTTTGTTCTAGTCTCCACCCTGATCACACTCTTTTCTCAAACAATTTCTTATCTTAACAATTCCTTTTTTAAGACTCTTTTTAAAATTTTTATCTTTACAGTCATATTTCATTCCTTATTTTTACATATATATACAAGTTTTTCTTTCTTTAAAATTTTGAGAGGTAGTTTAACAGACTAAAATAAACCCCAAATCAAGTGTATGGCTCTGTCCTATTCACCAGTCTAATATATATATATATATATTTCCCCCCCTTTTTTTCTTTTTTCCCCCTTTTCTTCTCCCCCTGGTATTGGGTCTCTTCTGATTTGGTTACTGTATATTCTTCTGGGGTCATTGCTACCCTTTTAGTATTTTGTGCTCTCATTCATCTTTTTTTTTTTTTAAGATTTTATTTCTTTGTCAGAGAGAGAGAGAGAGCACAAGCAGGCAGCGTGGCAGGCAGAGGGAGAGAGAGAAGCAGGCTCGCCGCTGAGTAAGGAGCCCGATGCAGGACTTGATCCCAGGACCCAGGGATCATGACCTGAGCCAAAGGCAGCCATTTAACCAACTGAGCCACCCAGGAATCCCTCATTCATCTATTCTTATCTGGATAAAATGACAAGGCAGAAAAACTCATCATAAAAAAAAAAAAAAAGAACAAGAGGCAGTACCAACAGCTAGGGACCTAGTCAATACAGACATTAGTAGTATGTCAGAGCTAGAGTTCAGAATGATGATTATCAAGGTGCTAGCTGGGCTTGAAAAAAGCATGGAAGATATTGGAAAATCCCATTCTGGAGAAATAAAAGAACTAAAATCTAACCAAGTTGGAATCAAAAAAGCTATTAATGAGGTGCGATAAAAATGGAGGCTCTTACTGCTAGGATAAATGAGGCAGAAGAGAGAATTAGTGATATAGAAGACCAAATGATGGAGAACAAAGAAGCTGAGCAAAAGAGAGATAAACAAATAGTGGACCACAAAGGGAGAATTTGAGAGATAAGTGATACCATAAGAAGAAACAATATTAGAATAATTGGGATCCCAGAAGAAGAAGAAAGAAAGAGGGCGCCTGGGTGGCTCAGTGGGTTAAAGCCTCTGCTTTCGGCTCAGGTCATGATCTCAGCGTCCTGGGATCGAGGCCCACATCGGGCTCTCTGCTCAGCAGGGAGCCTGTTTCCTCCTCTCTCTGCCTACTTGTAATCTCTCTCTCTGTGTCAAATAAATAAATAAAATCTTTAAAAAAAAAAGAAGAAAGAAAGAGAAGGGCAGAAGGTATATTGGAGCAAATTATAGTAGAGAATTTCCCTTGGAGAAGGGAACAAGCATCAAAATCCAGGAAGCACAGAGAACCCCCTCAAAATCAATAAAAAGAGGCCCACACCCCATCATCTAATAGTAAAACATACAAGTCTTAGTGACAAAGAGAAAGTCCTGAAAGCAGCTCAGGATAAGAGTTCTGTAACATAAACATACAGCGGTAGAAATATTAGATTGGCAGCAGACCTATCCACAGAGACCTGGCAGGACAGGAAGGACTAACATGATATATTCAGAGCACTAAACGAGAAAAATATGCAGCCAAGAATATCATATCTAGCTAGGCTGTCATTGAAAACAGAAGGAGAAATAAAAAGCTTCCAAGAAAAACAAAAATTAGAAGAATTTGGAAACAGCAAACAAGCACTACAGGAAATATTGAAAGGGGTCCTCTAAGCAAAGAGAGAGCTTAAAAGTAACAGACCAGAGAGGAACAGAGACAATATACAGTAACAGTCACCTTGCAGACAATACAGTGGCACTAAATTAATATCTTTCAATAGTTACCCTGAATGTAAATGGGTTAAAGGCCCCAATCAAAAGACACAGGGTATCAGAATGGATAAAAAACAAGACCCATCAATATGCTGTCTACAAAAAACTCATTTTAGACCAAAAGACACCACCAGATTTAAAGTGAGGGGGTGGGAAACAATTTACCTTGCTAATGGAAATGAAAAGAAAGCTGGGGTGGCAATCCTTATATCAGACAAATTAGATTTTAAGCGAAAGACTATAATAAGAGATGAGGAAGGATACTATATCATACTTAAAGGGTCTGTCCAACAAGAAGGTCTAACAGTTTTAAATATCTATGCCCCTAACATGGGAGCAGCCCATTATATAAACCAATTAATAACAAAATCAAAGAAACACATAAACAATAATACAATAATAGTAGGGGACTTTAACATCCCCCTCACTTAAATGGACAGATCATCAAAGCAAAAGATCAACAAGGAAATAAAGGATTTAAATGACACACTGGACCAGATGGACATCACAGATAGATGCAGAACATTCCACCCCAAAGCAACAGAATACACATTCTTCTTAGTGCACATGGAACATTCTCCAGAACAGATCACATCCTGGGTCACAAATCAGGTCTCAAGTGGTACCAAAAGACTGGGATCATTCCCTGCATATTTTCAGACCACAATGCTCTGAAACTAGAACTCAACCACAAGAGGAAAGTTGGGAAGAACTCAAATACATGGAGGCTAAAGAATGAATGGGTCAACCAGGAAATTAAAGAAGAATATAAAAATTCATTGAAACAAATGAAAATGAAAACACAACTGTTCAAAATCTTTGGGATGCAGCAAAGGCGGTCCTGAGAGGAAAGCAATACAAGCCTTCCTCAAGAAACTAGAAAGGTCTCAAGTACACAACCTAACCCTACACCTAAAGCAGCTGGAGAAAAAACAGCAAAGAAAGCCTAAACCCAGCAGGAGAAGAGAAGTAGTAAAGATCAGAGCAGAAATCAATGAAGTAGAAACCAAAAGAATAGTAGAACACATCAATGAAACTAGGAGCTGTTTCTTGGAAAGAATTAATTTGATAATCCCCTGCCAGACTTATCCAAAAGAACAGAGGAAGGACCCAAATTAATAAAACCGTGAATGAAAGAGGAGAGATCACAACCAACAGCAAAGAAATACAAACAATTATAAGAATATATTAGGAGCAACTCTACACCAGCAAATTTGACAATCTGGAAGAAATGGATGCATTCCTAGAGATATATAAACTACCAAAACTGAACCAGGAAGAAATAGAAAACCTGAACAGACCCATAACCAGTAAAGAGATTGAAGGAGTCATAAAAAATCTCTCAACAAACAAGAGCCCAGGGCCAAATGGCATCCCAGGGGAATTCTACCAAACTTTTAAAGAAGAATTAATACCCATTCTCCTGAAACTGTTCCAAACAATAGAAATGGAAGGAAAACTTCCAAACTCATTTTATGAGGCCAGTATTACCTTAATCCCCAAACCAGACAAAGACCCCATCAAAAAGGAGAATTACCGACCAATATCCTTGATGAACACGGATGCAAAAATTCTCAGCAAAATACGAGCCAATAGGATCCAACAGTACATTAAAAGGATTATTCACCACGACCAAGTGGGATTTAGTCCTGGGCTGCAAGGTTGGTTCAATGTCGTGAATCAATCAATGTGATATAATACATTATGAAAAAAAAGAACAAGAACCATATAATCCTTTCAATAGATGCTGAAAAAGCATTTGACAAAGTACAGCATCCTTTCTTGATCAAAACTCTTCACAGTGTAGGCATAGAGGGTACATACATCAATATCATCAAAGCCATCTATGAAAAACCCACAGCCAATATCATTCTCAATGGAGAAAACCTGAGAGCTTTTCCCCTAAGGTCAGGAACACAGCAGTGATGTCCAGTGCCCCCACTGCTATTCAACATAGCACTAGAAGTCCTAGCCTCAGCAATCAGACAGCAAAAAGAAATAAAAGGCATCTGAATTGGCAAAGGAGAAGTCAAACTCTCACTCTCTGCAGATGATATGATACTTTATGTGGAAAATCCAAAACTGCTAGAACTCATACAGGAATTCAGTAGTCAGGATATAAAATCAATGCACAGAAACCAGTCACATTTCTATAGACCAACAGCGAGACAGAAGAAAGAGAAATTAAGGAGTCGATCCCATTTACAATTGCACCCAAAACCATAAGATATCTAGGAATAAACCTAACCAGAGAGGCAAAGAATCTGTATTCAGAAAACTATAAAGTACTCATGAAAGAAATTGAGGAAGACACAAAGAAAAACATTCCATGCTCATGGATTGGAAGAACAAATACTGTGAAAATGTCTATGCTACCTAAAGCAATCTACACATTTAACTTAATCCCTATCAAAATGCCATCAATGTTTTTCAAAGAAATGGAACAAATAATCCTAAAATTTGTATGGAAACAGAAAAGACCCTGAATATCCAGAAGAATATTGAAAAGAAAACCAAAGTTGGTGGCATCACAATTCCAGACTTCAAGCTCTATTACAAAGTTATAATCATCAACACAGTATGGTACTGGCACAAAAACAGACACATAGATCAATGGAACAGAATAGTGACCCCAGAAATGGACCCTCAACTCTATGGTCAACTAATCTTCGACAAAGCAGGAAAGAATATCCACTGGAAAAAAGACAGTTTCTTCAACAAATACTGTTGGGAAAATTATACAGCCACGTGTAGAAGAATGAAACTGGACCATTTCCTTATACCACAAAAACAGACTCAAAGTGGATGAAAGACCTCAATGTGAGACAGGAATCCATCAAAATCCTTGAGGAGAGCACAGGCAGCAACCTCTTCTACCTCAACTGCAGCAACTTCCTAGAAACATCACCAAAGGCAAGGCAAGCAAGGGTAAAAATGAACTATTTGGACTTCATCAAGATCAAAATCTTTTGCATAGCAAAGGAAATAGTCAACAAAACCAAAAGACGACCGACAGAATGGGAGAAGATATTTGCAAATGATATAACAGATAAGGGGCTAGTATCCAAAATCTATAAAGAACTTATCAAACTCAACACCCAAAGAATAGATAATCCCATAAAGAAGTGGGCAGAAGACGTGAACAGACATTTCTGCAAAGAAGAGATCCAAATGGCCAACAGACACATGAGAAAGTGCTCAACATCACTCGGCATCAGGGAAATACAAATCAAAACCACAGTGAGATACCACCTCACACTAGTCAGAATGGCTAAAATCAACAAGTCAGGAAATGACAGATGTTGGCGAGGTTGGGGAGAAAGGGGAACCCTCCTACACTGTTGGTAGGAATGCAAGCTGGTGCAGCCACTCTGGAAAACAGCGTGGAGATTCCTCAAAAAGTTGAAAATGGAGCTACCCTATGACCCAGCAATCACACTACTGGGTATTTACCCTAAAGATACAAAGGTAGTGATCCTCAGGGGCACATGCACCCGAATATTTATAGCAGATCTCCATCAACAGATGAATGGATAAAGAAGATGCGGTATATATATATACAATGGAATACTATGCAGTCATCAAAAGAAATGAAATCTTGCCATTTGTAATGACATGGATGAAACTAGACGGTATTATTCTAAGTGAAATAAGTCAATCAGAGAAAGACAATTATCATATGATCTCTCTGATATGATGAATTTGAGAGGCAGGGCGGGCGTGGGTTATGGGGGTAGGGAGGTAAAAAAAATGAAACAAGTTGGGGTCAGGTGGGAGACAAACCATGAGACTCAATCTCACAAAACAAACTGAGGGTTGCCTGGGGGTGCGGGGCATTAGGGATTGGGTGGCTGGGTGATGGACATGGGGGAGGGTATGTGCTATGGTGAGTGCTATGAAATGTGTAAGCCTGATGATTCACAGACCTGTACCCCTGGGCAAATAATATATATTAATTAAAAAATGTGCATTATTGAGCAAAATGATAATTATAATTATAAGCGCAACTATTTATTGGTATTGGGTACCTATATTACCTCATTTAGCCTTAAATTATAATTTTCACATCTTTCTTTTCTTCTGAAACAATTAGGGTCAAGGCAGCTGTAGATTTTTAATTCCATTCCACTCCAAGCCTGTCAAATGTAGATGATTACTAAGTGACATCTACTTACATGTAAGCCAGAGGGTAATCCTGGGAAACACCTGCACCTCCACACACTTGTATCGCCCGGTCAATAATTTTACAGACAGTCCGAGGGGCAGCCACTTTAATCATTGCTATCTACATAAGCAAGATATAAAAAGAATGTTCCTTTCTTAGTACACAATGTGGCAGAATTTGATATAATCTGTATTTTCTTTGTGAAATGAGTCAAGGGAACTTTCCCACATGAATTTATCACAGAAACAGGATCTTTGATAGAAGCCAACAAAGATTCATTGTAATGAGGCTAATGGCCATATTTCAGTCAATACAGACATTCTGGAAAGAGATATCTCTTCCATGTCATATTTTATTATTTATGACTTGCCTTGTTTCCAAAAGGATTTAAGGCAGCTGATAAATCACATTTATCACCTTAGGGATCATAAAAATAATTTTAGACCCTTCATTAATCAGGTTTTAAGTAATTTTTATTGGTTTTTAGAATTAAGCAATTATGTTCTTACTCCATATAAGCCAGAAACGTAAAAATACAGGGATGAGATGCATCTTTTACGAAGCATTTATACTATGTGGTAACAAAGTGCTATGCACTCTGTATTACCTTGGTCACTCTTCACTAGAACCCTAGGCCACAGGCAGCAAGGTCAGATACTTTGCCCAAGGCCACATGGCAGAAAGTGACATACTGGTTATAATTCCCAGTGTGTATAGTCTTGGATTTCCCTACTTCCTGTTGCTGCATCTTGAGAATGCTGAAGATATTCTACATCCTGAAAATCATTCTCTAAAACAGGCAAGTGAAAGAAAAACTAGCAAGTGACATATATTTGTAATCTTGAAACCAAAATCACAGAAACTGTTTCCAATATTCTCAGTACCATCAAGGCACCACGAAACCTGAAAAGCCCAATGGGTGAGGGAAACTGAAGAAGACTTGGCAGACAGTGGTCCAAGGGGCCTTACCTCCTTCTTAGCGCCAGTGCTGCCCAGAGTGTCAAAGCTGTGGGCAGCTTTCAGGGTCAACAGACGTATCTTCTCAATGGCAATGCGGCTTTCAGCAATCCAGTGAGCCACAACCTCCTGCAGGGGAGCAAAGGGCAGCAAAAAGAACTGGATAAGCTGGCATGAGTCCTCATCTAACACAACCTTGTAGCTTGGTGAAACACTCTAGGCCAAGGACTGTTCCCAAGCCTTACTTTGTTTTTTTAATGGAAGAGTTAATTCATTTGATATATACCAGCCAACCACATACTTTAGCAATACTAAAGTTAACACTGCCGGACTTTAGAAAGATATTTTATTTGCTCAGAAAAATAATTTATTTTGAATATCTTGATGTCTAAAGTCAAGATGCCTGAACTGAGCAACCATCTTATTGCGAAAAGATTCCTCCCTGGCCCTCCTGAATGCTAATCTCATAGTGTCATTGAAACTTGGATCAATGTCTGATGGTGGGCTTGCTTATAGACAATCGAGATGATGCCCAGGACGTCAGTGTAGGGAAGGAGCAGCAGTCCTTTGTTATTATTTAGTAAAAATGACCTTTGCCTTTGGTGAACAGTTCTATGAATTGTACCACATGTATAGATTGCTGTAACCACAATCAAGGTACAGAACAGTTCCATCTCCCCTTAAAGCTGCTGCCCCTTTTTAGTTACACCCTCCCTGACCCAAAAACTCTCGCAACCACTGATGGGTTATCAGTTACTATTATTTTGCCTTTTTCAGAATGTCATGTAAAAGGAATCATGTAGTATGTATTCTTTAGAGACTGGCTTCTTTCACTCAGCATAATGCTTTTGATTGTCATGGACCACTGTGCTATGTTGTTCTATGTACCAACAACTGTCCATTACTTTTTATCAATGGGTAGTATTCCACTGTAAGGATGTACCAGTTTGTTTATCCATTCACCTGCTGAAGGATATTTGGGTTGTTTAGTTTTTGGTGATTATTAACAGAGCTTCTGTAGTCATGTGCATACATGTTTTTGTATGACTATACTTTTCATTTTTTATAGCAGATGCGGGGAACAGAATTACTAGATCATCTGGCAAATGCTTATAAGAAACTGTCAAAGTGTTTTCCAGACCAACTGTACCATTTTGCACTCCCACTAGTAAAGTATAATAGTTTCAACTGCTCTCTGAAGCATTAGCACTTGATACTGTATTTTATTTTTTAATATACTAGTCATTTTAACAGTGCGGCGCTATTTCATGTTAGTTTAAATTTGCATTTCCCTATGACTAATGATGTTGCTCACCTCTTGATGGGCGTATTTGCCATCTATATATTCTCTTTGGTGGTGACATGTCTGTTCACGTCATTTCTCCACTTTTTAAATTGGATTGTTTTCTTTCTGCTGTTTAGAGAGCTCTTTATTAAGGATACAAGTCAGTTTTCACATGGGTAATCTCCCAAATAGTTTCTCCCAAACATTTTCATTCTCTTAATAGTAACTTTCAAAGTACAAATGTGATTAAATTTAATGATGTTCAACCTGTCAATTTTTTCTCTTATGGGTTGAGCTTCTGGTGTGTATCTTAACGTTTTACCTAATAATCTCGTCACAAAGATTTATCCCTATTTTTTTCCCTAAAAGTTGTATAATTTTACCTTTTACATTTAGATCTATGATTTACTTGGAGTTAAATTTTGTGTGAGGTGTGAGATTTAGGACAAGTTTTTTTTTTTTGCCTATGAATGTCCAACTGTTCCAACACCATTTACTGTAGAGATTAACCTTTCCCCATTGAACTGCCTTTAATTTGTTTTGCTTTGCTTTTTTTTTATCCATATGATGTGATTAAATAGAGCATTTGCATTTAAAATAGTCACTGATAGGTATGTTCTTATTGCCATTTTGCTAATTGTTTTCTCATTGTTTTCATAGTTCTTGTCTGCTCCTTTCTTCCTCTCTTGGTCCCCTTCCGTGTGATTGTTGATTTTTAAAAGCTTTCTGTTTTGCTAGGCTGCTCCTACCCAAACTTTTAGCTAAATAGAGTAGACTTTTGTTAGAGGTATTTTTCAAAAATTTTTGTCTGTGCTCAGAGGCATTTTCAATTTGTTAACTTTTTCAGCTCAAAGTCTGGAATGTATTAGGCAAAAAGAAAACGACCATATTGTTCTTTCAGCTTAGTCAGTGTCCTGCCTCCTCTTCATCTATCAGGGTCTTCCAATGTTTGTTTTATAGATAATACCCAGGTTTTTAGTTATATTCAGCAAGAGGAATGGGGAAAAGTACATCTGTTTCATCTTTCTGGAAGTAGAAGTCACGGGAAGTGACATTATTAATCTATGTAGGCACCTATAACCTGCAATGCAGAAAAGCTGGATTGGGGGGAATGGGGCTTGGAGCTGAAGCTGCAGTGGAGGCTCCCTGACTCCAGATCTGGGCCTTGGAACCCACGCATTCAGGCATGTGTGCAGAGCACATAACTTAACAACTTAAACGAAGTGGAATGATTTGTCAAGATTTAAAAACTACCAAAACTCACTGAAGGTGAAATAGAGTATTCTACAATTATTAAAGAAGTTGAATTCATAGTTTAAAAGCTCCTAAAATAAGAAATGATCAGGTCCAGATAGTATCACTGTAAATGTTACTAAATAATTAAAGAAGAAATAATACCAAATCTATGTAATCTCTTCCACAAAGTAGAAATGGAGGAAATACTTGCCAACTCATTTTATGAGGCCAGAATTGCCCTAATCCAAAACCAGATAAGAACAAAGAAGGCCAATATAGTTGCAAAAACCTATGAGGAAATAAAGCCCAGCAATATATAAAAAGAATATTATACCACAACCAAGTAAGATTTATCCCAGGAATGCAAGGTTCATTCATATTCAAAAATCAATTACTAAGAAAAATAATTATTGTAATATGCTATATTAGCCTGAAAAAGTACATGATCATGTCAGTTGATCCAGAATAGCACTTGACAAAATTCAGCATGTATTCCTAATAAAAACTCTCAGCAAAGTAGGAATAGAAAGGAATTTATTTAACCCAATGTGGAGCATCTAAAAAATTCTACAACATGCTTAATGATGAAAGAATAAATGCTTTCTCCCCAAGACTGGGAACAAAGCAAGGATGTTTACTCTAACCGCTCCTATTTATCATCATAGAGGAAGTCCTAGCCAATGCAGTGAGTCAAGGAAAAGAAAGTGCATATAGTTTGGGGAAGGAGGTAAAACTGTCCATATTCACAGACAACATGATTGTAAGAAAATCCTTATGAATCTACCAAACAAAACAACCTTCCTAGAACTAACAAAGTTTAACAAAATCATGGGATACAAGATCAACACATAGGGCGCCTGGGTGGCTCAGTGGGTTGAAGCCTCTGCTTTCGGCTCAGGTCATGATCTCAGGGTCCTGGGATCGAGGCCCGCATCGGGCTCTCTGCTCTGCAGGGAGCCTGCTTCCTCCTCCTCTCTCTCTGCCTGCCTCTCTGCCTACTTGTGATCTCTCTCTCTGTGTATCAAATAAATAAGTAAAATTTAAAAAAAAAAAAAGATCAACACATAAAATCAGTTTTTTGTCTGTATACTAGCAATGAACAGTTGGAAACTGAAATTGAAAAATGCTATTTAGAATAGAATTTTAAAAGGCACAAATCTAACAAAATGTGTAGTATCCAAATGCAAAAGAATTATAAAATTGATAAAATAAATCAAAGGAAATCTAGAGAAATACTGTGTTTGTGGACTGTTAGACTAATAGTAAAGATGTCAGCTATCTTCAAATTCCACAGATTTAGTGTAATTCCAACCTGAACCCCAGCAGGACATTTTTGTGGATATAGGCAACCTGTCCTAAAAATTATGTGAAATGCAAAGAAACTAAAATAACAAAAACAATTTGAAAAAGAATAAAGTTGGAGGAATCAGATCACTACATGATCTGAAGACTGTGTGGTATTAGCAAAGGGAGAGACGCATAGGTCTTTGGAACAGAACAGACTCCAGAAATAGACTCATAAAAATATGGGTCATACTCCCCACTCAGTGGAGAGTGTCTTCTCTCTCTCCCTCTCCCCTCTTCTCATGCTCTTTCTCATGCTTTCTCTCAAGTAAATAAATAAAATCTTTTTTAAAAATGGAAATATAAAAAAATAAATAAAATAAAAATGGTTGGGGCACCTAGCTGGCTCAGTCATTAGAGCATGTAACTCTCAGGGTCATGAGTTCAAGCCCTAAGTTGGGGATGAAGCCTACTTAAAAACAACAAACTGTAACAAGAGACAAAGAAGGGCATTATATAATGATAAAGGGATCAACTGAACAAGAGGATATAACAAATGTAAATATCTATGCAACCAATGTTACAGCACCTGAACACATAGAGCAAATATTAACAGACATAAAGAGAGAAACTGACAATAATACAATAATAATAGATTTTAGCACTACATTTACATCAATGGATAGATTATCGGGTCAGAAAGTCAACAAAGAAACAGTGTCTTTGAATGTCACATTAGACTAAATGGACTTAACATATACAGGGAACATTCCATCCAAAAACAACAGAGTATACATTCTTTTGAAGTGCACATGGAACATTCTCCAGGATAGATCACATTAGGTCACAAAATAAGTCCCAATAGATTTAGGAAAATTTTAATCATATCAAGCATCTTGTCCAATCACAATGGTATAAAACTAGAAATCAATTATAACAATAACAACAACAACAAAAAACCCCACAAACATGTGGAGGCTAAACAACAAGCTACTAAATAACCAATGAATTAACAAAGAGGAAATTAAAAAATACACGGAAATAGTAAAAGCAACTGTAAGAGGAAAATTTATAGTAGTATAGATCTAGAAACAAGAAAATCTCAATCTAATCTAATCTTACACCTAAAGTAACTAGGAAAAGAACAAAGAAAGACCTAAGTTATTGGAAGTTAGGCCATAATAAAGATCAGAGCAGAAATAAAATTGGTAAACCATTAATTAGCCAGTTTCATCAAGAAAAAACCAGAGAAGACCTAAATAAAATCAGAAATGAAAGAGAAGGAACAGTTGACACCACAGAAAGACAATTAGAAGAGACTACTATGAACAATTATATGCTAACAAAATGGACATCCTATAAGAAGTGGATAACTTCCTAGAAACATACAATCTTCCAAAAATGAGTCAGGAAGAATGATTTACTGGTAATGAAATGATTCAGTAATAAAAAAGTTCTCAACAAACAAGAGTCCAGAACTAGATGGCTTCACAATTATACCAAACATTTAAAGAACAGTTAATAACTATTCTCAAACTATTCCCAAGAATAAAAGAGGAAGGAAAACTTCTAAATTCTTCCTACAATACCACCATTATGCTGAAACCAATACCAGCTAGACACTACAAAACAAGAAAACTACAGGCCAATATCTCTGATGAACATAGCTGCTAAAATCCTCAACACCACATTCAACAATAAAGGGTCATCAACCACAATCAAGTGGGATTTATTTTGGGGGTGCCAGGATGGTTCAATATCTGCAGATCAATCAATGGATATACCACATTAACAAAATGGATAAAAGTATAAAAATAATATGATTATCCCAATAGATGCAGAAATAACATTTGACACAATTCAACCTCTGTTCATGATAAAAACTCTCAACAATATGGGTATAGTGGGAACATGCATATTATACATCATATAATAAAGGCCATAAATGACAACTCCACAGCATCATACTCAATGGTGAAAAACTGAGAGCTTTTCCCCTAAAATCATGAATAAGACAAGGATGTTCACTCTCACCAGTTTTGTTGAATATAGTGAATTAATACACGTTCTTTTCAAACTATTCCAAAAGATACAAGAGGAAGGAAAAACTTACAAATTCATTCATTTTTTTAAAGGATTTTATTTATTTACTTGACAGAGAGCGAGAGATCACAAGTAGGCAGAGAGGCAGGCAGAGAGAAAGCAGGCTCCCCGCTGAGCAGGGAGCCTGATGCGGGGCTCAATCCCAGGACCCTGAGATCACGACCTGAGCCGAAGGCAGAGGCTGTAACCCACTGAGCCACCCAGGCACCCCTACAAATTCATTCTAAAGGCAGTAGCATCCTGACACCAAAACCAGATAAAGACACCACAAGAAAAGAGAACTACAGGCCAGTATTTCTGATGGATATAGATGCAGAAATCCTCAACAAAATAGCAAACAGAACCCAACAGTACATTAAAAAAATCATCCACCATAATCAAGTGGGATTTATTCCCAGGATGCAAGGGTGATTCAATATTCTCAAAAAAAAAAACAAAACTATGTGATACATCACATCAGTGAGAAAGGATAAAAACCATACGATTAGTTCCATAGATCCAGGAAAAGCAGATAAAGTACAACATCTGTTCATGATAAAAAACCCTCTGCAAGGTAGCCTCATCAAAGTAACTGAAATCTCAGCAAAGAAGTAGAAGATAGAAAGAAAAACCAATTCGATATTTTATAGCTGAAAAATATAATATTTTTTAAAGAGATTTATTTGAGAGAGAGTGAGCAGGGAGTAGAGGTAGAGGGAGAAGCAGACTCCCCATTGAGCAGGGAGCCAGACGGAGGGCTGGATCCCAGGACTCTGGAACGTGAGCTGAAGGCAGATGCTTAACTGACTGAGCCACCCAGGTATCCCTGAAAAATGTAATAATTTAAATAAAAAGCTCAGTGGATGAGCTCAAAAACAGAATGGTAGAGAAGAGGAACAAATCAGTCAACTGGAAGATAGGACAATAGAAATTGTCCAATCTGAACCACAGAGAAAATAGACTGAAAAATATCATTAAAACAATACCATCTTAAGGACCTGTGAACTAAAATAAAAGATCTAACATTCATGTCATCAGAGTCTAAGAGGTAGAGAAAGAGGGAGAGACTGAAAAAATACTCAAAGAAATAGTGGTGAAAACTTCCCAAATGTGGCAAGAAATAAAACCTAAAAGATTCAAGAGGCTGATTGAATGCAAAGCAGGATAAACTGAAGAAATTCATGACAAGACACATCACAAACTTCTAAAAAAATGACACAACCATAAATGCAGTCAGAAGAATGACATCTCACCTATAGGAGAAATGTGTATATGCCAGAAGAGGGTGGCATGATATTTTTCAAGTACTAAGAGAAAAGCATCATCAACACAGAATCCTATGCCCAATGAGGATATACATCAGGAATGAAGGAGAAATCAAGATGTTCTCAAATAAAGAAAAACAAACAAAAAATGTCACCTGTAGACTCCTAAAAGAATGGCTAAAGGAATTTACCAAAACAGAAAAGATAAAAGAGAAATCTTAGGAAATCAGGAAGAAAGAATGAACATAGTAAGAAAATATACAGTTAAATAAAATTGGTTTTGCTTTGCTTCTTGAATTTTCAAAATTATGTTTAACAGTTGAAGTAAAAATTTTAACACTGTGATGTCATTCTAAATTTATGTAGGAGAAATATTTAAGACAATTATATTATAAATGAAGGAGGTTAAAGGGATTTAAATTAAGGGAGATGAAATTTCTATACTTCACTCAAACTGATAAAATGAGAACACTGGTAAACTGGTAAAATATATGTATTTATACAAATATGTATATATTTATATAATGTAATACCTACACCAATCACTAAAAGAGCTATACAAAAAGGTACACCCAGAAACACTCCAGATGAATCAAAATGGAATTCTAAAAATGTAGGAAAGGAATGCAGGAAAGAGAAAACAAATGAAAAACAGAACAAACATAAAACAATAAGTTAAATGGCACACTTAAGTCATAACATGAATTATTACAAAGACTGATAGGGTGGATTAAAAAACAAGAACCACCTAAGTGCCAACTAGAAGAAATTCACTTCAAATATAATGATATAAGCAAGCTGAAAAAAAAATGTAATATGCAAACATTAATCACATGAAAGCAGAACCAGCTATATTACTATCAGATGAAGCAGACATCTGAACAACGAAAATTACCAAAGACAGAGAGGATCATTATATAATGATAAAAGGGTAAATCCATCAAGAGGAATTAGCAATCCTAAATGTGTATGCAACAAACAATGGAGCTGCTGACTATGTAAAACAAAAACTGATAGAAATGAAAGGAGCAATAAACAAATTCATAATCCTACTTGGAGACTTCAGCACCCCTCTCCCAACTACTGATAGAACAAATAGACAATCGGCCAGAATACGGAGGAATTTGACACCACCAACAAGCAACAGGATCTAACAGACATTTATAGAACATTTCCACCAAACAACAGAACACACATTCTTTTCAAGTGTCCTCAAACATATAGTTAAGATAAACAATATCCTGAGCTATAAAACAAATCTCAACAAATTTGTAAGAAGTGAAATAATATAGTTCTGTAACCACAATGGGATCAAACTAGAAATTAAGAACACAGTAACAGGAAAATCTCCAAATACTTGGAAACTAAGTAACACACCTCTTAAATAATTCATGTGTCAAAGAAGAGTCTCAAAGGAAATTGAAAAATACATTGAGCTGAATTAACATGAAAACACAATATATCACAATTTATAGGACATAGGTAAAGCAGTACTGAGAGGAAAATCTATAGCACTAAAAAACACACACTAAAGAGGAGGAAAAGTCTCAAATCAATAATGCATGCTACCACTTCAAGAACCAAAATAAATCCAAAAGAGCAAAACAAACACAAAGAAGCAAAACTCAATAAAATAAAAAAATAGAGAAAATCAATGAAACATCTTGTTAATATTAAGCCCCAATAATGTAGTTATAAAATAACTACATTTTATAGTTTTTATATTAATAATTAATATATTTTATATTATTTGAAAAATCAGTAAAAACAACAGACCTCTAGCAAGAATGACGAAGGAAAAAGTAGGCACAAATTACCAATGTCAAGAATGAAACAGGAGATATATCACTAAAGAATATAGAGACCAAACCTTATCATATAATCCCACAAGCAACCCAACATTCAAGATTCAGCAGTGAAACTCGGGAGATAATAACAGATGCTTCCAGTTGGGCCATAATGGTTTTTTGCTGTTGTTGTTGTTGTTGTTGTTGTTCCCATTCCTAGTCATAGAACTGATGTTTACAGTGGAAAATAATTTGTTGGGTTTGACCAGCAACCAATTACATTGCTATTATTTGACCCACATTAACCTTCCATAGTCATTTTTATACTTGGTTATGTTTGCTGTAGTACATTTCTTAAACAGTGGTATTTGATCAGTTTTCCTATAACACTGATGTTCAACATAATAGCTGCCAATAAACACATGTGGCTACTGAGCTTTTGAAATATGCCTAGTCTGAATTAAGATGTATCATAAGTATGAAATATACACCCAATTTAGAAAAATAAGTTTTTAAAAAAGACTGTAAAATACTTAATCCTTTTATATATGTTGAAATGATAACATTTTGGATATACTGGGTTAAATAAAATAGATTATAAAAATCAATTTCATCATTTATTTTTAAAAAATGTAGCTACTAGAAATTTTTTTATTTAAGTAAATCTTTTTTTGAATGTTCAGTTACTAGGACATATTTCTGTTGGATGACTCTAGAGGTTGAAACAAGGCTCTGAATTAACTTCAAATAAGCCCCAGCAGTAAGTATCTTTTTGATAACTGTAAAGCTGGGTAATTATAACTTCATGAGCAGATCACAAATATATTTATTTTTTAGCTTTCAAATAAAGGAAAGTGTTCTCAGTTGGGTCTCTACTGACCCTAGATTTGCTAAAAAGCATTCAGAGGGCAGAAACTGAGTGCTCTAAGGAGTTGCCAGATTTATTTACTAAGACATTATTTTGATACAGAACTTTTTGCTTTAGTGCCTGGAATAATTTAGAAGGCAGCTGGAAAGAGTCTCCAAATTCAGGGAAATGGAATGTTACATACAGAAACTGAAAAAAAAAATCTGGCTCAGATTTTTGTTTATGACATGCCTCCACGTCTCTTTTGCTTCTGCCAGGTCATTTTCTTTGTGCCAAACGCAAGAAGTTTCCAGTGAAGGAAGGCATACTTTTGAAAGCTCAGGCTTGTTCTACTTGATACATTAACTTACAAAAAGCAGGAGGGAAATTCCCTCTGGTATAGTGTTAAAAACATCTCTCATGAAACTTAAGGAGAGTGCTTTTATATGTTCAAGATGTCTGTGCATCAACCTTTTTTTTTAAAGATTTTATTTATTTATTTGATACAGAGAGAGAGATTACAAGTAGGCAGAGAGGCAGGCAGAGAGAGAGGAGGAAGCAGGCTCCCTGCGGAGCAGAGAGCCCGATGCGGGCCTCGATCCCAGGACCCTGAGATCATGACCTGAGCCGAAGGCAGGGGCTTTAACCCACTGAGCCACCCAGGCGCCCTGTGGGTGGCAATCTTGAAAAAAAGAAGTGTAGGAAATGAAATTGATGCCATGAGCAACTCTTTAGCTCCTTCTCAGAGCAGCATGGAGTTGTATCCACGGTCCCAAAAGTTCACACCTTCTTACTTCATCCCCCACTGTCCATTTAATAGCTGAACTCCTTGTCCTTGCCATATACTAAAGGGGTTCCCCACAAATTATTTCTAGGTGTGCACCATAAAACAGGATGTATTTTTCCATAAGAACAGATGTACAACTAAATCAGATATACTGAATAGTGTTTCACAAAAAGCAAACATAGCCTATAGGAATTTAAGGTAAACAATATACTGTGAAATTTTAAAAGATGCTCACAAATGTACAAGGGGACCAATGTACTAAAATGTGCATGTCCAGCAAACACAAATACAATTTTACCAGCCCAATTTTGACCTAACACTAAAATGTTAGCAATCCTAAGTACTGAATATTAAAAAAAACAATTTTTCTTGCCTTCTTAAAAGTTAGAAGGACTTTTGGGAGATGATTTGAATATCCCACTTATAAAGTTTTCCAAGGAAGTCAGAATGACAGCTTCTTTTCCCTCTTGATATTCTTTAATTTTGATTATATTGCCCACATATAACTATATTGTTTATTGTGCTTTGTAAACAAGACTCTGTAGTACATAATTTATAATTCAAAAAATCATGAACATCCCACCAAATATTGGTCCCATTTCTACTTAACAGGGAACTCACTTCCTACAGAAGCAGGCCACTCCATTTTTAGATCTCTCTCCTCTCACTGAGTTGTAGGTTATTCTCCTATATTTCCTCACTTATTACTAATTCCCTTCAGAAATCCAAAAATAAGGCAAATCCCCCTTCTTTATGCCAGCCCTCTCAGATCCACAGAAAATGCTAATGTACCAGGTTCTCCAGAGAACAAGAGTCTGAGAAAGTTGAAGGAACTGTCCATACTCTTTATGCTGTGTTGAAGCACGTTAGGAATTATTTAATCTTTCACAAAGTTAAAGATCTCTCATTAGACTGTATTTACAGAAAAATATACTTTGTGGAAAGAAGCACCTTATTTACATAGAAGAAATCTCCCTATGATCAAGTAATGCTGTTTTGTTTCAAGGTCAGTGAGTGCATGTGGCTATAGTAAATTCAAATAAGTAATCATCCTTACATGTGAAAACAGTTTCTTCTTAAAGGCCACCCTCTGTGTTGCCCGTTCACACATAATCTGCAAAACGCGTTCTGCCACCCCTACTGTTCTCATACAGTGATGGATTCTGCCTGGTCCAAGGCGGCCTTGGGCAATTTCAAATCCCCTACCTTCACCTGTAAGAAAGAAAGGAAAACATGAAAGTGGCCACAGCCCACTTATTTTGTTATTTGCACAAATCTCGAGAAAACGATGCACTGCCCCCTCAATGAGAATAGCATTCTGGTAGGAAAAAAGTCAGCTCTGTAATAATGTTTATTATTTATGGAACTTCTGATTTCTATGTTTTTTAAGCTACCACTGTTAAACATTTTAATCCATTTTAGGAACTGTCTCTTGAGTACCAATGATGCATGTATTTTATAAGTGCTGCAGTGGTTACAAAGGTAGGTAAGACATAGTCCCTACACGAAGAGTTCAGAATCCAGAAGCAGAGGCAAAGATGCTAAGGATAAGGGATATGGAGGAGAACAAAGAAAGGCAAAGGAGAGAGAGATTGTATCCTGAGGGCCTGGCAGGCGGCAGGAGCTTGTTGAGTGGATGGGGTGAAGAACACAAAACCTTTCTGAAAAAAGTGCCATTTGAGATGTTCTCTGAAGGTTGGGTAGGATTTCAGTAAGCAAGAGGATGAGATCATTCAAGCCATTCAGTATGCAAAGTTATTTATGCTTCTAATGTGTTTATATATAAGACTTGAATTCAGAAAGTACATTGAGGTTCTCTGAAAGTCACATTTTAGGAAAAAGTATGTTGCTCTGAATTGTACATTTTTTGTACTTAGCTACGTTTTCAATTGATGTGATATATAAAACCACATCAAACACTTAAATATTATTCCATGTAAGAAAATCCACCATGAAAAAATGCTCCCTTATAAATGGGGTAGGAGGGAAAAGTATCTAAATCAAGGTATATTTTTTATCTTTTCCAGATTTAGACCTAAGAATATTTTAGTACACAATACTGGAGAATCATTTTTCCAACTTATCTCACCTAGTATTAAATTGGTGGTAGGAACTCGTACTTGATTAAAATGGATCTCAAAATGTCCTCCATGGAAATTATCTATAAAATAGAAAATATGATTTTAAAGAGAAAAATGAGTTGACCAAAAAAATACTCATATATAATTAATAATTACTCAAAGAAATTACTCAGAAGTAGGACTTAAAAGCCTTATATGTAGGATATTCTAGATAGGCCTTGAGCTCTGAACCCCTAGCACCCCATACCCTAGAAAACTCATCAACTCTTCCAATTAGAAGAGATTTTAGAAATCATCTGATCTAAAGTTTCAAATCATTTTCTGAAGTTGTAGAGTTACTAAAATGGAAGGTGGCTTCACAGATCCAATCAGATTATCCTATTATTATTTTATTATTGTTTCTTCTTTGAGACTCTTAATATATGGGCTTCCATAGAAAATTTTGCTTGGAAAAATAAAAGGTTCCAATAGTTCAAAAATTAAAAGTGAGTAATGTAATTCAAGTTTCTTATTTTACCATTGTGTAAATCAATGCCTGAAGATGCAAAGAGCCTCCTGGAAGGGACAGAGCAGGCTCAGCACTCAAAACAAAGCAGTGACTGGACCTGGAGGTATGTTTACTCCTAGTCCAGGCTTGTTCACTACGTGTTTGCCTCTTGGAAATGCTGGCATTTGATGGAGACTAGGAACATTTTTGTCTTTACAGCATACCGCCTACCCCTCCCTCCCGCTCCCCGCCTGCCCTCCCTCAAGTTCTGGAGATAATCTCATGCTAATTCCACACTCCTTTCCTGTCAGAATCAACATTAATAATCAATCTTCTTTTGGCCTTGGGAATGGAGTTGGAGAGGGGTTGGTGAGTTTGTCTGACTGAAAATTCAAATGCAGGTTCTGCAGTGGAGGTGATTTCTAGGCAATTTAAACTATAAATCCATTTTGGGGGTCTTCAGGCCATTGCTCTGCAACCCAACAAACCCCCATGCACAATTTCATCTAGTGAGCTTGTTCATCACCATCTTGCAAACTACGCTTAAGTCTGTCGGTGTTTCTACAGCTGCATTCTATGGAAGGTGATGTCAAATGTTCTGTAACACTAGTCTTACATCTGTTAAGAACATTTTTATTAGCCATATTCAACAATAAAGAGAAAGCCAGGGTCACCACAGAAGATCATATGGATAAGGTTCAATAAACTTTCCCATAGCATTTACCTGATGACTTGCTATAATTTAGTTATTTCCGTGTTTGTAGTTATTACTACTGTCTCCTTCCCCTAGCATGTAAGCTCCATGAGTTACAGAGATCCTAGCCTATTGTGTTCACTAATGTATTCTAAGCACCTAGAACAGTGGTGAGCCCTCAATAAATACTTGCTGAGTGAATGACCTGAGCAGCAAGGGAACAATGAACATAAGTCTGAGGTGGGTGGCAGGAAACAAGTGTCCTTGCTTTTAAAAATTCCACCCAAAGAACAAAAGGAAGGAAAAATTTTGCATTCAAATCAGTCAAAACTCATTGCTTATTAATAGCTTTTATAGTTTGACTGGTTAAGAAAGCTAAACTTGAAGACAAAAGTGAATTTTATTGGGGTGCCTGGGTGGTTCAGCTGGTTAAGCATCTATCTCTTGATTTTGGCTCGGGTGAAGATCTCAGGGCTGTAAGCTCAAGTCCTGCAGTGGGATACACACTAGGCTTGGAGACTGTTTAAGAGTCTCTCTCTCCCTCTGTCCCTCACCCCCATTCTCTTTCTCTCTCTCTAAAAAAAAGGAATTTTATTATGGATAACTTAGATTTAATTTTTCTAAGTCTATTCATTATTCCATTCTCCCAGATGACAGAAGCAGCAGTCTTAGTTGCTGCTCCATGAATACCCTTTCCCAAAAGAAAACAAAATGAGGTCCAATGCTGCATCACTTCTCTTATTTGCTCTATTCTGAGTTCCACTGGCATTTATATTAAGATAGTTGTCAGCACCAAAGGACTTCTAAGAACACATCTCCTACATTATAATGCTATCTGTTTCCTTCAGTGTTGCTGCATATTCCAGGTGTCCTGGTTGCTAATGCATGCTCATATTGGTTGAGTACTTACCCATGTAGCCAAAAACTGACAAAGGCCTTATTATTTCTACTCCAGGTGTGTTGATAGGAACAAGAATCATGCTGTGTTGTTTGTGTCTGGTTAAAGAAAAACAGATGTTAGGAAAAGTATGATAAGTGGAAAAATTAAACAGATGCTAGGTGGAGTTGCAACTGTCATTTTTTTTGTTGTTATTATGTAATCATGTAAGCAATGATGTCTGGAACTGGAATTGTGTAAAAGACATACATCAAGCAGAGTTGGATGTTGGCTGTGATCTGGAACAGTAACAATGATTTGAAAATAAGTTAGTTATTTGAGCTTTCTCATTGCTCAGCAATGGAAACTGGGAGCTGATACACAATATCAAATGTTGCAAGACTGTATCACCTTAAAAAAGAGACTATATCACCTTTGATCTATATATCTAATCACTTAATTACTTACAGACAGTTCTGAAAATATTTATGTATTTTATAATCTGATCCAAACAGCTTTGAGGATTCAGCAACAGTTTTTAATATAGGAAATTCCAGAGTGAAGAACGTAGAGCAACACTTCCTAAAATGTTTCTTAAATATTATCTTATAGTGAAATAACTGTGAAACACAAATGTGACATTAATCTCATCATATATTTTATATTGTTATGATTTGTAAGTCTAAATGGTACATTAAAAAAATATTTTAGAGCAGGAGGGAGAGACAGAGAGGTAGAATGGGCAGAAGGAGAGTGAGAATCTTAAGCAGGCTCCATGCCCTGTACAGAGCCCGACACAGGGCTCAGTCTCACAACCCTGAGACCATGACCTGAGCAGAAATCAAGAGTTGGACACTTAACTGACTGAGCCACCCAGGTGCTCAGACCAAATGGTGCATTTTAAGTATATTACATAGGTAGAAAGAGCAATTATTATTCCCAAAGAGATTACTCAATCACAATTACTTTATTTCTCAATCACAATTACATTTATTACCTGGTTGCAGAGGCATTTTTAGTTCTTCCCAAAACAACTGCAATTGTACACTTTGGATTTCCAGCTCCTAAAGCCAGGGGAAAGTAAGCAGAATACATCATAAAAAGAAAGTTTTAGTCTGACATTTCACCCTAAAAGTTTTAATCCTTCTAAGTTTATCTTGCAAAAAAAAAAAGGAAGAAAACCCTTAATTTATTAAAAAATGCTCATGTGCAAAACTATACATCACCCAAGAAAAATGACCAGGCAAAGCCAAGAATGGACTCCATCAATGAGAGCTGCTGCACAAGTATAACCAGAAGTCAAAGCCATGAAACAGCTGCAACCCTTAAGACAAAATGATGGCTCTCCCATTCATACTATGTCAGCATGTTAGAAAGGTTGTAAAAATCTTCTAGTATATTTCCTCCTGTTTAGATTTCCTATTTTTTGACATATGAACAACAAAGTATTAAATCTCACATGGTATTAACTACCCAGCCAGTGGCTGAGAAAGACCTCATTTCCCCCACCATGGAGTTGGGTAAAGGTGAGTTGGTCTGAGGATCTTAGTACCCATCCTGACTATACCATTTGGTCAAGACATACTAAGGAGCAGCTGAGGATGATTTACCTGGAGTTGTCCACATATATAAGGCTCTGATTCCACCATCAATAAGCCTAGGTTCTCATTTTTTTTATTTATTAAAGGTCAGGAATTTGATATATAAAATTCTTTCCATTTTAATGTAAACTTTTATTTGATTACAGTTCACAGCTCTATGGTAATTCCCCAAAGGGGCCTTCTTACAAAAACTACTTTTCTTTTTCACCAGTTAAGTCTAAGTACCATCCCTCAGGGAAACTATCATTTAACTGGCTTTCTAATTACAAGGCCACACACCACAGGATCAGACTAAGTTAAACACATCTGTAAAAGCCTTTGAACAAATTATCAGATTCTTTTTCTAACTACTTATTAAAAAATGGTTTCAAGAGATCTGAAATCATATGAACATTCAAAGAGAAATATTGGGAATTATGTCAAATACAGCAGTGCCCCCTTATCCACAAGGGATATATGTTCTAAGATCCCTAATAGATGCCTGAGACTGCAACTGGACCAAACCCTATATATACTGCTTTTTCCCATACATACACACATATGATAAAGTTTAATTTATAACTTAGACATAGTAAGAGATTAACCACAACTAATAAAATAGAACAATTATAACAATATACTGTAATAAAAGGTTGTGAATGTTGTTGATTAGGCAAGAAACAGAGACCACAGCAAACAGAGATAAAGAAACAGAAGGATAAAAGTCAAGAGTAAAGCTAGAGAGAAGTAGTTTACTTTAAACCCCAGGACTCACACAGGAAATTTTAAAATTCCTTACAGTTGAATCTCTGGCTCTATAGAAGAAACAAATGAAACAGAATGTACAGTTATAACTGTACTTTTGTTGTGTTTTTGGTCTATTTGAGGAGATACTAAATAAACAGAAAACCATATAGTAGAAACCAATCTAGAATTTGCTAGAGCTCAGAATGGACACCGAATTGGTAGCTTGTTTGTTATTTACTTATTTAGAGAACATGCACATGAGCAGGGGGAGGGGCAGAGGAAGAAGGAGAGAGAAAATCCCAAGCAGGCATCACACTCAGCAAGGAGCCCTACCTGGGGCTCGATCCTACGACCCTGAGATCATGACCTGAGCCAAAATCAAGAGTCGGATGTTGAACCAACTGAACAGTCCAGGCGCCCCTTCGTAGCTTTTCTAAAATGAACATGGAGAGATTAAAGATTGCAGAAATTTACTTTTCCCCATTACTCCTGAAATTCCATTGAAATATACGTGTGTGTGTGTGTGTGTGTGTGTGTGTGTGTGTGTGTGTGTGTGTGTGTATTTATATATATCTGTTCAGGTTTTCTATTTCTTCCTGGTTCAGTTTTGGTAGTTTATATATCTCTAGGAATGCATCCATTTCTTCCAGATTGTCAAATTTGCTGGTGTAGAGTTGCTCCTAATATATTCTTATAATTGTTTGTATTTCTTTGCTGTTGGTTGTGATCTCTCCTCTTTCATTCACGGTTTTATTAATTTGGGTCCTTCCTCTGTTCTTTTGGATAAGTCTGGCAGGGGATTATCAAATTAATTCTTTCCAAGAAACAGCTCCTAGTTTCATTGATGTGTTCTACTATTCTTTTGGTTTCTACTTCATTGATTTCTGCTCTGATCTTTACTACTTCTCTTCTCCTGCTGGGTTTAGGCTTTCTTTGCTGTTTTTTCTCCAGCTGCTTTAGGTGTAGGGTTAGGTTGTGTACTTGAGACCTTTCTAGTTTCTTGAGGAAGGCTTGTATTGCTTTCCTCTCAGGACCGCCTTTGCTGCATCCCAAAGATTTTGAACAGTTGTGTTTTCATTTTCATTTGTTTCAATGAATTTTTATATTCTTCTTTAATTTCCTGGTTGACCCATTCATTCTTTAGCCTCCATGTATTTGAGTTCTTCCCAACTTTCCTCTTGTGGTTGAGTTCTAGTTTCAGAGCATTGTGGTCTGAAAATATGCAGGGAATGATCCTAGTCTTTTGGTACCACTTGAGACCTGATTTGTGACCCAGGATGTGATCTATTCTGGAGAATGTTCCATGTGCACTAAGAAGAATGTGTATTCTGTTGCTTTGGGGTGGAATGTTCTGCATCTATCTGTGATGTCCATCTGGTCCAGTGTGTCATTTAAAGCCCTTATTTCCTTGTTGATCTTTTGCTTAGATGATCTGTCCATTTCATTGAGGGGAGTGTTAATATCCCCTAGTATTATTGTATTATTGTTGATGTGTTTCTTTGATTTTGTTATTAATTGGTTTAAATAATTGGCTGCTCCCATATTAGGGGCATAGATATTAAAATTGTTAGATCTTCTTATTGGACAGACCCTTTAAGTATGATATAGTATCCTTCCTCATCTCTTATTATAGTCTTTCACTTAAAATCTAATTTGTCTGATATAAGGATTGCCACCCCAGCTTTCTTTTCATGTCCATTAGCAAGGTAAATTATTTCCCACCCCCTCACTTTAAATCTGGAGGTGTCTTTGGATCCAAAGTGAGTTCCTTGCAGACAGCATATTGATGGGTCTTGTTTTTTTATCGATTCTGATACCCTATGCCTTTTGATTGGGGCATTTAGCCCATTCACATTCAGGGTAACTATTGAAAGATATGAATTTAGTGCCAGTGTATTGCCTGTATGGTGACTATTACTGTATATTGTCTCTGTTCATCTCTGGTCTGTTACTTTTACGATCTCTCTATAACCAGTAAGGAGATTAAAGCAATAATCAAAAATCTCCCAACAAACAAGAGTCCAGGGCCAGATGGCATCCCAGGGGAATTCTACCAAACTTTTAAAGAAGAATTAATACCCATTCTCCTGAAACTGTTCCAAAAAACAGAAATGGAAGGAAAACTTTCAAATGCATTTTATGAGGCCAGCATTATCTTGATCCCAAAACCAGACAAAGACCCCATCAAAAAGAAGAATTACTGACCAATATCTCTGATGAACATGGATGCAAAAATTCTCACCTAAATATTAGCCAATAGGATCCAACAGTACATTAAAATGATTATTCACCACGACCAAGTGGGATTTAGTCCTGGGCTGCAAGGTTGGTTCAACATCCGCGAGTCAATCAATGTGATATAATACATTATGAAAAAAAAGAACAAGAACCATATAATCCTTCCAATAGATGCTGAAAAAGCATTTGACAAAGTACAGGATCCTTTCTTGATCAAAACTCTTCACAGTGTAGGCATAGAGGGTACATACGTCAATATCATCAAAGCCATCTATGAAAAACCCACAGCCAATATCATTCTCAATGGAGAAAAACTGAGAGCTTTTCCCCTAAAATCAGGAACACGGCAGGGCTGTCCACTATCACCACTGCTATTGAACATAGTACTAGAAGTCCTAGCCTCAGCAATCAGACAACAAAAAGAAATAAAAGGCATCTGAATTGGCAAAGGAGAAGTCAAACTCTCACTCCTTGCTGATGATATACTTTATGTGGAAAGCCCAAAAGACTCCACTCCAAAACTGCTAGAACTCATACAGGAATTCAGTAAAGTGTCAGGATATAAAATCAATGCGCAGAAACCAGTCACATTTCTATACACCAACAGCGAGACAGAAGAAAGAGAAATTAAGGAGTCGATCCCATTTACAATTGCACCCAAAACCATAAGATATCTAGGAATAAACCTAACCAGAGAGGCAAAGAATCTGTATTCAGAAAACTATAAAGTACTCATGAAAGAAATTGAGGAAGACACAAAGAAAAACATTCCATGCTCATGGATTGGAAGAACAAATACTGTGAAAATGTCTATGCTACCTAAAGCAATCTACACATTTAACTTAATCCCTATCAAAATGCCATCAATGTTTTTCAAAGAAATGGAACAAATAATCCTAAAATTTGTATGGAAACAGAAAAGACCCTGAATATCCAGAAGAATATTGAAAAGAAAACCAGAGTTGGTGGCATCACAATTCCAGACTTCAAGCTCTATTACAAAGTTATAATCATCAACACAGTATGGTACTGGCACAAAAACAGACACATAGATCAATGGAACAGAATAGTGACCCCAGAAATGGACCCTCAACTCTATGGTCAACTAATCTTCGACAAAGCAGGAAAGAATATCCACTGGAAAAAAAGACAGCCTCTTCAACCAATACTGTTCGGAAAATTGTACAGCCACATGTAGAAGAATGAAACTGGACTATTACCTTACACCAGAAAAACAGACTCAAAGTGGATGAAAGACCTCAATGTGAGATAGGAATCAATCGAAATCCTTGAGAACACAGGCAGCAACCTCTTCGACCTCAACTGCAGCAACTTCTTCCTAGAAACATCACCAAAGGCAAGGCAAGCAAGGGCAAAAATGAACTATTGGGATTTCATCAAGATCAAAATCTTTTGCACAGCAAAGGAAACAGTCAACAAAACCAAAAGACGACCGACAGAATGGGAGAAGATATTTGCAAATGATATAACATATAAGGGGCTAGTATCCAAAATCTATAAAGAACTTATCAAACTCAACACCCAAAGAATAGATAATCCCATAAAGAAGTGGGCAGAAGACGTGAACAGACATTTCTGCAAAGAAGAGATCCAAATGGCCAACAGACACATGAGAAAGTGCTCAACATCACTCGGCATCAGGGAAATACAAATCAAAACCACAGTGAGATACCACCTCACACCAGTCAGAATGGCTAAAATTAACAAGTCAGGAAATGACAGGTGTTGGCAAGGATGAGGAGAAAGGGAAACCCTCCTACACTGTTGGTGGGAATGTAAGCTGGTGCAGCCACTCAGGAAAACAGTATGGAGGTTCCTCAAAAAGTTGAAAATAGAGCTACCCTACGACCTAGCAATTGCACTATTGGTTATTTACCCTAATGATATAAATGTAGTGATCTGAAGGGGCACATGTGCCCGAATGTTTATAGCAGCAATGTCCACAATAGCCAAACTATGGAAAGAACCTAGATGTCCATCAGCAGATGCACGGATAAAGAAGATATGGTGTATATATACAATGGAATATTATATAGCCATAAGAAACACTGAAATCTTGCCATTTGTAATGACATGGATGGAACTAAAGGGTGTTATGCTTAGCAAAATAGGTCAATCAGAGAAAGACAATTATATGATCTCACTGATATGAGGAATCTGAGAAATGAGACAGAGGATCATAGGGGAAGGAAAAATGAAACAAGTTGAAACCAGAGAGGGAGACAAACCATAAGAGACTCAATCTCAGGAAACAAACTGAGGGGTTTTTGGAGGGGAAGAGGGTGGGAGGGATGGGGTGGCTAGGTAATGGACATTGGGGAGGGTATATGCTATGGTGAGTGATGTGAATTGTGCAAGACTGATGAATTACAGACCTATACACCTGAAACAAATAATACATTATATGTTAATAAAAAAGGGAGAAAATAAATATATAAATATATAATATAGGCATAACCATAACAGAAAAGGAAGTGAGAAGGTTAGGCACAGGATTGGGGTGTTGGTGGTCACCAACAGATGAAAGATTTCAATAAAAATCTAGAAAGTAGATGAGGCAAGCGGATCAATGAAATAGGTAGAGAAGTCAGAATCTTGAAAATGATGTAAGAAACTGTAAAGGGGGAAGGATCTGGTCCCAGAGTCAGAAGGTATGACTGAGAAGCAAGGCTACCAAAGATGAATTAATTCAAGATTATAGATGGGCAGATGTACCAGGTGGCACTCCCATAGGCAAGTATGTGACACATAGCCTGAAAGAGAAGTACATAGCATGTTACAAAAAAAACCTGAATAAAGTTATTCTGAGACTTGGAGCCTGTACCTTGATAACTAGCTTCTCATCAGTGATTCTAAACTGAATCCCAGTCCTCCTCCCCCAGATATTTCTTTATAATTTCCATCTATGAAGGAAATATGGCTGGAAATGAGCTCTGTGAAAAACTCCATGTACCCTTGCTTTTTTCTATGCCCAGAAAACCAGGGATCTGTAGTATGTGAAGAGACCCTGCAGCATTAAAGAGAAATGACTGACCAAAATAAATAAACTGTAAAACTGACCATAGAGAACAAAATAAAGCAAGAAACAGAGAGAACCTAAACAAAACAAAACAAAACGAGTTAAACGAAACAAAAACTCTAGTTGATATAATTTGAGAGATTCAAATGTATAGTAGCCATAAAACCAGAAAAGGATGTCATGAAACAGGAACAACCAGAAAACAAGAAAATAAAAACTCTTAGAGATTAACATATGACTGCTAAAGCATAAAGTTCAATAGAAACATTAAAAATAAAATCAAGGGGCACCTGGATGGCTCAGTGGGTTAAAGCCTCTGCCTTCAGCTCAGGTCATGATCTCAGGGTCCTGGGATCAAGTGCTGCATCAGGCTCTCTGCTCGGCGGGGAGCCTGCTTCCTCCTTTCTCTCTGCCTCTCAGCCTACTTGTGATCTCTCTCTGTTAAATAAAATAAAATCTTAAAAAAAATCAAATCAAGAAAATTTCCCATGAACAGAGGAAAAAGTCAGAGACTAAAAGTAGGAAACCAAAGATAAGAGACACTTAGAGCAAAAATATAAAGTCTAAGATCACAGTAAAAGAGGTCTAATAAAAAGAGAAAATAGTCCAAAAAAAGAAGAGAAAAATAAATGGAAGACTTTATCAAAGAAACTTGAAAGTTCTCTAAAACTGAAAAAAAAAAGTCTTTAGATTAAAAGGGGCATTGACTGACAAGAAGAATCTATCTCTGGATATTTTAAAACATCAACAATAAAGAGAAAATCCTAAAGGGTCTCAAAAAGAAAAAAAAAAACACCAAAAACACAAAACAAGCCACCTCTAAAGGAATGAGGATTAAGACTTGCATCAGATTTTTCATCAGCAATAAGGAATGCTAGATAAAGGGTTCAATCCAAAATTCTATACCCATCCATAGTATCAATCTCTGTCATGGCAAAATAAATACCTATCTATTCAGACACATAAGATCTCAGATAATTTTATTTACTTATGCATTTTTTCCTTAAAAAGAATGTACTCAAGCAAAATAAGTCATAGGGTGCAAAAGATGGTCAATCCCAGGAAAGTAATATATAAAAATTCCATGATAACTGTACTGAAGTATGCCTAAAAGATAATCAGTCCAGACAGGAATAGGAATAAAGACTCTAAGAGAAAGGTCTCTAGAAAAGGGACAATTCAGTAGGATTACAGGTAGAACTTAAAGTACATGTGTGTATATGTAAGGGCGAGGAGATATAATATGATACAGGTAAATAATGCAGTGAAAGAAAAATGGTAATTAGAGGCTCCAGGAAAATAATTTTTAAATATACAAGTGAACCATGATCCAAATATAAAACCAACTAAAATATGGCATAAATTTTAGTAACACACAGAGCATAAGAAAAGCTATTCCAATTGACTTTGATGCTAGAAATACTCTTCTTAGAATGGCCAAGGTGATATTATACTGCAGCTGTTAGAGGACATGAAATCTAACATACTACTTACCAACATACTAACATACCACCACTGAACGATATTTACACTGTCTTATAAGGCAAGCACTTTGTGTTGGTTTTCAATATTTGGAGTCATCCTGTGGTCAATTATTTTGCAAAACAGAATGTAAATGTTAGAAATCTTGATAATGTAAAAGTAGAAGCTGTTGCTAACATAAGGTACAATAAGGAAGGGAGGGATAAAAGGTGGAGAAGGGGTAAGAAGTAATCATATTCCTATGTTATAAAATGGATCTTGGAGGGCACCTGGGTGGCTCAGTGGGTTAAGGCCTCTGCCTTCAGCTCAGGTCATGATCTCAGGGTCCTGGGATCAAGTCCTGCATCGGGCTCTCTACTCAGCAGGGAGCCTGCTTCCTCCTCTCTCTATGCCTGCCTCTCAGCCTACTTGTGATCTCTCTCCCTCTGTCAAATAAATAAATAAAATCTTTAAAAGAAAAAAGGATCTTGGAGAGATTCTGTCAAGTGACGATGGAGAGGACATATTTAGAGATCATTTCAAAGTTTAAAAAGTCATCAATTGAAAATTTAAAACAATATCTAATTAGGAAAGAGCAGAGAATTATAGTACAAATGAGTGAAATCATCATTATTTAAATTGGAGGGGTCAATGGATGAATAAATGAATAAACTGGGAGAGAGAAAAAAGCATTTTATCTAAAATTAGAGCAGAAACCAGAGAACTAAATATAGAGAATGTTAGAGTTTTCTCTAGGGTATGACATTGTGGTGTGGAGAGATAGGAAACGGATGCTCTTAGATTATTTTCTGATATATTACCACTTCTAACTGAATAATTACTACTACAACTTTTTTAAAAAATATTTTTAATTTATTTGAGAGAGAGAGTGCATGCAAATGGGAGAAGGGGAAAAAGGGAAAGCAGAAGGGGAGAATCTTAAGCAGGCTCCATGCTGAGTATGGAGGGCCAACATGGGGCTTGATCTCATGACCCTGAGACCAAGACCTCAGCCAAAACCATGAGTCAGACTCTTAACTGATTGAGACACCATATGCCCTACTACTGTTGCTTTTAAAATCATTTTTAAGAACTACCCCACCATCCTGTAACAAATCTGTAGATCTCAGTTAGAAGGAGACTAAGAGACCTGCTGAGTAAAAAAGCAGTATTTTTTTTTACTCTTTCCTTGTATCTTTTGAATCTGAACATTATTAAAACTGCCAGCTGTGGAGGAGCCATTGCCAAGGATAAGGTGGGGCATTTCCCCATTTCTTTCTATGTTATAATACATAATCCCAGAAATCCTATATACATGTTCTGCCTTATAAAATACTCAAATTGATAAAAACACTAAGAACAGCTTTCATCTGGGAAAGGGAGAGAAGGTGATGGACGGCAGTGTGTCCAAAATGGGTGACTCTATTCATCTCTAGGCTGGTAGTGGAATAAACATTTAAACAGATATAGACCTTGACTCACAACACTCCTTTCTCCATGCCAAGGACAGATTAGAACATACAATCATACATACATACTCTGACATTCCTCTTTTGCTTGGCTTTACTGCATTTTGCAGATACGTGGGGTTTTTTGTTTTTGTCTTGTCTTGTTTTTTTTTTTTTTTTACAGATTGAAGGTTAGTGGCAACCCTGCATCAAGCAAGTCTATCAGCACCATTTTTTCCAATAGCATTTGCTCACCTCATGTCTCTGTGTCACATTTTGGTAACCTTGCAGTATTTTAAACTTGTTTATTCTCATTATAATTGTCATGGTGGTCTGTGATCTTTAATGTTACTGTTGTAATTGTGTTCAGGCACCAAGAACTGTGCCCATACAAAACTGCAAACCTAATTGATGAATGCTGTGTACATTCTGACTGCTCCATCAATTGAATGTTCCCCCATCTCTCTCCCTCTCCTCAGGCCCCTCTATTCCCAGAGACACAACTAGAGAAATTAGGCCAATTTAATAACCCCACAATGGCCTCTAAGTGTTCAAGTGAAAGAAGAGTGTCATGTCTTTCCCTTTACATCAAATGCTTTCGAAATGATTAAGTTTAGTCAGGAAGGCATGTCGAAAGCTGAGATAGGCTGAATGCTAGGCTTCTTGCATCAGTTAGCCAAACGTAAATGCAAAGGCGAAGTTCTTGAAGGAAATTAAAATTGCTACTACAGTGAAACACAAATCATAAGGAAGCAAAACAGCCTTATTGCCGAAATGGAGGAGGTCTGAGTGGTCTGGATAGAAGATCAAACCAGCTACAACATTCCCTTAGCCAGAATAAAATACAGAGCTAAGCCATACTTCTCTTCAATTCATGAAGGCTGAGAGAGATGAGGAAGCTGCAGAAGAAAAGTCTGAAGCCAGCAGAGGTGGGTTCATAAGGTTTAAGTGAAGAGGCCTATTTTTAACCCAAATACATGATTTATTGTCTGTATTTTGTATGAAATAAAGAGCAAAACTTTCTCTACCGTGTTTTTTTTTAAAGATTTTATTTATTTATTCGAGAGAGAGAGTAAGCAAGAGCATGAGAGGGGAAAAGGTCAGAGGGAGAAGCAGATTCCCCATGAAGCTGGGAGCCCGATGTGGGACTCGATCCCGGCACTCCGGGATCATGATGTGAGCCGAAGGTACTCGCTTAACCAACTGAGCCACCCAGGTGCCCCCCTACCCACTGTGCTTTTGAAACACAATCATATTACTAAACCCAATTATTTCAAATAAAATATAAAGTGATATTGAAAAGGAGTGAATCTGTTTTTGACTAGAAGGAAAATAAAAGCATTTTCAGAAATACGAGAGAAATGTAATGTTAAAACAGAACACCTCACAATACTTTGAAAAG
Organism: Ailurus styani; assembly: GCA_002007465.1. Lineage (NCBI taxonomy): Eukaryota > Metazoa > Chordata > Mammalia > Carnivora > Ailuridae > Ailurus > Ailurus styani. The sequence continues at coordinate 649,992 of LNAC01000601.1, read as the reverse complement.
TCTGCAGTATATGTATTGACATTAGACAACAAAGGCCTTGAATTCAGGTTAAACATACTTATTTTATATCAACCAATAATAAATGGCATTTTGGAGTTTCTGGAATTTATATATACACACACACAAATGGACACAAAGAGAGAGAAAAAGAGACTTTATTTTAGAACAGTTTTAGGTTCACAGCAAACTGAGGGGAAGGTGCAGAGATTTTCCATATACGGCCCCCATGTGTAACCTTCCCTGTATCAACCTCCCCTATGAGGATGCTGCATTTGTTATAATTGACAAACCTATCTTGATGCATCATGATCACCCCAAGTTCATGGTTTATATTACAGTTTGCTCTTAATGCTGTATATTCTATGGGTTTGGACAAATGTCTAATGATATGTAGCCATCATTATGATAGCTTATTTTTTCATTCCACTCAAAGTCCTTTGTGCTCCACCTATTCATCCCTCCCCACTCCCAACCCCTGGCAACCCACTGATCTTCTGTCTCCATAGTTTTGCCTTTTCAAGAATGTCATATAATTGAAACCATAGACTTTTCACTTAATAACATGCATTTAAGGTTCCTCCATGTCTTTTTATGGCTTGGTAGCTCATTACCTTTTAGTGCTGAATAATATTCCATTATCTGTATGTTCTTCTTTTAAATGGCAATCTCTCCTTCTCTCTTCTTCTATAAATCCAACTACACATATTTTATACCTTTTGATATTGTCCCACAGCTTCCTAAGACTCTGTTCATTTCTTTCTATATATTCTTCAAACTGGTTAATTCCTACTTGTCTATCTTCAAGTTCATTAAATTTTTCCTCTGTCATCTCCATTATATTATTAACCTGATTCAGTGAATTTTTTCCAGATATTTTACTTTTCAATTCTGGTGTTTCCAATTGGTTCCTCTTTATATTTCTCTTCTGGTATTTTCTTTTTATTCTTTCTTAACTTCACTGAACAAATTTATAATGGCTGCCTTAAGTCCTTGTCTGACAATTTCAACATCTGAGTCATTTGGGAGTGGGCTTTCTCCTAGAAAGGCGTCATGCTTTCCTGGCTCTTCATTTGGTGAGTAATTTTAAATTGTATTCTGGACACTGTGATTCTTTTGTTTTGAAGACTCTGAATTCTATTACATCCCTTCAAAGCATGTTGATGTTTTTGTCTTATTAGGCTCTTAGGTAGAGTCAAACTGAAGAGTCTGTCTCAGTTTAGGTGGGGTGAGAGATTAAATTTTAGTTTAGTTCTTTTTATTTAGCTGCAGGTGCTTTGAGTCGACTGTCTGCATGATTTTGATTCAGGAGTCAGCAGAGACTTGAGCAAAGTTTACAGGTGAAACCTGGAGCTCTCCTTTTCTGGCTTTCTACCTTCCTGGAACACCCAACCTACAACCTCATTTTCAAGCACTGATGGCTGCTCTAGGCACTGTCTTCTAGTTCCTCAGAACACAAAGACCCAAGTCTTCCAGAGAAGCTTCAGCTTTCTTAAACCACACTGTGTCCTGAAGCCAAAGTCTAAAAATGAAAAACTTCCTTTCTGCCTGTCTCATCTTCCAAATTTTGACTCTGCTACAAACTCAGCCTACTTTGGGTCACTCCCCAGCATCTTCAGGTAGTTGTTTTTGTTTGTTTGTTTATTTTTGTTCTTTTGTTTTGTTTTGTTTTTTGTTTGTTTTTTGTAGCTTTTTAGTTGTTATCTATGAGGTCGATCTTAGGTGCTAACTCTACTCACAAGAAATGAAATTCTCTTAGAGTTCTGGCCTTTAAACTTTGCCAAAACCAGGTTTTTGCACATTCAGTATGATAGTTTCTTATATATTCACATACCTATCATTAGTTTCAGCTAATGTTTTAGAAATGCAATGATCACCTCAAAACATGATCATATAAGAAGCAGAATTAGAAATCTTAGCTCTAAAACTTTAAAACCAATAAAACCCAAGAGTTTAAAATTCTAATCCCCTCTATCCTATATTATAAATTATACATGTAAAATAAAAATGTATTTAAGATTAAAATGTAATTGTTTTAAAACAATTTGGGTTCTTTCAAATTTAATGGAATCTACTTTTCAATCAGTTCTGACAGGACTCTCTAGAAGAAGGATGTTTCAGGGGCCACACTTGCCAAATTTTAATGAGAAAAGACCCCACCATTCACATATTTCAAAATTAAGTTTTAAAAAGTCTCAGATTATACCATCAAGGTGAATCCACTTGAACTGCTTGTTGAATCATGTTTGAATTTCCAAATTGTGTATCACTATTTTATAAGAGTATGTCCTGATTTTATAGGTGCTAATAAAAAAATGAATTCCACTAATCTGAGGATCAACCTGAAGAACATTAGGATGATTCAAATAACAGAATATCTACACTGAATTATGGATCTTAACTGAAATTTCTTATCTGAAAATGTTGGGCTGGGGAATTTTTTTTTTTCACCCTTGACTAGTCCTGGCTGTGCAATAACATGCAATTGTACTTTGATTCTTAGAAATTAGAGGAAAAAAATTTTTTTTTCCAGAGAGGCTCCCTTTTACATTTTCAAGTGAGTATATTTCTAGTTAGAGTTTTTAAAGTTTTAGTTGTAGGAAGCCTTGAGGCCCACAGGCTGAAAGGGTCAGGTTACTTGCTTTATATAATCCAGATTGTTTCCATGGTGGGAATACTTAAAAAATCAGATTATGACACAATGGCACAATTCGGGGTTCATTTGCACTAGAGATCTTTTCTTTCTCTTTCTATCCTGTTAATCAAGGACATTTTTGATAAATCTTGTAAGGTTTTGTGTATTTTAAACTTAGATGACCAGAAGCTAAATCCTTCAAAAGCAAAATCTTTTCTATAATTCCCTAAACCTAGCCGAAAGCCTCTTTTTCTGATACCCAGAATGTATTTTTCTCTAGTATTTCCCAATAGCACTTCTTGTCTTGCTCTTCATGAAAAATTGTTGCCACAGCTTTAAATAAGTACTTAAAAGATTTCAGATATCAGGTAAATTTTGAAGAAACTCAAGAAACAAGGCAAATAATTATTTGATTCTGCCTCATTCAATCTAATATGGAAAACAATTCAGATTCTAAAAAATTAAACTTCTAAACTGGCTCTCCTTTTGGGGCCATTAAGTAGAGGAAATAAGGGTGAGTGCATCAGTTGTAAATTTTAAGATACTTTAACCTTGATGTTTCAGAAAATGGGAAAAACCCATTACAAATATATCATCTCAACTTAGCTACAAGCAGATTTTGGCAGGTGCAGCAGCTGAAACACATCCTTCTTCTAAATAGAGGTTTTGCTCTTATTTGTTTGTTTGTTTGTTTGTTTTAATAGTAGGCTCCATGCCCAGCATGGAGCCCAATGCGGACTTGAACTCAGGACCCTGAGATCAAGACCTGAGCTGAGATCAAGAGTTGGACACTTAACTGACTGAGCCACTCAGGCGACCCTCTTTTTTATTACGTTAGCTAATGAACAGGATACCAGACGTTGTACATGAGATATATAGAGGAGGGCGCCTGGGTGGCTCAAGGGAGTTAAAGCCTCTGCCTTCGGCTCAGATCATGATCTCAGGGTCCTGGGATCGAGGCCCCCATCAGGCTCCCTGCTCAGTGGCCTGCTTCCTCCTCTCTCTGCCTGCCTCTCTGCCTACTTGTAATCTCTCTCTGTCAAATAAATAAATAAAAATTAAAAAAAAGAGAGAGAGAGATAGAGGAAATTTGAATAGGCCAGGAAACATTTAAATATATCTGTTTTGTCACAGACCTCCATGAATGAATATCAATAGCACATATAAAATAATTATGTTTTTAATTCAGACTCTGGTATTTCAAGGCTGTTCAAGTGCCAGGATTAAGTCAGGCTGAAAAAGACATCTCCCTGGTATTTGCTGGTGAGTTTTAATTTTTGAGGCTCTTACAAACCATATGGTTATCAAACTAAATCATTCTCTAACACAAGGAAAAATGCCAGGTGGAGAAGAAACATGACCATTGGGTATGGATGTGATAACAATAAAGTGATGTAAACAGCATATCACATGAAGCACAGTTAGCCATCCACAAAGTGTTAAGGCTTTTTCTTCTACATTGAATTTGAGGTGAAATACTTAAACCTCAGTTGGTCTTAGCTTTAATACTAACATTTCACTTCAATTCAAATTGGAATAAAAAACCATTATGAGTTAAGTATAATTTTACAATGAAATTTCCATTTACTGAAAAAAATGCTTATCAGGGACACCTGGATTGCTCAGTCTGTCAAACATGTGCCTTTGGCCCAGGTCATGATCCCAGGGTCCTGGGATTGAGTCCTGCATCATCAGATTCCTTGCTCAGTGGGGAGACTGCTTCTCCCTCTGCCCGTTGCTCCCCCTGCTTGTGTTTTCTCTCCCTAACAAATAAATAAATAAATAAATAAATATCTTTAAAAAAAATGTTTACCATACAAGCCTACAGTTAAGAAAAAAACCCCAATTGGGGAACCAGGGTGGCTCAGTTGGTTAAGCATCTGCATTTGGCTCAGGTCATTATCCCTAGGTCCTGGAATTGAGCCCCACATTGGGCTCCAGGGGAAGCTGTTTCTCCCTCTCCCTCTGCCTCCTGCTCCCCTTGCTTGTGCTCTCTCTCTCTCTCTCTCAAAGGAATAAATAAAACCTTTAAAAAAAGAAAGAAAGAAAGAGAGAAAAAACCTCAATCTAGCGTGTTCTCTTGGAATATGTGTTATTTTTAATGGGGGGGTAACAACTTTTGAAATTCACTTACTCTACCTCCAGAAAGGTTATACATAGTAATTATGCAATAATTATTAAATGCTGGACTACTACTGTCATTGTTACAGAATATGATTGGATCAAAATCAATTCCAAATAGATCAGAGTTGAAAATTATTAAAAATTTAAATAATCAAGGGCGCCTGGGTGGCTCAGTGGGTTAAAGCCTCTGCTTTCGGCTCAGGTCATGATCTCAGCGTCCTGGGATCGAGGCCCACATCAGGCTTTCTGCTCGGCAGGGAGCCTGCTTCCTCCTCTCTGTCTGCCTCTCTGCCTACTTGTGATCTCTCTCTCTCTCTCTGTGTCAAATAAATAAATAAAATCTTTAAAAAAAAATTTAAATAATCAAGCCATAAAAAACTAGAAGAAAAAATAATATTTATGAAATCTCTGTCTGGATGGGAAAAAAATTTAAACCTTAAAAATGATAAATGTAATCGAAAGAAAAAGATTAATTGCATTGTCTATATAAAACTACTGTCCATTAAAAACAAAAACAAACAAACAAACCAAAAAACCCACCAGGGGAAAATATTTCATACATGGCCAGGAAGAAGATGGGAAGAGTACTGAATCTGTTACAAGTTATTTAGAAAGCAAAGTGGTAGTCAAATAACACATTCTATTGGTAAGATTCCATGGAGATAGACACTTCCATTACTGATGGGTGTACAAAGTAATATCCCTAGGTAGTACAACTCGGCAATATCCATCAAAATTACAGATTCTATTACTCACTGGTCGATCAATCCTACTTCTGGGACTTACCCTACAGATATAGCTGTCCCTGAATGAAAAGAAAGGTGCACAAGATTATTCACTGCAGTAGTGCTGTTTGTATTTGCAAAGAATTAGACATAAACCAATATCCATCAATAGGAGACTATTTAAATATACTATGCTGTGTCCATACAATGGAATCCTTCCAAAAAGAATAAGGAAACTTTCTATGCACTTATCTAGAAGAACTCTACAATTATCTTATACTGTGAATTGTAAGAACACTATCTTTTGTGTAAGAAAGAGACAATTACACATGATTAATCACATTCTGCAACACTTCTCAAATTAAGTCCAGTTTCCCACATTATCTATAAAGATGCTTTCTATACCATCATTTGTAATAGCAAAACACTAGAAACACTCTGCAAATCCTATAATAGTTGCATGGGAAGACAAATTATGATCTATACAACAAAGTATTATTTAGCTACAAAAATGACATTTACAGGGGTGCCTGGGTGGCTCAGTTGGTTAAGTGGCTGCCTTTGGCTCAGGCTGTGATCCCAGGGTCCTGGGATTGAACTCCACATTGGGCTCCCTCCCCAGTGAGGAGTCTGCTTCTCCCTCTCCATCTGCCCCTTTCCCCTGCTCATGCTCTCTCTCGCTCTCTCCTGAATAAATAAAATCTTTTAAAAAATGACATAGTGAATTTGGAGTAACAGAAAATGCAAACTAAAAAACTCACATACAATATATGTAATATGCACACTAAAAAGAAATCAAGAGATTATCTAACTGTTCAATACATATCTCAATATCAATATTTTCAATGATAATACAGTATATAGTTTAGCCAGATTGCTTTCCCAAACATCTATTACTGAGCAAAATGGTACTTCAAGAGGAAGGCTGAGAAATGGGTGTGGAGAGAGATACTTCAGGAATGAGGGACATTGGTATGTTAAGGCATTTTATGGAGAGACAATTTATGGTGAGCAGCCAGTTGCAATCATAAAGACACTCTGTTGTTAGGTATATGGGAAGTAAGAGACAAGTACCAAAAATGGTGTGGGGGGAGAAGCACTAAAGGAACAAGTTAGCACTTTGGTAAGTTGCTTAAGGTAAATGATGCCTTTCCCTAATTTCCAAGATACATGATTGCCTTTCATATCTTGTGCAGTCAAATGCTCTTCCACTGCCTTTCATATTTTGTGAAGTCTCCCCTATAAACACCATCTCTTTCTGTTCTGTCTGGGGAGGAGGAAAATTCAGCAAAAGGCCAGGCAATAAACTAGTTTCACCTTATTTCATATGGTATATACTACCAAAAGAGGCTTGATCTTGAGATCCTTTATGCCCTAAGGGCTGGGTATGTGTGTGAATTAGCAAAAAATAATATGATTTTGAAAGATGTAAAGATTAAAGCATTATAACTGATTATGATCCTATTTACAAGAAAACATGTGATTGTTGGGGGTATAAAATAAAGGAAAAGGATACTTTTAAATACTCTTTAAAATTACCAAGATTCTATAATAGATGACATCATGGAATAACAAAGATGTAAAAGAGATTGTAGAATAAAGTGGAAATAGCCTAATACTGAAGATCTGGATTTAAAATTCCAGCTCCAAGAGTGCCTGGGTGGCTCAGTTGGTTAAGCGTCTGTCTTTGGCTCAGATCATGATTCCAGGGTCCTGGGGTCAAGCCCTGCATCAGGCTCCCTGCTCAGTGGGGAGCCTGTTTCTCCCTCTCCCTCTGCCTGCCCCTCTGCCTGCTGCTCTGCCTGCTTGTGCCCTCTCTCTCCATCAAATAAATAAATAAAATCTTAAAAAAAATTCCCGTTCCATTGCTAAACTTGTAAGTCTGTGGAGGATAAGTTAAACTCTGATTGACTGATTGAATCATTCATTCATTCATTCATTCATGTATTTAATTATTATTCAGTAAACTGGTATCATAAGTAAGGCATACAGCTAAATGTTGAGGATATAACAGGACAAATGATTGCTATGGACGATAGAAAATTTTACTAAGTTCTAACAACAGAGTGAGATAGTACTATAGGAGTAAAGAGTATATACATTTGACCTAATCTAAAAGGGTTAAGGAAGGCTTCCTGAATTAAGAAATGTTAAGGTCAGATGTGAATCTGAATCCTAAATAGGAGTTAGGGAGCTAAAGTGGAGGGGGAGGAGTATTTTAGACAGAACTAATAGCACTGAACAAAGGCTCACAAGTCAGTATTGCATCTACATATAATATAGATGGAGTGAAGAGATTATATAATTGTTAATTATGGAGGCTGCAGTTATAGATGAGTCATTAAAGAAGTATAGCATCAAGGGAAAGTAAAATGGATCAATAATCACAAGGGAAAGTAGGATTATTTATTAATTCAAAAATACTATGTGCAGGCACTATTCTAGGCACTTGGGATATATAAGTAAAGAAAGCAAATAAAAGTCCCTGCTCTGATAAAGTTTATATTCTAATACAGGGTGAGCGATAACAGCAAATAATATATATTATATAGTAAATTAGCAGAGGATAAGTACAATGGGTAAGCTAGACTGGAATGTAGGTGGGTGAGGGGTATTTTAAATAGAGTAATCAGGGAGTGCTTCAGTGAGGAGGTGATGGTGACTGGACAAAGCTTTGAGAGATGAGGGAATAAGGTTTGCAAATATTAAGAGTAAACATATTCCAGACAGGCAGAAGAGCCAGTACAAAAGCCCGAAGAAGGAATGTGACTGGTAAATTCCAAAACAGCACAAAAGCTGGTGTGGCAGACCAAACAAGCAAAGCATAAAGTAGTAAGAAATAAGGTCAGAGAGGCAACAAGGGGATGGAGGCAGACCTTGCAGGATTTTGTAGGCTTCTCTGAGAATTTAGGGGAGGGTTGCTTGTTCAGTTCATACTGCTCTAGTGTATATAAGATCAAGAACAAGAGGTAAGAGAGGAGGCTTGGGAAGATGGCATAGTAGGGGGAATCATTGTCCCGTGTTTACAACTAGATTTCAATCACCTGAGTAAATAAACCTGAGTGCTGTCTGAAGACTGGTAGAACAAACTCCACAACTAAGTGTAGAAAAGAAGCCACATTGAAGAGGTTAGGAAAAATACAAAGGTGGTTTCCTGTCTGCAGGAAAGAGGGAACTGTGGGTGCACAGAAGGGAAAGTAACATGGAGCCCACATAGGGAAAACGAATCCCTGTAACATCTGGCCTTGAAAACTGGAGGGGCTGAATTCCATGAGTTTGTATAACCAGTGAGACTTGGAGACTAGAACTTTAAAAGTCAGTTGACTCAGCACTAAGCAAATGGGGAGGGGAGTGATAGCTGGGCCCCCAACCCTTAAAGAGACAACAGCCCGCAGAAAGGCAACATAGAAGTGGCAGTTTGCACAATGGGAGGGAGATCTGTTTATACTGACTTTGGAGTGTGTTGGGGACTTCTTTGGGAACAAAGGAGTTGGTAGGTGCCACTTTCCTCCCCTCCCCCCAAACACAGAGCCATTTGTGGGAGATGGTGCTGGGCAGATACTTGCTGCCTAACCTGCCAGCAATGCACCCCACCTATAAGTTCTCCTGGAACACTTGCCGACTCCAAGACTGCTGGTTTCAGTCCTGGGTTCAGCACAAGTTTTGTTAATGCTTCTGCACTTCAGGAGATCCAGTCTAGGACTATTAGCTCAGAACAAATACTGGTAACCCTGTTGTCCTGTTCCCAAACCCTTTTGTAGTAACGTGCCCCCAGAACCAGCCTTCATGGGTCTCACTAACATCACAGAGAGCAAGCACAGCCCACAACAGGCAGAGATTCAGTGTAGATGTCTAGACTGAAAGGAAAAGCGACTCGGACACAATAACAGGATGCAAGCAATACGCACAGGTGAAGTGCCAGGTTCTGGTGAAGAGCAGACACTGCACTGCAGCGCACTACAGGAACTTTTCTTCATAAAGTCACTACTTTCAAGAGCAGATGATGTAGCTAACTTTCCTAACACAGAGAAACAGACACAAAGAGGTAGTCAAAATGAGGAGAAAGAAAAATACGTCCCAAATGAAAGAATAAGATAAAATCATAGCAGGAGATCTAAGTGAAACAGAAATAAGTAATGGGACTGATAAAGAATTTAAAGTAATAATCATAAAGATACCCCCTGGACTTTAGAAATAGGTGGAGAACATTTGTCAAGTGAGACCCTTGACAAAGAGATAAAAACTAACATATCAGAGATGAAAAACTCAATAAATAAAATAAAAAAATACAATAGGTGAAACAAATAGTAGGCTATAGGAAGCAGAGGAATGTATCAGTGACCTGGAGTACAGAGTAATGGAAAGCAATCAAGCTGAAAAGGTGAGAAACAAACCAATACTGCATAATGAGACTAGACTTAGAGAACTCAGTTACTCCATCAAGCATAATATTCACATTATAATATCCCAGAAGAGAGAGAGAGGGAGGCAGAAAATGTATTTGAAGCAATAAGAGCTGAAAACTTCCTGAATCTGGGAAGGGAAACACAGATCCAGATTCCCCCAACAAATTCATCCCAAGGAAGTCCATACCAAGATACACAGTAATTAAAATTGCAAAAAACAGTGATAAAGAATGTTACAGGTTGCAAGGGAAAAGATGACCATTAAATACAAAGGAAATCTTATAAATCTATCAGCTCATTTTCCAGCAGAAACTTTCCAGTCCAGAAGAGAGTGACATGATGTATTCAAAGTGCTAAAAGGGAAAAATCTGCAGCCAAGAATACTCTACCCAGCAAGGTTATCATTCAGAATAATAGGGGAGATAAAGAATTTCCTGGACATGCAAAAGTTAAAAGAATTCATGGCCACTAAACCACCACTACAAGAAGTGTTAAGAGGGAGTCTGTGAATGGAAAACAAAAGCCATAAGTAAGAGTAAATAAAAAACCAGGAAGCACAAAATAAAAAAAAAAATTTAAGTATATCTGTAAAAATCAGTTAAGAGAAGCACAAAATAAAAGGATGTAAAGTATGATACTAAATATCTCAAATGTGGAGGGGAGAGGAGTAAAGAATGAGTTCAAAATTAAGCAACCATCAGCTAATATAGACTATTATAAGCAAAAGATGATATATATAAGCCTAATGGTAACACAAATCAAAAAACAGTAATATGCAAAAAATGAACAGTAAGGAATCGAAGTATATCACTAAGGAAAACCAGCAAACCATGAAAGAGGAAGAGAAAGGTCAGAGAAAAACTGCAAAAAACAACCACAAAACAAGTAACAACATAACAATAAATACGTATATATCAATAATTACTTTGAATGTCAACGGACTAAATGTTCTAATCAAAAGACATATGGTGTCAGAAAGGACAAAAAAACAAGACCCATCTATATGCTGCTTATAATTCCTGCAGGTGGAGACTGAGCCTAGCTTTGCATGAGAAGAGAAATAAAGGGCACTGCTATGGAAATGTATGGACAGTCCTGTTCAAATAGAAGTCCTGAATCTGCATGCTTTTCTTCTTTAATTTTCATCTGTTTAGAAGTGTGGGAAAAACAACGTCCCCAGACAGAAGGATTCTGAAGGTCTGTATGCTGGTCTTTGAAAAAATAGTTTAAAGAAGGCAAGAGAGTTTAAAATCATGGGGAAAGGCATACTCTGGGGTCAAGGATGGGGAAGAAATATAGTTTTTTTTTTTTTAAGTCAAGAGTAGTTTAATAGTTTAAGTAAAATATAAATCATGTGGCACAAAAAATATTAAATTCTATAAATGCCTAATCTTTACTCAGAATTTAGCCTGTGATAATTTAGTCTTTAAAAAGAACTTTCTGAGTTAAAATCATTTTTCTTTCCTTTTCTAAACAAAATAACTTTTGACAGTATTTTTCTAGATCTTACCTACAAGTGCTCATTAGCCCTTGATACTCTCTGAGGTGAATTTTTTTGGTTTGGGCATTGGTTCCTCAGCTGCACTTTTTTGTTCCTTTCATTTAAGTGGAAACTTTGAAAGGTATGTAGTTTTTGAAACAAGATGGAATTCTTTCAAATTAGTAGGCTAAGACACTTTAGAACTTGGATTTGACTTCACAGCATGATTATACAAAAAATAAAAGATCAAGTGCTCACAAGGTTAAATTTCAGGAAAGCTCTCTTGGATGCAAGACAAAGGCGGGGTGTAAAACGAAAACAAAAGTAGCCTGACTTAAAGAGGTCATTTGAATTTACTCTCCACTCAAGACTGCTCCTCTCTGCCCGCTGAAACAGGTTGGTTTTTTCATTTTCTCATTCTAATTTGGATAAGATTGTTTTTTAAAGCCCAAAGACTTTATATATTACCTATACAAAGGGAGTGTTGATGCACAAAAGTCTAAATGTTAACATGTGCAAAAAAAGAGCTATTTGAAAACAGCTATACACTTTAATCTTAAAACAAAAATCTGAATATAGCAAGAAGAAAATATTTTATTATTTCTGGTACTATGTTTATACCATTACTTGCCTATAAAACTTTGTAATGAGAAAATAGGCTGTGCTATACTATTTTTTTCTGTTTTATTTAAAAAATACTATTTTTTGTATTTGTAATAATTATCAAGACATCTAAAATGTGTTCCTATATATCTGACAGAAGGATCAATTCCTGCAAATAATTTCCATTCCTGTCCTATTCACTCACATTTTTTAGTAAGATTCTTATTTAAAAATATACTTCCTTAATGTCTTATATTATTTGGGCATATTATTTCTTATCATCAGATTCAAGATTTGTGATGAACGAGAAAGAAAGAACAAAGTTCATACTGTGTTAATAATTAACATATAAGAAAATGATGACCAGAATGGTCTTCCAGATTGGAAAATAGTCATTTTAAGTTGGCACCTGGTTTTTACATAATGTGTAAAAACCTTCTTCTATGTGGTATATTTCCTTGAGGGGCCTTCTGTGCTTTACTCATCCAAAAAGGGTTAGTAAGAATAAAAATATTCTTTTGGAAATGTACCACAAGTTGGCACACTGTTTTAAAAATAATATTTTCATTAAAGATTCTATAAGAATTTAGAGCTTCTTCCAAGGACAAAAATAACCAAAGGGAGACAGAAAGGCTAAGGAAAAAACAAAATAAAACTCAGCAGGAAAATAAAAACACTGAAAGTCATTTTTATATACATTTTAAGATTTGTGAATTCTGGGGATGCCTGGGTGGCTCAGATGGTTAAGCGTCTACCTTCAGCTCAGGTCATGATCCCAGGGTCCTGGGATTCAGCCCCACATTGGGCTCCTTGCTCATCAGGGAGCCTGCTTCTCCCTCTCCCTGCCGCTCCCCCTGCCTGCGCTCTCTCTGTCAAATAAATAAATAAAATCTTAAAAAAACCAAAAACTTGTGAATTCTGTGCAAGCTTATCTATAAGGTGTTCTATAAGGTGTTAATATATATATTGGTGTTACCAATATAGTAAAATAACAATTGATGAGACAAGATGATTCCTGCCATACCATTTATATATTTTAGACTAATAGCTTTATATCTGCTTGTAAAACCTTTAGTTTGACAAATATTTACTGAGCACCTAGTGTCTACCAGCCACTCTACAAGGTATTCATTACAAACATAAATCCAACAGGTCATATTCTTAGGGAAATAAGAAACCCATCTTTTCCACAGGATGGGGCCAGTTCTCTGAGAATGAACATAGGTATGTATGTAAGATATAGCTATTGGATCAGGAAAATCTTCTGAGGAGAGGATGTCCAAGTTAACTGAGGAGGAATTGGCCCTTTAAGGGAAGGGCAGGAAATAGTCTATCAGATGAAGGAAAAGAATGAGTAATGATGTAGACATGTGCTGCAGCATGGTGTGTGCCAGCAAACTGCTTGCAGATGTGTACTATAACTGTCTTGGGCGTATAGTAGAGATATGTAGCACAGCATGGGCTGCATAATAGAGAGATGTAGCAAGAACCATGGGTAGGACCACACTATGGAGGGAGCCCTGGGCATCATGCTAAGGAGCTTGGATTGTATCTTTCAGGTGGAGAAATGTGCCTTTCAGGTGAGGAGCTAAGCAGAAGAGTGACAGATTGACATTACAGAGATATAGAGCTCTGGTGGCAGTAAGAAAAATGATTTTGACAAAAAGGTTGTAAGAAGGAATAAAAATAGGAGACCAGTTGGGAAGATATTGTAATAGGCCAGGTAAGAAACAAGGGTGGTCGAATGGTGCAGATGTGCCAAAGAGGGCAAATTAAAAGAGACAGATTCACAATCTATTTGTAAGGTAAAATCAGAATTTAGGGGCTGACTGGCAATTAGGGATGAAGGTGAGAGGTCAAGGACAGTGTAGGCTTAAGACTGAGGTAACTGGTGGAATGATGCTACTGAATAGTAGCACACATTCAACATGTGTGACAAGTTTTGAAGGGAAACTAACTTGACAAAACTTTGTTTTATAGAGGCCAACCAGTGAAATTAAGTATAAACACTAAGGTAATTTATTTTAGATGAATAATTGCTCATTTAATTTATTGCCAATATCCTGCATAAGAATCAAAGTTCTGTCTGTAAAAAATATAAAATTTTTTTTCTTTTGTTGAAATCTGACTAAATTTTCATATTTTAAAACTATTTTTATATAAAAGTCATTACTTTGGTTTAGGGTTTAACGATTAAGAAAATTCCACAGGGCGTTATTTTTATCTTTCTTGCGTAAATTCCAGCTCCTGCACACAGACTTATAAAAACAAAGGATGAAGAATAAATCTTGGGGGCGCCTGGGTGGCTCAGTGGTGAAGCATCTTCCTTTGGCTCAGGTCATGATCCCAGGGTCCTGGGATCGAGCCCCACATCGGGCTCCTGCTCAGTGGGAAGCCTGCTTCTCCCTCTCCCTCACCCCTGCTTGTGTTCCTTCTCTCACTGTGTCTCTCTCTGTCAAATACATAAATAAAATCTTAGGAAAAAAAAAAACTAATCTTGGGGATATACTCCAATGTGGGTTCCACTGAAGAATTTCAAATTTCAAAGAGCGGCAGATTCAGCCTCACCTATGTTAGAGCAACAATCTACTCTCTAGTAAAAGAACAAAATTTATGTTACATTAAAAAGTGCTTCCTTTTAAACAATATTAAAATGGATATTTTGTATTCTTTTTGACATTTAGATCAGAACCATGGCTTTGGAACACAACCAGTCAACAGATTACTATTATGAGGAAAATGAAGTGAATGGCACTCATGACTACAGTCAGTATGAAGTGATCTGTATAAAAGAGGAAGTCAGAAAATTTGCAAAAGTTTTCTTGCCCGCCTTCTTCACAATAGCTTTCATCATTGGAATTGCAGGCAATTCCACAGTGGTGGCAATTTATGCCTATTACAAGAAGCAGAGAACCAAAACAGATGTGTACATCCTGAACTTGGCAGTGGCAGATTTACTCCTCCTATTCACTCTGCCTTTTTGGGCAGTTAATGCAGTTCATGGATGGGTTTTAGGGAAAATCATGTGCAAAGTCACTTCAGGTTTGTACACAGTCAACTTTGTCTCTGGAATGCAGTTCCTGGCTTGTATCAGCATAGACAGATACTGGGCTGTAACTAAAGCCCCAAGTCAATCAGGAGTGGGAAAACCATGCTGGCTTATCTGTTTCTGTGTCTGGATGGCTGCCATCTTGCTGAGTATACCTCAGCTGGTTTTTTACACAGTAAACCACAAGGCTAGGTGCATTCCCATCTTTCCATATCACCTAGGAACATCAGTGAAAGCATCAATTCAAACGCTGGAGATCTGCATCGGATTTGTAATACCCTTTCTTATTATGGGAGTGTGCTACTTTGTCACAGCAAGGACACTCATCAGGATGCCCAATATTAAAAAATCTCGACCCCTCAAAGTTCTGCTCACGGTGGTTATAGTTTTCATTGTCACTCAGCTACCTTATAATATTGTCAGGTTCTGCCAAGTCATAGATATCATCTACTCTCTGATCACCGACTGCGACACGAGCAAACGCATGGACGTTGCCATCCAAATCACAGAGAGCATTGCACTCTTTCACAGCTGCCTCAACCCAATCCTCTACGTTTTCATGGGCGCCTCTTTCAAAAACTACATTATGAAAGTTGCTAAAAAATACGGGTCCTGGAGAAGACAAAGACAAAACGTGGAGGAGATTCCTTTCGATTCAGAAGATCCTACAGAGCCAACCAGTACTTTTAGCATTTAAATGTAAAACTGCTGCCTCTTGCTTCGATACACATGAATAATGCTTCTCCCTCAGATAAGACATCTGCTTTATTCTGAAACTTAAATCTCAAATACCATGGTGCTAACTTATAGCAATCAAGAGGTGGGGGGAAGATGAGGAGAAGATAGCAACCAGGAAGAGGAGGAAACGAAATAATAAATGCAGAAAACATGAGCTTAAAATTAACAACATAGGAAAATAGTATTAACAGGCATAAATAATAAAAACACTATGCTACGAATTAGGCCATCTGAAACACATTAATAAAAAGGCTTATATTAAGGGGCATTCCTAATTATTTTAAAAGATCTAAATTTTAATGTAAGGATGATTTATCTGCATAATTTCACTGCATAAGAATGATTTCACTGCATAGTATTTGAATAACTATACAAAATTTAATCCTTTTTTCCTGTTTCTTAGTTTGTAAGTGATTTCCTAAGACCCCAGAAATAATAATTTAACAATAAAAATATTACATAAAAAGCTTTACTGGCCCTTTTAATACAACCCTGATAAATTTCTTTTTTTTTTCTTTTTATCCCTGGCAAATTTCTGAACATATAATTTGCTTCCATGATGTCAATTTTCTTTAGTAATAAACCAATTATCCTGTTAGATTTACATGTATACTCTAGAAGCAATCTTTAGATAATCATATTTACCTAGATTCCAACTTTGTGACTTCCTAAAGGGCTCATCCCTTTATGTGAGTCTATTACTGAGGGCTGACTAAATGATACATTTTCTTATGTATAGATTCTTATTTTTTTGCTTAAGCAGTTGCATTTTTAAGCAATAAAAGTATGTGACACAATAAATGATTTTTAATAACATGTATATCTTATCTCTTTAAATACAATTATTTATAAATTATAGTTCATTTAATATGTCCCTACTGAAATTTAATTTTGATAGAAATTAGTAGTCAATAGAAATTACAGTACAATATTAGTGTACACTAATGAATTTTCTCTCTCACAACTATAAAAAACCATGAACTGTAAAACTGTAGAAAAAAAAGACACGTTTTTCTGCTCTTAAAATAAATATCACCTAATCAAGATATGTTATCTTAAAATTACTTTTTTGGGGGGCACCTGTGTTTTGGGGAGCTCAACTGTTGGTTGAGCCTCTGGCTCTTGGTTTCATCTCAGGTAGTGATCTCGGGGTTGTGAGATCAATCCCCAGGTTGGGCTCTGCATTCAGCATGGAGTCTGCTTGGAGTTTCTCTCTGCCTCTCCCTCTGCCCTACCCTCCACCCCTGCACTCTCTCCCTCTCCCTTTAAAATATTATTTAAAAATAAATAAATATTTTTTAAAAATTACTTTTTTTTTAAATCAAATATTTCTAAATCTGAATGTGCCTTCAAAGGCAGAATTTAAAGAACAGTGATCATGAAACTAATAATTATGTATCCTATTATTCTAGCACAGCACCTGGGACAAAGGATGGATCTGAATACTCACCACTGCTCCACCATTTCTTGCCATTAATTACATAGCTATCTCCATCTCGTTGGATGCTACATTCAATGTTTGTGGCATCACTCGAAGCTACATTGGGCTCTATAAATAAGCAAAGGTTGAATTTGCAGGCAGGCAGACATCGTTAGTTTACAAAAGAGATTTTAGATAAGGAAATGTGAACTCTTTGAGGACAGAGGCATGTTCCTGTCCTTTCCCCCTTCCCCCTGGTTCTCTTATAACCTACACATAGTAGGTATTCAGTAAATGTGCACTGGAAGAACGAATGAATGAATTTTGAACACTGGGGATCAGCAATCTGAATTGTGTTCTTGCCTTCCTCATGGAAACATGATTCAAGATAACTCACTCAATATCCTTTCTCCAATCATCAAAAGTAGATCAAGTGTACTGTTGTTTATTGTCCACAAATCTACTAAATACTAAATATTTGCAAGCCAGATTTCCCCACCATGTAGTTTACTATCTTAGACAATTTCCAACCGTGCCTTGCAAATCCCATCAGGAATGCTCTCATTGACTTATTTTGCATTCTGTAAAGACTGCTCAACACAATTTCTTCAGAAAGTTTTCCATGGGACAGCCTTACACAACTGCTTTACTTTATGGCATTTCAAAATGTACAGGCTAACCCTCAATCGTAGTAATCTGCACTTGTTAATATGTTGCTCTTTTAAATGGGTCCTTCAGGTATTTTGTGCATTCTATTTCTAAAACTAGAGACCCATGGAGTTCTTTTAGAAAGGAAGCTGTGTACTTATTTTGTAACCTCCAATTAGTGCTTTGAAGACAACATGTCACTGCAGATGTTCAATAAATGCCTCTCAGTGTTTTTAAATGGAGATCAGTTTTGCTATTTTAATAACATTTTACATTTTACAATGTTATAAAAGACTTTTAAATCTGGCTAAAATTATGGCCAATGACATTTAGTTTAAATCTAAACTCAACTATAAAATGATGACTTCTTCCTTTGAAGAATTCTTAATTGCTGCTTCCTATGTACAAATGGTACCAAACCCACTTTTAACATGCTCCTAATTTTACTTCCCCACATGATCATAATTTGAACTATGTGACCTGCACTGATGAATGTCTATTTTTCTAGGTTTATGGCAGTTAAGTATTTTGTAACTATCAATAAAAATTATTACAAAGATGAATATTTCATACATAAGGGCAAAAAAGATATTAAATATACATACATGGCAATTTTAGAAATTCAGGTTAAAAGATTATGAAGTTAGGTTTACTCTGCTGCTAAATGCCTAGAGTAGACTGCCAGAAAACATCACCTGGTATCCTCCCAAAGGGGAGGACAATTTGACTCTGCACATTTAAAAATGCCAAAATTTGAAAACTGGGCTCAAAACAAGCATATGCCCATCTCTGTCCATGGGCAAATTTCCCTGAAACACAGAGCCACTCTTTCATTTTGGCTCATCCATAATAACTCCAGGATGACTGACTGCACAAGGGGAGAACCATGATTTGTTTTTACCTGTCATACAGAAGCAGGAGGCAATGGTCCCTTGAAGAAGAGGCTCAAGCCACTGCTGCTTCTGCTTTTCACTTCCGTATAGGTGGAGCACCTCCATGTTCCCTGTGTCTGTATGTAATAAGAAAAAAAACATTTATTTTGCATTTAAAAATTTACCAATATGAAATCCAAACTTTAGTACATATATGTATCTTTTTACAGTAAACATTTGCTAAAAAAATTTTTCGAAACATAATAGTAAATATAATTTATAATGAAGGTATGCCATAAATAATTATAAATATGTGGCATTTGGTGCATATTTATTCAATTTGTGTTGAATTACATACACTTGTCTGCTTCATCCCAATAAAGCATGGCTTTAATGAGGTCTGACTCAATTAGGACTAAGGAAAACAATTCACTCTCTTAATCTTTCCCTGCATTTTTGCAAATATGCTTTGCTAGGAGTGACTGTAATGCTCCTGGAGAACGATGATCATTACATGCTCTACTGAGATTCCATTGTTGAGACTCCTGTTCCTCAAACATGCACTGTGTTCTCTAACTTTCACATGTTTGCTTGTGCCAAACCTCCTCTCAAGTCCAATTCTACCCATTATCCCTAAGTAAATTCCTGCTTCTGAGCCACATCCATTGTGAAGAATCTCTGATTACCTAGTCAGAAATATCTCCTTCCTCTGAACTCACAGAGTAATTATTGTCTCTTTACCTCTACCGTTGCTGTTACTATTGTGCACCCCCACCATCTAGAAAAATACTAGGTGGTATCTCAAGAATGCTAAACACAGAATCTCTGATAGAAAATGACAGCAGATAACTTCAAAGATTATTTCCAATCCTCAGAGGGCATTGTTCAATAACTGATACACTACTATCACTCTCATATAAAAAAGAATGCTTCATAATCTGCCATGGAGCAAAACACTCCAGAGGCTTTTCTCTGATATTTTTTTCTATCAAACTTCCAGAAAAATACTATTTAAAACCTTTCCCTTCCTAGATGTCCATCAACAGATGAATGGATAAAGAACATGTTGTGTATATATATATATATATATATATATATATATATATATATAAACACAATATACAATATATACTATATATATATACTATATATATACAATATACAATATATACTATATATATATATACACACACACACAATGGAATACTATGCAGCTATCAAAAGAAACAAAATCTTGCCGTTTGCAATGACGTGGATGGAACTAGAGGGTATTATGCTGAGCAAAATAAGTCAATCAGAGAAAGACAATTATCATATGATCTCTCTGATATGAGGAACCTGATGGGCAGGGTGGGGGGTTGTGGGGGGTAGGGAGGGAAAAATAATGAAACAAGATGGGATGGGGAAGGAGACAAACCATAAGAGACTTCTAATCTCNGGGGGGTAGGGAGGGAAAAATAATGAAACAAGATGGGATGGGGAAGGAGACAAACCATAAGAGACTCCTAATCTCACAAAACAAACTGAGGGTTACTGGGGGGTGGGAGGGTAGGGATAGGGTGGCTGGGTTATGGACATTGGGGAGGGTTTGTGCTTTGGTGAATGCTGTGAAAGGTGTAAGCCTGATGATTCACAGACCTGTACCCCTGGGGCAAATAAAAAAACAAAACAAAACAAAACAAAAAACAAAAAACAAAACCCAAAACTTTTCCCTTGAAAACTGATTACTCATAAGGTTTATTTTTCTTTATTTTTCAGTTTTTATTTATTTTTATTTATTTTTTAAATATTTTAAACATATTTTTATTTTACTTTTTACAGATTTAATTAATTAATTTATTTATCAGAGAATGAGAGAAAGAGCACACAGTGGGGGCAGCAGGCAGACGGAGAAGCAAGGAGCTCCTTAGCTCAGAGGGCTCAGCAAGGAGCCCAAAGCAGGACTTGATTCCAGGCCTCTGACATCATGACCTGAGCTGAAAGTCATGCTTAACCAACTGAGCCACCCAGGTGTCCCACTCATAAGATTTTTTTTTTAATTAATTTATTTTATTTTAGAGAGAGAGTGAGAGACCGTGTGGTGGGGGGACAGAGGGAGAGGAAGAGAGAAAATCTCAAGTAGACGCCTTGCAGAGCGGGGAGCCTGACACAGGGCTTGATCCCATAACCCTTATATCATGACCTGAGCTGAAATCAAGACTCTGATGCTTAACCAACTGAACCACCTAGGTATCCCAATTATTCATAAGATTTTCAAGAAGTTTTCGGTATCACCTTAAAAATGACTTGAAGGACAGTCACTGAAATGCCTATGGAAATGGAGTTAAATCCAAGTTAAGTCTCTCAAAATGTGTTTGCACTCTGTCCAGACTCTACCAACAGAGCCAAAGTTATATGAGAATACACAAAATTCCTAATAGATTAACATTAGTTTAAAATTCTTTTTGACTGAGGTAAAAAATGAGTCTTGAGTTATAATTAATGAAGTTCAGTTTTCTTTGGTTATTTTAAATTCACTGTTTCTTGTTATAGTTCAAATGAGGTAAATATTGACTAAGATCTTTCCAAATATTGTCAGTTTGTTCTAAGAAGCTAGCAAAATGAAGCTATCATTTATGGGTTGGGAAAAAGCCTGGATAAGTTACTTCTACAAAAAAAAAAAAAACCTTCCCCCAAATCAGCCCATAGGCCCCCCAAATTTTCTAGTAATAACTATAGAATTAAAATGGCTATTTTTAACATTCTAATATACAATATTGTATGACTTCGTGAAGGGCAAAAAAAATAAAACAAATAAAACAAAAGACAAATTGGAAGACTACATGTTTCCCATAAGCTTTTAGAACTATTTGGAAAGTTTTAGTAGAAATTCATCTTTTATCTTAAGAAACCTCCCAAAGTATTTAATTAATACCAGTTACATTCCCTTTGGAAATGCTCCAAAACACAATGCCCCAAGGCCTTCATGAAGATATCTCCACTACAAAAAGAAAACTCCTAGTTTTCTACTTATGGTTTTATACATCCTTGTTTGCTAAGGAAAGTTGCTGATCATACTCCAGCCAAAGAAAATGTATTTCCCTGGCTAATTTTAAAATTTCAGCAGTTTGGTGATATCATTTAGACAGTACAACTGATAAACTCATGGAATTTTAATACTAGAATTTTAAATGCTAGGCAAATGATCTTCTAGTGAAAAGTGAGTTCATGGGTCAAATGGAGAAACCGTGGCAGAGCTGTGTCTGCAAAGGAAGTCTTCTATAGAATTATTTTTCATATTATGACCCATTAGTATGTCATGAAATGAATTTAATAGAATATGGCTAGCATTCTCTAAA
Organism: Ailurus styani; assembly: GCA_002007465.1. Classification (NCBI taxonomy): domain Eukaryota; kingdom Metazoa; phylum Chordata; class Mammalia; order Carnivora; family Ailuridae; genus Ailurus; species Ailurus styani. The sequence goes on along the minus strand of LNAC01000601.1, from coordinate 627,957 downwards.
AAAAGGAAATAGATCAAAATAGAACATATTAGATTAGACTAGACTCACTGGAAAATATATGAATATACTGTATGTAATAAAGGAAACTATTATTTCATGAAACCCTTTTTCAGTAATATATACGCCTCTCATTTCTTGTTCCCCAAGTCTCTTGCTCAATCCATCCATCCATGAACATACACTTACAACTACATATGCTACGTATTGGGTCACGATATAAATTATATTTCTTACTATGAGTAGCAATAAAAAAAAGTTTTAAACAAAAGACTACCAGTTCTTCCACAAAATTATGCCACCTATACAGTAATAGTTTCACATAAATGAGATGAAACCTTTAGAAATTCTATGATAGATTTCTTGACTTTTACAATAGCCTCATTATTGGATTAAAATGTAGTAGAGCAGTAATTTGATAAATTGGTGATTTGAAGAGGGAAAACGACCAGGGATAAATTCAACCATCATCAGAAGTCTATAGCTACCTTAATAGTTCCAAATAAATGAGAGTCAAAGTCCACTGTGCAAATACTTAGCTACGCAACCAGAGTGTTTTCTCTCAGATATCCAATATACTTTTTTTGGTAGTTCCATCCTTCATTCACTCCTTTTGGGAGAGTTTTAGCAGCAGGGCCATACAATGAGCACAAAAGGCAATACTGAGGTCTAACTTGTTCAGTGATGATGTGGGATATCATACCATCATCCTTGTATAACAAATCAAATGTTGGTCCTTGACTGGGAGCAACAGAATAACTAGAGCAACTGGGGGGAAAAGTAGGTCTACCCTAGACCTACCGAATCAAGTCTACAAGGATGGAACCTGTGAATCTGTTTGTTTGTTTGTTTTATTTGTTGTTGTTGTTGTTGTTTTTAAGTTCCTTAGTGAGTTCTTTGACAAACTCAGGTTTGAAAACATTTTCTGCAGACTACACTACAGGTTTATCTGTTCCATATTACCTTTTTAAAAAAAAAACTTTTTAACAAGATTTTTATTTATTTATTTGAGAGAGAGAGAGCACAGAGAGAGAAGGAGAAGCAGACTCCCTGCTGAGCAGAGAGCCCAACATGGGACTCGATCCCAGGACCCCGAGATGATGACCTGAGCTGAAAGCAGACACTTAACCAACTGAGCCACCCAGGCACCCCCTTCTATATTACCTTTTTAAAGAAAAGTTGGCCTCGTCCTTTATCCTTCCAATTTTTCATGCCAGAATCTTTGGAGGCATCCTTGATTTCCCCATATCCAATCAGGAAATCCTCTTTGCTCTCCCTTCAAAATATATTTAGAATCTTTCTACTTCTCACCTCTTCTACTGCTACCAACCTAGAACAAATCCCCATCATCTCTAACCAGGATTATTACAATAGACTCCCTGCTTCTTTCTATCCCTCCTTTTGTTAATTCCCAACAAGCAGTCAAAGTGATTCTTTTAAAATAGATACAATGTCTTGTCACTCCCCTGGTCAAATTTCCCATGGTTTTCCCTTTCACAGAAGCTATAAGCCCTTACCTGCCCCATAAGGCCCTTTCCTCTCTGATATCTTCCCTTACTATTCTCCCAACTATGCCAGCTTCCTTGACTGCTCTTGGAATACACCAATCATACTCTTGCCTTAGGGTCTATGAATTTTCTGTTTCCTCTGCTATGGAAATTCCTTCCCCAGATATCAGCATAACTAACTGTCTTGCCTTTTTAAAATCTTTATCAAATATCATTTTCTCAGTAATGCCTAACCTGATCATTCCATGTTAAATTGTAATTTGCATTTCTTGCTCTCCAGCATTCCAGTGTTGCCCTACCCTGCTGGGTTCCACCCCCCCCCAAAGCAGTTTTCATCTTCAAACTTACCACGTAATTCACTTATAATATTTATTATTTATTTCTGTCTCCCTCCATTAGAACATCAGCTCTTTTTTTTTTTTTAAGATTTTATTTATTTATTTCACAGAGGGAGAGAGATCACAAGGAGGCAGAGAGGCAGGCAGAGAGAGAGAGAGGGGGAAGCAGGCTCCCCGCTGAGCAGGGAGCCCGATGCGGGCCTCGATCCCAGGACCCTGAGATCATGACCTGAGCCGAAAGCAGAGGCTTTAACCCACTGAGCCACCCAGGCGCCCAGAACATCAGCTCATTGAAGGCAAGAATCTTTGTGTATTTTATTCTTTGATACATCCCAAGGATCTAGAATAGTGCTTGGCACATAGTAAGTAATCAATAAATAGCTGGTGAATAGGGGCACCTGGATGGCTCACTTGCAAGAGTGTGTGACTTTAGATCTCATGGTTGTGAGTTAGAGCCCCACACTAAGTGTAGAGACTACTTAAATAAATTTTTAAAAACTTAAAAAAAAAAACTGGTGAAGAAATGGAGAGATAGTGAAGTTAACCAAAAGATCTGGAACTCTATCCATTCCAACTAGCCATATAAATATCTAAGACCCAATCATGAAACCGTAATCTTTATACTGCCAGTACTTTTGGAGATGGCCTCTAGTCACTAATACTCTTAATGCAATGATGTTTAACAAAAGAATAATCTAGTGAGAATATCAGATCCATTTTTTTGAATATTTAAATCAAAATAACTGAGGAGTAAAATTATAGACAAGTTTATAAACCAATGACTGTGTATAGAAAAACTTTCTGTCATAATATAGAGGAATTTCAAACACTGCTCAAAATATTTGAGAAAGTAATGTTTTTAAATAATATAGTAACCTGGTGCTTGGCAGTTAAAGACATCTGGAGCGAAAAAGCATTTTCCTGTTTCTTCAGCAATCAAGGCATAGTCCACCTGGTTGAGACCGCTCACAGCTGGCAAAAACAAGTTCCAGAGGCCTTCTGCTTTGGCCATTTCCTGTCAAGGTGATGAATATGCCAGAGTGATCATAATTTACCATGAACTAAAATAGTTTATTTTTAAAAGATATTGCTATTCATGCTTTCTGAAATTTAAAAATACTTATGAAGTTATTTGTTTTATTTACCCTACATGTGTAAAACCAAATAGTTACTAACTCATTATAAATCAACAGTTTCCTAACTGTTAAAGAAATGCCTTTTTCTCCAAGTTTCCTTAGATTTGGCTGAAAAACTAAATTTGCTTTCCTGCATACTTATTGAATCATAGTTATTACAGAATCCCCCACATTTGAGTATAATTATGCCAAACATACTATTTTGTATATTTTGATTATGTGTGTTGTGGTTAGGATTTAAAAACATGAAATTTAGACTGAGCCCATGTGTGTCAAATGTTCTGTTTGACTTCTATTGCAACAGATGGTAGTGAATGCTGTTGATAATTTTTCTTTCAGTAGCTGTAAGAGGCTATCTTCATCACATAGCACATACAAAACACTATGTAACCTAATTTGTATACTACAGATTCTGTTTTTAACTTTCTTTTTAAAAAGTTATTATTGATATATTTATTCTCTACATATATAACAACAGCGCCAATAACAAGCTAAGGTTTCAAAAAACACCTGCATATTCATTTTCCAACATTAAATGTTTTCTTATTTTTCTTACCTTAAGTTTATCAATCACTAAAGGTTTTTTCCATCTGTCCACTGAATTTTCATTTTGAACATAGAACTCAATTACCTCCTTAAAGTAATAATAAGAAAAAAGTTCATTAGCTAAAGTTAATACAAAGTAAATAATGCCATAAGCTGCAAATATCCAAATTTAGGTGAAGAAGCTTTTCAAGCTGCTATTAAATCAGTAATATTTCTTTCCAAAACCAGATACATGAGTAGAAACGATTCTAGAGGTTTGTTGCTCACAAAATTATGCTGTCTCGATACTAGATAACAGACTTCCAAAATCTTCCAAGATTTAGTGTTTCATTTTTAGCAGTATAGCTCACTGGGTGGTCATAGGGACCCCTCTCAAAGTAGCACAACTAAAAATGCCAGAGAAAATATTTAAAATAATGAAAAAAAATACATGTAATGAATAGCTGTGCTGGAAGAACAATAAGGAAATTCCTCAGTGGTCAGAAGTAAAAAAGCCTGACTCTTCAGGTGTTACTAAAGTACTTGTTTCAAGCCACCATTAGCAAAAATTAGCAAAACTAATACTGTAACAAAAACAAATCACACTACCCAAAGACCACAGATTAAAACAATGATCATATATAGAATAAAGTATTTGTGTCCAATAGGTTAGATATAGCTGGAAAAAATTGGAAGAAAAATATGAAGAAATTATTCTTTCTTGAATGAAGAACAGAAATTCAATAGAGGGAAAATATGAAAGGTTAAGGGATGTGATGGATATAGAGAAAATTTCTCACATCAGTCTAATTGCGGACCCTAGGTAAAGAGTATGAGAAGAGGGAATACTAGAAAAAATTACATCTGAGTTTTTTAGAACTGATGAAAAACACCAATCCTCAAGATCAGAAAACACAATAAAGCCAAAGCACAAACTGTTGAACATCAAAGAGAAATAAAAGCTCTTAAAAGGAGGGTAGGGTGGAAGAACACATCAATGCTAAATTTTTAAATAGGTTTATTTGTTTACTTGAGAGCGAATGAGCAGGGATGGGGTAGAGGAAGAGAGAGAGAGAATCTCTAGCAAAGCCTGATGTGGGGCTTGATTTCATGACCCCAAGATCATGACCTGAGCCGCCGACATCAAGAATTGGACATTTAGGGGAGCCTGGGTGGCTCACTGGGTTAAAGCCTCTGCTTTTGGCTCAGGTCATGATCACAGGGTCCTGAGCAGCAGGGAGCCTGCTTCCTCCTCTCTCTCTGCCTGCCTCTCTGCCTACTTGCAATCTCTCTCTCTGTCAAATAAATAAATAAAATCCTAAAAAAAAAAAAAAAAGAATTGGACATTTAACCGACGGAAACACCTAAGCGCCCCAGATCACTAATAAACTATTGAGAATTTACTTCCCAGAGCAACAAATGAAGCCAGAAATCAGTGTGATAAGGTCTTCAGTTGCTAGAATTCTGTAAATCTATTTATATCTATATATAACCTAGAATTCTGTATCCAGTAAAACAATCTTTCAAGAATTAGGGCAAAATAAAGGCATTAGAGATAAAGAAACAGAGAGAATCTGAATCATTATTTCTCTCTCCTGACCAAAAAAAAAAAAAAGGAAAATAAAAGGAAAAAAGAAAGATCAAAGAAAAGGTTACTAGCAAATTCTCATTAAAGGAACTTGATCCTAAAAGAAACATCTTAGTTGCAAGAAGAAACAGTAAATAAAGTGATAAATACACGGGTAAATATAAATAAAAACTAGCCACATAAAACAGTAATAATAATCTCTAATTTGTGCAACTAAAATAATCAAGATGAACTAAAATATGGATTAGGATGGCATTTTCCAATATTTTGCTATTACTGAAACTCTATCCCTATTTTTTTTTTACACTTATGCTAGAATTACTAGATTAAAATCTGTGACTATTGTCACAAGGCCACATTACAAAATTATTTTCTAAAATTGTTCCGCTCCTTTACAGTCATTAATACACAAAACCATCTATTAAGCATGGCTAGTCTAGGGAAATGATGCATTTAGTGAAAACCATAAGAAGACAAAGGACAGCTCTTTTTAACCAGGATGAACAGCATTCATCATTTCTGTCAGGAAGTCAGTTGAATTGGAGATTTCCTGTTTAGGGTTGTTTATTATTTCCATCCCCTGTACTGCCATGGAAATAGTCAATGCTACTATGCTTGATAATATATTGCGCAATACATTTACAAACTGCTCGTCTCTGACTACCTCTTTATGATACTACAGTTCTGAGAAATTAAATTATCCAATGTTTACATAATTATTTAAAAACTTGTGTGATTTAAAACTTCCTGTTCTCAAGTCTATCCATTTAGAGATCTGCAAAATCTGTTTGTAGTATGGTAGAAGTCAGAATTAATATAAAATATCTCATTACAAAGAAGCTTTCTTTAGTTCTTAGAGTATGAAAAACAGTATATTGGTGAAAGAAGAAAGCAGAAAATACACTTGATGCCTGAGTAATTCTCCCCCAAATAGCACCTTCTAACTTCCTCATAACTGATTGAGATACTGCCTTGCAGTATGTTGGTTCAGAATCTTAAATTCGAGCCTACAAATAATTTTGCAATATAATATGTTTTTCACTTTAAAGTTAAGTCTATTAGGAAAAAGCAAGAGTTCTTTAATGGTACGTTATGATACTGAATAGGAAAATATGACTAATGTTATCTTTATTATTCTCAAGACTATGTTGCTAGTTCTTGTTTTAAATGCTCTTTCTTAGGACTCCTTATCCATTTTATTTTTATTTTTTTGAGAGAGAGAGAGCACGCACATGTGGCAGGTGGGCAGAGGTACAGAGAGGGAGAGAGAGAATCTTAAGCAGGCTCTACATCCAGTGAGCCCAATGTGGGGACTGATCTTATGACCTGAGCTAAAATCATGAGCTGGATGTTTAACTGATTAAGCAACCCAAGCCCCCTCCTTATCCATTTTAACTAGGAAAAATTGCCTTTTAACATTTTCATAGATATTGGGTTCTTATGTTCTCATTTTATGAAATCCGAGGTCATTTGACCTTTATTTTTTCCCAACATAAAAATTGGAAAAATATGTAAAAGTATTGAGAAAAAGTCATCAAGAGTCTTATTAAAGATGTATACTGTTAAAATACTGGTGTATTGTATGACATAACCTTGTTTTCTAGACACAACTTTTAATTTTTGTAAACTTAGTTATAATAATATTGGATAGGATTTTATAGGCTTTCCCCCTATTTTGAAAAAGCTAATTACTTTTCTCCAGATATCATTTCAAATGTATATGTTCACAGACAAGGATTAGTACTGCTCAGAATCATTCTACAGGATAAAACATTTTTACAGATGTTAAAGATTTTTGTTTTTAAGATTTTATTTTTAAGTAATCTCTATATCCAACGTGGGAATCAAACCCACAACCCCGAGATCAAGAGTTGTATGCTCCACAGACTGTGCCAACCGGGTCCCCCAGTTTATGATTTTTAATGGAAGAAAAAGCTCATGTTATTAGGCATGGATATATTCTAGATTTGAACTATCTGCAAAGACAAAATGACTGTGGCTTTCCTTGCCACAGAAATACTGACAAACTTCTGTTAAAGCTATAGATTGCTTTTTTTTTACTTATAATAAAGCATTTTTTTACACTGAAATTTTTTTTTAATTTATTCATTTGAGACAGAGAGAGAACATGAATGAGGGAGAGGCAGAAGCAGACTCCCCGCTGAGCTAGGAGCCCTACTCAGGGCTAGATCCCAGGACCTGGAGACCAAGACCTGAGCCAAAGGCAGATGCTCAACCATCTGAGCCACCCAGCCACCCCTACATTGAAAATTCTTTGTAAATATTTTAATAGCTGCATAATATTAAGTTCGGCAGATATATCACAGCCCAACTTATGATACTTCTTTTCTGTGCTTCATGTTTCCCTTGATTTCCCATTTACATTTATAAATCAAAGAGCAAGACTACATGGCTTCTTCTGCCAATTCTGGCTTTTTCTTTGAATAATTGGCTGGTGCCAGGCACAAGCATGTCAACAAATATGTTTCATTTTAGGGTGAACAGGCAGAAATCAGGAAGGTTGATAGGCAAGCTGGGGTTTACACCAAACCCCTATTAAAAAAAAAGGGGGTCCCCCAAAATGGAAGACTCTAGAGCACTAACCCTGGTGTGAAACCCTGGCTTCTTTGAAACAGATAATTTTTTTTTTGAGAGTCCTAAGTTTATTACTCATAGTTTAAATATTTTCTGCCTCGTTTTCAAGCCAGCGTAGTAATTGTACCCCTGCTGCAAGGATTACACACGTTACTATACTTCAAGCTCTTGGCATAGTATCTGGCAGAGGAGTAAATTCTTAATATAATAACTAGTATGGATTCACTGTCTTTCTCTCCCATTTGACTGTGAAGATAGCAACTTGTCTTCCTGGCAAAATATCGTCATGCTTAAGTAGACTATGCTCTTGGCATAGTATCTGGCAGAGGAGTAAATTCTTAATATAATAACTAGTATGGATTCACTGTCTTTCTCTCCCATTTGACTGTGAAGATAGCAACTTGTCTTCCTGGCAAAATATCGTCATGCTTAAGTAGACTATGCTCTTGGCATAGTATCTGGCAGAGGAGTAAATTCTTAATATAATAACTAGTATGGATTCACTGTCTTTCTCTCCCATTTGACTGTGAAGATAGCAACTTGTCTTCCTGGCAAAATATCGTCATGCTTAAGTAGACTATGCTCTTGGCATAGTATCTGGCAGAGGAGTAAATTCTTAATATAATAACTAGTATGGATTCACTGTCTTTCTCTCCCATTTGACTGTGAAGATAGCAACTTGTCTTCCTGGCAAAATATCGTCATGCTTAAGTAGACTATGCTCTTGGCATAGTATCTGGCAGAGGAGTAAATTCTTAATATAATAACTAGTATGGATTCACTGTCTTTCTCTCCCATTTGACTGTGAAGATAGCAACTTGTCTTCCTGGCAAAATATCGTCATGCTTATTATCGACATGTCCCCAACATGAAGCACACTGACCAGCACAGAGGGGTGCTCAATGTTTGTTGAATGTCTGAAGGAAGTATTTTGCTGAGGGCAGAATTTACGCCAAGTCTGAATCAGGATACATACTGTAACTCTAAGTCCAGGTTTTCCACAGTGTTCCACATTGGCTTCCTTCTCTCTTTGATTTAGATAAACTGCTGAATGTCTCTGGGCCTCAATTTCCTCACTGTTTTTGTTTTATCTTTTTTCAAATTGGAGTAGTTAGCATGCAATATTGTATTAGTTTCCAGTGTACAACGCAATGACTTGACAGTTATACATGCTATGAAATCACCACCATGATAAGTCTAAGTTGATCATTTGCTTTTTTAGAGGATTCTTAGAGCCTTCTGTCTGAAGCAAATGCCACTGCTATATAGGAGTGTTAGAGACCTACCCCTGCAGCCCACCTACAGGTTAATTCTTCAAACATCTTGATTTTGCTTTCCCTTCTCACTCTTGCTCTCCATACCAGCCAATCACAGGGGACTCCATTATAAAACAAAACAAAATGGTTACCACCTGTGCTATGGCCTTCTCTTATTTCAAAATGATTTTGAGGTGTGTCTTCCTCTGTTAGGGGTTATTCTTTGGTATGATCCATTCTTCTTTCTTTTCTTTTCTTTTTTCTTTCTTCCTTTCTTTCTTTCTTCCTTTCTTTCTTTGTCAGAGAAGAGAGGGGCAGGCAGAGGGAGAAGCAGGTTCCCTGCTGACCACGGAGTTCAGTGCAGGACTCAATCTCAGAACCTGAGCCGAAGGCAGACACTTAACCAACTGAGCCACCCACACATCCCCCATTCTCTTTTCAAAACCTTTAATCCTCTGATGTGTTCCACTCCTTTTTTTGTGCTTTTAGCAACTTAATCCAGTTCTTAAAAATTTCTTTATTGTTAATGGGCTTTTATTTGAGGGAAAGCAGGTAAATGCTGAATTTGGTCTGCCATCTGAACCAAGTGTTGCATTTTCTTTTTAATACCCAAAAGTTTAGAATTTTAAAACTCAACATTCTATATGTACTAACTAGATCAAAAGTCTCCAAAGTGATACCTTAATCACTAAACACATGTAAGAGGAAACTATTTTTTTTACTATTTTATAAATTTAAATTCAATTAATTAACATATAGTATGTTATTAGTTTCAGAGGGAGAGTTCAGTGATTCATCAGTCTTGTACACCCAGTGCTAATTACATCCTGTGCCCTCCATAATGTCCATTACCCAGTTAACCCATCTCCCAACACCCCTCCACTCCAGCAACCCTCAGTTTGTTTCCTCTGATTAAGAGTCTCTTATGGTTAGTCTCCCTCTCTGATTTCGGTTTTATTTTTTCCCTCCCTTCCCTATGAGACTTTTTTTTTTCTGTTTTGTTTCTTAAATTCCACATAGCAGTAAGATAGTATCATAATTTTCTTTCTCTGACTTACTTCACTCAGCATAATGCCCTCCAGTTCTGTCCATGAGTTGCAAATGGCAAAATTTCATTTTTTGATGGTTAAGTAATATTCCATTGTGTGTGTGTGTATATATATATATATATATATATATATATATATGTCTTATATACAGAAGACATCTTCTTTATCTAATTCTCTATCCATTCATCTGTTGATAGACATCTTGGCTCTTCCACAGTTTATTGTGGACATTACTACTATAAACATTGGGGTACAGGTGCCCCTTCAGATCATTACATTTCTATCTTTGGGTTAAATACCTAGTAGTGCAATTGCTGGCTCACAGAATAGCTCTATTTTCAGCTTCCTGAGAAACCTCTGTACTGTCTTACAGAGTGGCTCCATCAGCTTGCATTCCCACCAATAATGTAAGAGAGCTCCCCCTTCTCTGCATCCTTGCCAAGATCTGCTGTTTCCTCACTTGATAATTTCAGCCATTCTGACTGGTGTGAGGGGGTATCTCATTGTGGTTCTGATTTATATTTCCCTGTTGCCAAGGGATGTGGAGCATTTTTACATGTGTCTGTTGGCCATTTGGATGTTTTCTTTGGAGAAATGTCTGTTTATGTCTTCTGCCCACTTCTTGACTGGGTTATTTGTTCTTTGGTGGTTGAGTTTTGTAAGTTCTTCATAGATTTTGGATACTAGCCCTTTATCTGATAAGGCATTTGAAAATATCTTCTCCCACTCTGTTGGTTGTCTTGGTTTTGTCATTTCCTTTGCAGTGAAAAAGCTTTTTATCTTGATGAAGTCCTAATAATTCATTTTTGCTTTTGTTTCCCTTGCCTTAGGAGACGGGTCTAGCAAGAAGTTGCTCTGGCCAAGGTCACAGAGGTTGCTGCCTGCGTTCTCATCTAGGATTTTGATGGATGCCTGTCTCACATTGAGGTCTTTCATCCATTTTGAGTCTATTTTTGTGTATGGTGTAAGAAAATGGTCCAGTTTCATTCTTCTGCATGTGGCTGTCCAATTTTCCCAATACCATTTGTTGAAGAGGCTGTCTTTTTTCCATCGGAAACTCCTGGTTTGCAAAGATTATCTGACCATAGACCTGAGGGTCCATTTCTTTATTCTTTATTCTGTTCCACTGAACTATGTATTTGTTTTTATGCCAGTACTATAGTACTGTCTTGATGATTACAGCTTTGTAATAGAGCTTGAAGTCTGGGATTGTGATGCCACCAGCTTTGGTTTTCTTTTTCAATATTCTTCTGGCTATTCAGGGTCTTTTCTGGTTCCATACAAATTTTAGGATTACTTGTTCCAGCTCTGTGAAAAAAGTGGATGGTATTTTGATATGGATTGCATTGAATGGGTAGATTGCTTTGGGTAGCATGAACACTTTAATGATTTTTGTTCTTCCAATCCATGAGCATGGAACATTTTTCCATTCCTTTGTGTCTTCCTCAATTTCTTTCATGGGTGTTCTATAGCTTTTAGAGTACAGATCATTTACCTCTTTGGTTAAGTTTATTGTTAGGTATCTTATGGTTTTTGGTACAGTTGTAAATGGGAAGGATTCCTTAATTTCTCTTTCTTCTGTCTCATTGTTAGTGTAGAGAAATGCAATTGCTTTCTGTGCATTGATTTTATATCCTGCCACATTGCTGAATTTCTATATGAGTTCTAGTCATTTTGGGGTGGAGTCTTTTGCGTTTTCCACATAGAGTATCATGTCATCTGTGAAGAGTGAGATTTTGACTTCTTCTTTGCCAATTCAGATGCCTTTTACTTCTTTTTGTTGTCTGATTGCTGAGGCTAGGACTTCTAGTACTATGTTGAATAGCAGTGGTGATAGTGGACATCCTTGCTGTGTTCCTGACCTTAGGGGAAAAGCTCTCAGTTTCTCCCCTTTGAGAATGATATTCGCTGTGGGTTTTTTACAGATGGCTTTTTTGATATTGAGGTATACTCCCTCAATCCCTACACTGTGGAGAGTTTTAATCATGAAAGGATGCTGTACTTTGTCAAACTGCTTTTTCTGCATACATTGAGAGGATCATAAGGTTCTTGTCCTTTCTTTTAATAATGTTGTATATCATGTTGATTGATTTGCAGATGTTGAACCACCCTTGCAGCCCAGGACTAAATCCCACTTGGTCGTGGTGAATAATCCTTTTAATGTACTGTTGGATCCTGTTGGCCAGTATCTTGGTGAGAATTTTGGCATCTATGTTCATTAGGGATAGTGGTCTGTAATTCTCCTTTTTGGTGGGGTCTTTGTCTGGTTTTAGGATCAAAGTAATCCTGGCCTCGTAGAAAGCATTTGGAAGTTTTCCTTCCATTTTGATTTTGTAAAACAGCTTTAGAAGAACAGGTTTTAGTTCTTTGAATGTTTGGTATAATTTTCCTGGGAAGCCATCTGGCCTTGGACTCTTGTTTGTTGGGAGATTTTTGATTGCTGGTTCAATTTCCTTGCTGGTTATGGGTCTGTTCAGCTTTTCTGTTTCTTCCTGTTTTGGTTTTGGTAGTGTATAAATTTCAGGAATGCATCCATTTCTTCCAGATTACCTAATTTGTTAGCATATAGTTGCTCATAACATGTTCTTAAAATTGTTTGTATTTCCTTGGTGTTGACTGTGACCTCTCCTCTTTCATCCATGATTTTGTTTATTTGGGTCCTTTCTCTTTTCTTTTTGATAAGTCTCGCCAGGGGTTTATCAATCTTATTAACTCTTTCAAAGAACAAGCTCCTAGTTTCATTGATCTGTTCTACTGTTCTTTTGGTTTCTTTTTCATTGATTTCTGTTCTAATCTTTATTAATTCTCTTCTGCTGCTTGGTTTAGGCTTTATTTGCTGTTCTTTCTCCAGCTCCTTAGGGTGTAAGTTTAGCTTGTGTATTTGAGACTTTTCTAAGTTTTTGAGAAAGGCTTGTACTGCTATGTACTTCCCTCTTAGGACTGCCTTTGCTACATCACAAAGGTTTTGAAGAGTTTTCATTTTCATTTGTTTCCATAATTTTTTAAAGTTCTTCTATAATTTCCTGGTTGACCCGTTATGCAGGGAATGATCCCAATTTTTTTGGTATCGGTTGAGACCTGATTTGTGACCAAGTATGTGATCTATTCTGGAGAATGTTCCATGTGCATTTGAGAAGAATCTGTATTCTGTTGCTTTAGGATGGAATGCTCTGTATATATCTGTGAAGTCCATCTGGTCCAGTGTGTCATTCAAAGTCCTTGTTTCTTTGTTGACCTTCTGCTTAGATGATCTGTCCATTGTTGTGAATGGGGTATTAAAGTCCCCCTACTATTATTGTATTATTATCCATGTGTTTCTTTACTTTGGTTATTAATTGGTTAGAATAACTGGCTGCTCTCACTTTAGGGGTATAAATATTTATAATTACTAGATCTTGTTTAAGTATGATATACTGTCCTTCCTCATCTCTTATTAGAGTCTTTGGTTTAAATCTAGTTTGTCTGATATGATGATTGTTACCCAGCATTCTTTTGATGTCCATTAGCATAATAATGGTTTTCCACGCCCTCACTTTCAATCTGGAGGTGTCTTTGGGTCTAAGATGTGTCTGTTGCAGACAGTATATGAATGCATGTTGCTTTTTTATCCAATCTGATACCCTGTGTCTTTTGATTGGGGCATTTGGCCCATTTAGATTCAGAGGGACTACTGAAAGATATGAATTTAGTGCCACTCTATTACTTGTAAAGTCATGTCCCTGTTAAGAGGAGACTATTTTAGAAAGAATTTCCTAATATTTAAGTAGTATTTTCCTAAAAAAGCTATACACCACTGTCAACAAAATTCATCTCATGCCAGTTCTTTATTAAAAATATGATAATTATTTCTAGTTCAAGCAACAATAGCAACTGCCTTATAAACACATATCAACTCTGAACATTTTTGTTTAAGGAATTTTGGTCTTTTTCAGTTTCCTATTTGATTTTGTAGGTCTAGCTCTAGATCTCTCAGAATCATAGAAAATTAAAAATGAGAATTTATTGTGTATCTATCTATTCATACCTATGCACATCAGAGATGAAAGACTGAAGCACTGAGAGTTTGAGTTATTTCTTCATGACCAGCAAACTTATGGCAGGAATGGACTAAAATTAAATCCTTACAATTTCTACACCTGTGTTCAACTCACACATATACCTGACCCCACCTGCCTTATGTATTTTCATGATAGGTTTTATCTTTTCTTCATAGCATTAGCATCTCTTATTGAATGTCTTTTTGTGTGTGTGTGTGTGTGTGTGTGTGTGTGTGTGCATGCTAAAGTGTAGGGTCTGTGGAAGCATTAGCTCTGTCTGTCTTGTTCTTTTACTTTTGATGGCTCTCAGATGCCTAACCCATTATTAGGTACCTAGTAATTACATGTTAACTGAATGAATGAATGTATCATGTTACTTCTCTACCCTCAGTGAACTTACAGAAACTTAACATTTTAAAGTAGTAGCCTGTGTAGAGAGAGAGAGTAGTATCTGTGAATAGACTGAAATGATATGCAACATTTCCTGGTAATGTCCATTTTGTTTAGTCTACAGTTTTCTTAATTGTCATAGGGGGCCATAAAAAAAGGCTAAAAGTCACTGCTTTATGAAAAGGCCCTGGGATGCGTGGGTGGCTCAGTCAGTTGGGGATCTGACTCTTGACTTTTGGCTCAGGTCATGATCTCAGGGCTGTGGTGTTGGGCCTCGATGGAGCTCCCCACTGGGTGCAGTCTGCTTATTCCTCTCCCTCTGCCCCTCCCCCCAATCAAGTGTGCTCTCCTTCCTCTAATAAATAAATAAAATCTTTTTTTTTAAGTGGCCCTAAAGTAATGTTTTCCTCTAATATATTTATGATCTCAACTTTACAACAGTTAATCTCCTTTGACTGAATTTTAATTCCGAGGATTCATCTGTGGCATTCCCTTGACATATTTTAGAAGCTCATCAGCTTCTGCAGTAGCTCAGTGCTGAGGTAAGGAGGGGAATGAGGTAAGGACTGACTACAAAGATAGGATACCATGATACTCCTAGAAGCAGAGAGAACAGACATAATCCACCAACAGTCCTTGAGCATAAATATACTCTGTTTATACAGTATTTACCTTTTCAGCTGGAAGGATGTGTTGTTTCATGAAACGCTTCATCCTAGCAAGAACTTCCTGGCCAGTCTTACTCTGTACAAACAACTGTTGGGAAGTATCAATCTGTGATGATGTAGTACTGAAAATTCTTTATTAAAAAAAAAGAAAAGAAGAGTTACAAAGGCGTCCCAAATCATTATTATATATTTCTGAATATAATGTGAAGTCTTCTCCAACTCCTTCAAAATATCCCCCAGGAGTTGCCACATTTTGGAATTTCTTAAGTTTTTCATATCATGGGGAGAATATAGAATCACTTTGCTTTGAACATGAAACTTTAATGCTGAAAGCACTATGTGGGTAAAACATAAGACTGGCACAATCTCAATCAGGGGTAGTTTTGAATCTTTATTAAAGTCATTTAACAAAATCTCTCAAAAAGAAAGTGAAGAAATTGAACACAAATGTAATTATTCTCAGAGTATTCCTCACAAATACAACTACTGGATATCATTATAAAGATCTTAATGAAGAGCAACAGTTTTTATGTTGAGAGAACACAAACATCCACCTATAAGATGAATTATAAAACATAACTGTCCTAATGTTATATCCTGGGTACTTATGGCCTGAACAGAATTTTCAGGGACAGCATCATCAATGCATTCAGTAAGTGCTATATACCACATCACTTAGATGGGAGTGTGTAGTTGGCAAGTGAACTAGATGCCTCAAAAAGTACTCCACTGATTGAGATATGAATTTCAAAGGCACTTATGAAATGATTGAGTAAAATTTCATGAAATATGATGGAAGAGAACAATAGTTCTAAAGAAATCATCTTTTATAAGATATAATTTTGAATAGGTATATGTAAGTAACTTAAATATTAGAAAGAAGCATTTGAGAGTTTTATCTATCTCCTTAAAAGTTTACATGCTCAAGTTGGCAAAAAAATACTTTTAATCATGAATCTGGGCTATTTTATTTTCAGGCATATAAGATAGTTACCGAAAAACTGCTGTGACTGGCAGCATTAAACCTGGTGTAAGCAATAGAAACAGTCCCTATCCCCCTGAAGTTTACAACCTTCATATAACTAATAAAGGCTATAATTTGAATGAGCCAAGGAATTGATTTTGCTTACCTTTTTGAAAGTTGTAATCCAGTTTCTGCCAGAGGCTGCACAATCTTGGCAAACAGAAAGCTATTCTCAGATGCATTATTTCCCAGAAGATATCTACTATATATTCCCTATAAGTAAATTAACATAGAGTAATTAAGATTGATTGAAAATTATTCTATAGCTATCCAGTCTCTCCAGTTTCCCAGCTATGTGAGTCACTAAACTCACAAGGTATCAAGATGTAAATCAGACCATCAATTCTATTTATTTACATATAGGGATAATTATATCATCCTAAATTAAAGAGTTATACATACATCATTTGCTTAACATACTCTCATCCTAACAGAATTATAACTGGAAATCAAATCAAACTTGAGAATGAACTCAGGGTTAACAAAGATGCCAAACTGGTATCACCTTATATCACCTTTAATGATCACTGTTCCCCTGTTATAGTGGGGGGGAAATCTAAATAAACCAAAACAAAATTAAAAACTATAAAACTGAAGAGAAGGCAATGAGATGATCTCTAAGAATATTTTCTCCCATTTTTTTGGACTCCTAGTTTAACTAACTGTCTCCTTGAACAGGGTTAGTTGAATGCTAATTAGTTTTTCTTTCTTCTCCATGTTCTGTGCTTTCAACATAACACATTCTCCTCTCCCCTGTTTGTCCCACCCTAACACAATCAACTGAATATCATTAGTTTTATTTCTTCATGTAATTCTTTATGCAATAAAACACTCTAACAGTCCTTCCATCATTTCCAATTTCATATTTGTAGTTAGAATGCAATGTTTATGATCATCCCTGTTACCACATATAGTCTACACATACATATTAATTATAACATAATGTTATAATTATGTCAAGCAAGTCAAACTTTTGTTTGAAATGAAAATCCATTTTAAATTCAAAGCCCATCTAGTATCTGATTTGTGGAAACTGATGAATATAAAAAAAATACCATAAACCCTCTTTTGAGGAACCCATCCAAACAATATGATTAACATGATTCTAAAATATAGGATGAGATGTAATACAACTATATCCTAGAAGACATATCAACTGGTCATGGACAGCATGGACTCTGAAGACAAGGAAAAAAGAAACCTTAATCCTTTCCCATTCTTTTTTGTTTCTAAAATCTCTTATTTACTTATTCTTCCAAGCCCTAGCCCTTTGTCACTAATGAAGCATCTCAATTTCTTAAATAAACTCCTGAGGTTCAAAGCACATGGAAACTAAGTCAGCATAAAGAAGAATATATTTTAGGGGCCCCTGGGTGGCTCAGTTGGTTAAGCATTGGAGTCTTGATTTCGGCTCATGTCATGATCTTAGTTAGGGTTGTGAGATTGAGCCCTATGTCGGGCTCTGTGCTGGAAGTGAAGCCTGCTTAAGATTCTTTCTCTCCCTCTGCCCCTCCCCCCCAAAGAAAAAGAATACATTTTAGATTAAGCTGTAATTTAAAAAAACTGAATTTATGCTCAATCTCCTCTTAAAATTAATCACATAATTGGTGTGATTCTAACATTGTTAGAAAAAAGAAAATTTTACTCATCTATTCTCTCAAAATTATATATTAAGAGGCTACTATAATCTAGGTACTGTGCTAGACTTTGGGACATGCAAAAGTATTTCTTTCCTCATCAGCAGTCCTGGTTAATGAATGATTTTATAGATTGAAGCAGACATCACTAAAAGATTTTAGCTCTTTCTTAAATTGGATATTCAGGAAATAATCAATCTTCACATGCTTTTCTCTTTTTATCATTATTTCTTTCTCTCTTCCTTCCCCTATTAAGTTTATCATACCAAAAAATTGATAACACATTTTGCTACTCAATTTTTTTCTCTTGCCAAATCCCTATTCTGTAAATTTTGGATTCATATTCACCGATGCCTGGTATTTGTCATTATCCAAAGCAAAGTGATCTAAGGACAAAGAACATAAAACTCCTGAAGACCAGAAAGTATCATGAACAGTAGATTACTAAATAATGGTGAAACATAAGTTAAGAACAATCAATTACCTGTGCTATTCCAGCCATTTTAAAATGTGCAAGGGCAAGAAAGAAATTCCAGTTAGGGAGAACAGAATCAATTCCCCTGCAGCGGCAATATATTGAAATCAGTTCTTCCATTGATGGCATCCCTATAAAAACAGCACATACTATAAAATTTAATAAAGATATCATGGTGAATATTTCAAATGTAGTAATACTGCATATGTATATAAAACTGATACACATAAAAAACGTGTTCTTAATGTTGATTTCCAAAGAATGATATATATAAAGGGCTACATTTTATCATAAATTACTAAAAGTGAAAAGCTATTGTTCAGAAAAATCAAGAATAAAATGAATTAGAAACATTTCAAGAGCAGTGCTGGGGTGACTCAGTCGCTTAACCATCTGCCTTCGGCTCAGGTCATGATCCCATTGTCCTGGGATGGAGTCCTGCACTGGGCTCCTAGATCAGCAGGGAGTCTGCTTCTCCCTCTCCCTCTGCCCCTCCCCCCTGCTTGTGCACATGCATTCTCTCTCTGTCTCAAATAAATAAAATCTTAAAAAAAGAAACATTTTAAGAAACAAATAAAAGCTACATTTCTAAAACTGCAATACAATCTTACCTTTTAATTATGAAGAATAAATATAATTTTATATTAATAGCAATTTAGGCAACGTTATGGTTTCTTACCTATGTTTTCTTGAAAGTAAGAATTTTGATTTATCTGTGGAATTGTCCTTGGCCAAAGGTAGAATAGGGAGAGATGAGCTAAGTCTGACAAAGGATGACCAATGGTTGAAAGCTCCCAATCCAGTATAGCTATAACTCGAGACTGCAATTAAAAATAAAAAGGTTTTAACATATTTAATAGAAAACTAAAAGAGAGAAATAAATGAAATTCTATTTTCTATCAATAGCAAATCTTAGTTTATATAGTTTATAGTCTTTACCTGTGATGGCTCATCTCATTACCAAATAACTAAGTAGCTTGGAATATGTAGAGCCAAATCTGCTGGCTCCATTACTGGCCATCAGTTCTCCTGCATTTTACTTTACATACCCTTAGTATCTCTACTAATGAGGGGAAACAAAAGCAATTGAAACTGCTCAACTGAGGGTTAACTATGGTAAAGAAGAAATTCTAATAATTACTTAAAATTTAAGCATCTATGTCATGTTATGTGCAGTTAAAATTTGCTCTCAGGATGCCTGGGTGGCTCAGTCAGTTAACCAATTGCTGGGTCACAGGGTAGCTTTATTTTTAACTTTTCGAGGAACCTCCACACTGTTTTCCAAAGTGGCTCTACCAACTTGCCTGATTTCAAGTTATATAACAAAGCTGTGATCACCAAGACAGCATGGTACTGGCACAAAAACAGACACATAGATCAATGGAACAGAATAGAAAGCCCAGATGTGGACCCTCTATGGTCAACTAATCTTTGACAAAGTAGAAAAAAATACCCAATGGAAAAAAGACAGTCTCTTCAATAAATGGTACTGGGAAAATTGGACAGCTATATACAGAAGAATGTATACTATTCTCTTATACCATACACAAAGATTAAACTCTAAATGGATTAAAGACCTCAATGTGAGACAGGAATCCATTAAAATCCTAGTGGAGAACATATGTAGTAACCTCTTTGACATTGGTCACAGCAACTTCTTTCAAGACACATCTCCAAAGGCAAGGGAAACAAAAGTGAAAATGAACTTTTAGGACTTCATCAAGATAAAAAGCTTCTACTCACAATATGTTCTTAAAATTGTATTTCCTTGGTGTTGACTGTGATCTCTCCTCTTTCATTCATGATTTTAATTATATATTTTATTTCTTTATAGGATTTAATTTTTGATAAGTCTGACCAGGGGTTTATTGACCTTATTCTTTCAAAGAACCAGCTTCTAGTTTCATTACTCTGTTTTACTGGTTTCTATTTCATTGATTTCTGCTCTAATCTTTATCATTTCTCTTCTCCAGCCTGGTTTAGGCTTTATTTGCTGTTCTTTCTCCAGCTCCTTAGGGTATAATTTTAGTGTGTGTATTTGAGACTTTTCTAAGTTTTTGAGAAAGGTTTGTACTGCTATGTACTTCCCTCTTAGGACCACATTTGTTACATCACAACGGTTTTGAACAGTTGTGTTTTCATTTTCATTAGTTTCCATGAATTTTTAAAATTCTTATATAATTTCCTGGTTGACCCATTCATTCTTTAGTAGGATGTTCTTTAACTTTCAAATGTTTGAGTTCTTTCCAGATTTCCTTTTGTGATTGAGTTCAAGTCTCAAAGCACTGTGGTCTGAAAACATGCAGGGAATGAACCCAATCTTTTGGTATTGGTTGAGACCTGATTTGTGACCAAATATGTGATCCATTCTGGAAAATGTTCCATGTGCACTTGAGAAGAATCTATATTCTGTTGCTTTAAGATGGAATAGCACTGCATATATCTGTGAAGTCCATCTGGTCCAGTGTGTCATTCAAAGTCCTTGTTTCCTTGTTGATGTTCTGCTTAGATGATCTGTTCATTGTTGTGAATGGGGTATTAAAGTCCCCCTATTATTGTATTATTATCCATGTGTTTATTTACTTTGGTTATTAATTGGTTAGAATAATTGGCTGTTCACATTTTAGGGATGTAAGTATTTATAATTACTAGATCTTCTTGTTGGAGAGACCCTTTAAGTATGATATAGTGTCCTTCCTCATCTCTTATTAGAGTCTTTGTTTTAAATCTAGTTTGTCTGATATGATGATTGTTACCCAGCATTCTTTTGATGTCCATTAGCATGATAAATGGTTTTTCACGCCCTCACTTTCAATCTGGAGGTGTCTTTGGGTTTAAGATGAGTCTGTTGCAGACAGCATATGGATGCATGTTGCTTTTTTATCCAATCTGATAACCTGTGTCTTTTGATTGGGGCATTTAGCCCATTTAGATTCAGAGGAACTATTGAAAGATGTGAATTTAGTGCCACTGTATTACTTGTTAAGTCCCTGTTTCTGTAGATTATTTCTGTTCCTTTCTGGTCTATGTTACACTTGGGCTCTCTCTTTCCTTACAGTTTCCCCTTTAGTATTTTTTGCAGGGCTGGTTCAGTGGTCACAGATTTTTTTAGTTTCTGTTTGTCCTGGAAGCTCTTTATGTCTCCTTCCATTCTGAATGACAGCTTTGCTGGAAAAGTATTCTTGGCTGCATGTTTTTCTCATTTAGTTCCTTGAATGTATCATGCTAGCACTTTCTGACCCACCAGGTCTTTGTGGCTTGGTCTGCTGCCAGCCTAATGTTTCTACCCCTGTCAGAAGCTCTTGTCTCAAGCTCCTTTCAGGATTTTCTTTCTTTCTTCTCTCTCTTTTTTTTTAAGATTTTATTTATTTATTTGACAGAGAGATCACAAGTAGGCAGAGAGGCAGCAGAGAGAGAGGTTGAAGCAGTCTCCCCGCTGAGCAGAGAGCCTGACACAGGACTCGATCTCAGGACCCTGAGATCATGACCTGAGCTGAAGGCAGAGGCTTAACCCACTGAGCCACCCAGGTGCCCAGGATTTTCTTTATCTCTGAAATTTGCAAGCTTCACTATTATATGTTAGGTGTTGATTAATTTTTATTGATTTTGAGAGGGGTCCTCTCTACCTCTTGGACTTGAATGCCTGTTTTCTTCTCCAGATTAGGGAAATTTCCAGCTATGGTTTGTTCAAATATACCTATGTCCCTCTCTCTTTCCTTCTCCTTCCCCAGGGACCCCACTAATTCTAATATTGTTTCACTGTATGGTATCACCGATTTCTCAAAGCCTCCTCTCATGGTCCACTAGTTGTTTTTCTCTCTTTTCCTCAGCTTCCTTCCTTTCCATCAACTTGTCTTCTATGTCACTTCCTCCCTCATCTGCATCATGAACCCTAGGTGTTACAGTGCCCAATTTAGACTGCATCTCAGTTAAAGCATTTTTAATTTCAGCATGACTAGATTTTATTTCTGCATTAACAGATTCTCTTATGTCTTTTATGCTTTTTTCAAGCCCAGCTAATGACTTTATGATCATTATTCTGAATTCCAGCTGTAACATTTTACTTACACCTGTATCTGTGGCAAAGAGTATTGCCTCTGGTTCTTTCTTTTGTTGTGAATTTCTCCTTCTAGTCATTTTGCCCAGAGAAAAATGGATGATATATATACCAAAAAACTGAATACAGTGAAAGGAAGCCAAAAATGAAGAATGTAGCTATAAAGTGTTACAAAATGAAAGTTAAAGACTTAAAAACAAAGTTGATAAAATAAGAAACTTGTTGAAAAGGAAAAAAAGAAAAAAGTAAAGTTTTAAACTAAAAGATAAAGGAATCATGAGAAAACCCTGAATTCTATATAGTATTTTCCCCTAGTGCTGGAGTTTTATAGTCCTGTGTGTTCCATACATTTGGTGTTTGCCTGTTTTTCCAGCTGGCCTTCTGGGGGAAGGGCCTGCTGTGCTGATTCTCAGGTGTTTTTGCCTGAGTGGAGTTGCACCACCCCTTGCCAGGGAGCCAGCCTCAGTGTAAGCCACTTCTGGTTGCTCTGGGTAGGTTTTGTTTCCTGAAGGTTTTCCACGCCTCTCTAGAGGATAAAAATAAAAATGGCCATGCCCGGATCACCAGCCCTGGAGCTGTATGATTACAGTTGCCTCTCTTCAGTAAACTCTCAGGGATAAGTGGTCTTCACTTTTATGTGTGCCAAACTCTGCAGACTCCTGTGGTGTGTACCCTCTCCAATCTTCCCAGGAAAAGGTAGAGGATCACAGCCTTTCTGCCCTTTGCAGGGCCCCTGCATGGAGAGTTGTCACCCGAGTGTCCCACCATTCATGGTTTATGGCAAACCAAGCTGAAAGCCCTCTTCCCAGCTCACTGACCATAACCAGCTTCCCTGCTGCAATACTTGGTCATGCTGCCAGCTCAGGACCCCCATTCTTTCTGTGATTCCAGGGATATCCTGAGTTCACACTGTCCCACCTTGGATTCTGTCCTGCTTCACCACCTGAGCAGCTTTTAGCCAGGGATGTCTCTCACTGGAGCAGATTTCTAAAGGTTCCGATTTTGCTCTCAGGGGCTATATCACTTTCTGGTAACTGGTTTGCAGAGGCTCCTTCCCCCTGCAGTTTCTCTTCCAATATATCCCTTCAGATTCACTTCTTCGCACCGCCTACCTTGGAAAAAGTAGCCGCTTTTCTATTTGTAGGACTCCAGTGATTCTTTTCTTACATATCAGGTTGAATTCAGAATGATTTGATAGTTATTTAGCTAAATTTAAGGGACCAGATGAAACGAGGTCCCCTATTCTTCCACCATCTTGCCTTCCCTCCTTATTTTATTTTTATTTTATTTATTTGAGAGAGTGAGAGTGAGAGAAAGAGAGAGAGTGAGTGAGGGGAAGGGGAGAAGGAGAAGCAGGCTCCCTGCCGAGTAGGGAGTAGATCAATCCCAGAATCCCAGGATCATGACCTGAGCCAAAGGTAGACACTTAAGTGACTGAGCCATCCAGATGGCTCTACTAAAGAGTATTTTAAAAATACTCTACTAAAGAGTATTTTAAAAATATCTGAAATGTAGGGATGCCTGGGTGGCTCAGTCAGTCTAGTGTCTGACTCCAGATTTCAGCTCAGGTCATGATCTCAGGATCATGAGTTCAAGCCCCACATCAGGCTTCCTACTAGATGTGGAGCCTACTCAAGACTTTCTCTCACCTTCTCCCTCTGCCCCTCACCCTATGTCTCTTAAAAAAAAAAAAATCTGTTATGTAAAGTTGTTGAAAAAAACCCAATTGCCACATCTTTCCTAGCAATAAAATTAAATTTCCTAACTATGCCTCTGCCCAACTACACTAACACTTAAGAGATAATGAAGGAAATTAAAAAGAAAGAGCCATTAAAAATACAAGTTTTGGTTGCATATCAAATCTTTTTTCTTCGTAAGTTAATGTATAAAAGGCTGCAAGATAGATGACTTCAGAATAACCGGATTACATATATTTGTTATCTTAAATACATCTGACTACTAATTAATGAATGCAGATGAATTATCTCTAGATTTATCTGTTTCTAATTAATTTGTTTTTCAAGTTGAAATGCACATTAAACTTCTTCAAAATTTCTCTGCCAGTTGTGTAAGATTTATATTTAGAAAATTAACAATATTTTTCAGGAAGGCTGGATTTCTTTTAAACATTGCAGTAAGCATGTTGTACTATGGAAATACTCGCTCAAACATGCTTCAAATACTTTATGTATAAGTAACTGGAAAATACGGATTACAAAATTGAGTAATGTGCTCTGGTTTTGCCAAACCCTTTAGTAATCCTTTACTGGCTTACCACACACATTCCTGGAAGGTTTATCATTTAAGTTTGTTTTGTCTTCTTTCTTGTGTTTTCTGATGGTAAAAATAAAACATGCTATTCTTTGAAAAAAACCACAAAATGATAAAACCTCAAACCTTACTCATTATAGAAATGTACAACTTAAAAGTCTCCTATAATTTGATCCCTTATGACCACTGTTTAAGTCTTAGTACATATTATGAAATATTTACTTTTACCTTAATAGTTTTATGAAGAACAGAGCTTGATAGGCAATCGTCGAAAAAAGAGAAAAACAGAGGGGAAAAAAGAGAAAAGAAGAAGAGAACTGAAACAAGTTCAGCACAGCTATGCCAGGTACCAGCTACTTGCTCCACACTGATTACTTCATTTTAGCTTCCCAACAACCCTGAAATTTTGGTATTTCTTTATCCAATTTAAAAGGCACACGTCAGTTTCCTGGCTTTGATAATATACTATAGTTCTGTGAGAGCCATTTGGGGAATTAGGATGATAGGTATACAAGATCCCTCTGTACTTTTTTTTCCCAACTTCTTGTAAGTCTATAACTATTTTAAAAATAAAAAGTTAAAATGAGTGGTTCAAATGGTAGCATAGGAATACCCTGAACTCAACTACTTCCACAGATACACCACATCTTCAGCTCCATATAGAACAACTTTCTCTGAAAAAGATCTGAAAATGACATGAATAGCTCCTGCACAATAAAGGACATAAAGACTATATTAAGGGCACCTGGCTAGCTCAGTCAATAGAGAACGCAACTCTTGATCTTGGGGTTGTGAGTTCAAGCCCCAAGTTGGGTGTGGAGATTACTTAAAAATAAAATCTTAAAAAAAAAAAAAGGCTACATCAAGAGGGATAGGAGAGGCAGAGATGTAGTCTCACCAAAAATCCTTCCCTCCAGTGTGGCAACCCACAAGCAGGAGGAATCACATAAATATGGACTACATCCCAGAGGAGCAAGGGGTTTAAGCACCACATCAGGTACTCCCATCCTTGGGATCTGCACCAGAGAGATGAGCCCCCCAAATGCCTGGCTTTGAAAACCAACAGGATTCACATCTAGGAGAACCAAATGTTCTAGAAAACTGAGACTCCACTGTTAAAGGGTCATGTATACATTTACACAACTTGGGACCCATCAAAAGCAGCAGGTTGAAAAGAATCCAGACCTTATATTAAGGAGATTCATTGGCCAATCTTAAGCATATGCTGGAGTGGCTGGGATCTATATGAACTCTCTCTGGGGATGGAGATGCTGGAAGGTGCCATTTTTGCACTCTCCCTCTACCTTACTAGTGCTGCTTGCCCTGTGGGCTCACACTGCTAAGCCCAGCAGATGGGCCTGCTCTGACCCTGTGCTACCACATGGCCCTGCTTCACTGAACTCAGCAAGTGGGCTACCCAGCGAGGTGCTCCCCCAAGGCCTCATTCCAGAAAATCCAGTGGATAGTATTATCCTGGTGCATTCCCTCCTTTATGGCCCTGCCAAAGCTGTTCATACCAGGGACGCCCCTTGAATGTTGGCTCTGGTGGCAGGGGGCTTGCATTTCTGGGCCTCATGGGGCTAAAATGATCAGAGAGGCAGTCCTTGGAAGGCTATCACCCCCAGGACACTGCACAGACAACAGAGTGAAACACATCCCATGTTCCCGTGACCCCTCCTTTATGACTGGGAGCGATAG
The DNA here is from genome assembly GCA_002007465.1 of Ailurus styani. Classification (NCBI taxonomy): domain Eukaryota; kingdom Metazoa; phylum Chordata; class Mammalia; order Carnivora; family Ailuridae; genus Ailurus; species Ailurus styani. The sequence goes on along the minus strand of LNAC01000601.1, from coordinate 601,708 downwards.
CAGTTGTGCTCAATACAAGAAACAAAGACAGTGGCGCCTGGATGTCTCAGTCAGTTAAGTATCCAACTCTTGATTTTCGCTTAGGTCATGATCTCTGACTTCTGAGATCAAGCCCTGTGTCAGGCTTCATGCTCAGCAGGGAGTCTGCTTGAGATTCTCTTTCCTTCTCCCTCTCCTCCTTCCCCCTCTCAAATAAATTAACAAATCTTTAAAAGAAGATGAAACAAAGTCAGAGAATCAAGCAAAATAAGGAAAAAAGAATACGTTCCAAATAAGAAAACAAGATAAAACCCCAGGAAAAAAACATAATGAAATGCAGATAAGTAATTTACCTGATAAACAGTTCAAAGTAATGGTCATAAAGATGCTCATAGATTTAAGAAGAATGGGTGAACACAGCAAGAACATCAACAAAGAGAAAATATAAGGAAGCACTGCACAAAGCTGAAGAATGCAATAAATGAATTGAAATAATGCACAAGAGGGGTGAAACAACAAAGTAGATGAGGCAGAAGAACAGATCAGTGACCTAGAAGATGGGGGAGTGAAGCTCACCGAAAGAAAATAGAATAAAAAAATTTTTTTAAAGTGATGATAGCTTAAGGGACCTATGAAACAACATCAAGCAACAAGTGGAATGACATTTGTATTATAGTAGTCCAGAAGGAGAAAAGAGAGAAAAGGGGACAGAAAACTTATTTGAAGAAATAATGACCAAAAATTAGGGAAGGAACAAAGTTGCAGATATAGGAGTCCAGGACCAGACAGCTTCAACTGGTGAATTCTATCAAACATTCAAATAAGATTTAGTATTTTTCCTTCTCAAACTCTTCCAAAAAACTGAAGAGGAGGGAATACTTCCAAATCCTATTTGTTTATATAATTATTATTATTTTTTAAAAATTTAAGTTATCTCTACACCTAACGTGGGGCTCAAGCTCAGGATCCCAAGATCGTCTCATGCTCCTCCAACTAACCAGCCAGGTGCCCCCCAAACTCATTTTATAAAGCCAGCATTACCTTGATACCAAAAACAGACAAGACACCACACATACAAAAACGAAAATTATAGGCCAATATCCCTGATGAACATAAATGCAAAAATCCTCCACAAAATACTAGTAAACTAAATTCAACAGTACATTAAAAAGGTCATACACTATGATTGAGTGGGATTTATTCCAGGGATGCAAGGATGGTTTGACACCTGCAAATAAACCAATGTTATATGCCACATCAAGAAAATGATCATTTGATCATCTAAGCAGATGCAGAAAAAACATTTGAAAAAATTCAACATCCATTTATAATAAACTCTCAACAAAGTCGTTATAGTGAATGTACCAAAAAATAAAGGCCTATATGTAACAAGCCCATAGCAAACATCATACTCAGTGGTAAAAAGCTGAAAACTTTTCCTTTAACAATTAGGAACAAGACAAGGATGCCCACTCTTGCCCCTTTTATTCAACACAGTATTGGAAGTCCAAAGCAATTAGGCAAGAAAAAGAAATTAAAAAGCATCTAAATTGGAAAGGAAGAAGTGAAACTGTCATTATTTGTGGACAACATGACTTTTTATATAGAAAATGCTGTAAAACTTCACCAAAAAAACTACTAGAATAAACAAATTCAGTAAAGTTGCAGGACACAAAATCAATATACAACAATATTATGTTTCTACCTGTAACAATAAACTGTAACAATAAACTACCAGAAAGAGAAATTCAGAAAATTCCATTTACAATTGCACTAAAAAGAATAAAATACCTAGGAATAAATTTCACCAAGCAGGTAAAAGACCTGTACAATGAAAACTATACGACATTGATGAAATAAATTGAAAAACACACAAATGGAAAGATATTCCATGCTCATGGATTTGAATAGTTAAAATATCCATATTATTCAAAGCAATCTATTGATTTAGTGCAATGCCTATCAAAATTCCAATGACATTTTTCACAGAAATAGAACAAAGAATCCTAAAATTTGTATGGAACTACATAAGATCCCAAAGAGGCAAAGGAATCTTGGGAAATAATAAAGCTAGAAGCATCACACATCCTGATTTCAAATTATATAATGCTATAATAATCATAACAGTATTGGCACAGAAACAGACATGAAGATAAATGGAACGAATAAAGAGCCCAGGAGCAAAACCCCACACATATATGGCTGATTAATTTACAACAAAGGAAGCAAGAATATACAATGGGAAAAAGACAGTCTCTTTAATAAATGGTATTGGGAAAACTGGACAGCCACATGCAAAAGAATGAAACCATACCACTATCTTACACCATACATAAATTAACTCATATTGGATTAAAGACTCGAATACAAGACCAAAACCCACAAAATTCCTAGAAGAAAACTTAGGTGGTAGGCTCCTTGACATTGCTCTTGGCAGTATTATTATTATTATTATTATTATTATTTTTGGTAACTGATTCCCAAGGCAATGGCAACAAAAGCAAATATAAACAAAAGGGAATACATCAAACTAAAAACCTTCTGCACAGCAAAGGAAACCATCAATGAAATAAAAAGGCAACCTCCTGAATGGGACAAGGTATCTGCAAATCATACCGAATAAGGGGTTAATAGCCAAAATAGATAAAGAACTCCTATAACTCAATAACAAAGTAACAGTCTGATTAAAAAAAATATGTATAAGTTCTAAATAGAAATTTTTCCAAAGAAGACATAGATGGCCAACAGTCACATGAAAAAAATGCTCATCACTCATCATCAGGGAAATACAAGTCAAAACCACAATGAGATATCACCTCAAACCTGTCATAATGGCTATTTTCAAGAAGACAGAAAGTAACAAGTGCTGGTGAGGATGTGGAGAAAAGGGAACTTCTGTGCATTATTGATGGGAATGTAGATTGGTGCAACCACCATGAAAAACAGTATGGAGTTTCCTCTAAAAACCAGAAAGAGAACTACCATATGATCCAGCAATTGTACTTCTGCATATTTATATGAAGAAGATTAAAACATTAATTAGAAAAAATATATGTATTTCTATGTTCACTGCAGTATTATTCCCAATAGCCAAGATGCTAAAACAACCAAAGAATCCATTGATTGATGGATGGATGGATGGATGGATGGATGGATGGATGGATGAAGATATGGTATATATACAATGGAATACTATTCAGCCCTACAAAAGAATAAAATCTTGCCATTTGTGACAACATGAATGGACCCTGAGGGTATAATGCTAAGTGTATTGAGTTAGACAGAGGAAGACAAATACCACATGATTTCACTTACATGTGGATTCTAAAAAAAGAACAAACAAAACAAATATAATTAAACTCATACATGAAAAGAGCACACTAGTGGTTGCCAGAGGTAAGGGGCTATGTGATGTGAGTGAAATGGGAGAAGGGGTAAAGAGGTACAAACTTCCAACCATAACAAAATTAAGTCATGGGGATACAATGTACACCATGGTGACTAGAGTAAGTAATATTGTACTGCATATTATGTAACTTTATAGGGTGAAGGGGTAAATAATACTTAGTGGTGATTGTTTCACAGTGTATGGAGGTATCAAATCATTGTATTTTACACCTAAATATGTTACAATGTCAATTATGCATCAATGGATGGGGAAGGAGACAAACCATAAGAGACTCCTAATCTCACAAAACAAACTGAGGGTTACTGGGGGGTGGGAGGGTAGGGATAGGGTGGATGGGTTATGGACATTGGGGAGGGTTTGTGCTTTGGTGAATGCTGTGAAAGATGTAAGCCTGATGATTCACAGACCTGTGCCCCTTGGGCAAAGAATAAAAATAAAATTAAAAAAAAAAAGCAGAGGCACAGAGATTAAATTATCGGCTTTAAGGTCACGCTGTTAGAGAATAAAAATAAAGCACAGATATATGATACAGAAATAGTGCTTAATAAAATCAATTCTTTCAATTTAGATTTTATTCAGAAACATGTAACCACCTGCTACATAAATGCTACGGTCACTGCTTTAAAGGAGGTCAGATAGTCTAGCAGATCTCCATTTACTCAGCATCTACCAATAGTCTCTAGAGGCAAAGGTAAAAAAAAAAAAAATTAAAACATAATCCTTATTCTCAAAGAAAAAATAAAAAGCTTTCGGGCACCTGGGTGGCTCAGTGGATTAAAGCCTCTGCCTTCAGCTCAGGTCATGTTCTCAGGGTCCTAGGATCGAGGCCCGCATCGGGCTCCCTGCTTGGCAGGGAGTCTGCTTCCTCTGCTCTCTCTGCCTGCCTCTCTGCCTACTTGTGATCTGATCTCTCTCTCTGTGTGTCAAATAAATAAATAAAATTCTAAAATAAATAAATAATAAATAAAAAGCTTTCAATCATATCCCTAGGAATATAAACAGATAAGCACATACATACACATATTCAGTTCGCTATAGTCTAAGGACTGATATTTCAATTTGTGGGGTGCCTTCACAAAAAAAGAAACATACTCTAATTTTCCCACTTATGAAATCTAAAAAATGAGGTGGGGGGTGCCTGGCATGTGACTCTTGATCTTGGGGTCATGAGTTTGAGCCCCACATTGGGGGCAGAGTTTACTTAAGAAAATAAAGGGGTATTTAAAAAAATAAATAGGGTGCCTGGGTGGCTCAGTGGGTTAAGCCTCTGCCTTCCGCTCAGGTCATGATCTCAGGGTCCTGGGATCGAGTTCCGCATTGGGCTCTCTGCTCAGCAGGGAGCCTGCTTCCCCCCTCTCCCTCTCTGCCTACTTCTGATCTCTGTCAAATAAATAAATAATAAAAAAAATAAAAATTAGAAATGAGGTGGAAAAGATAAAGTATTAACTAAAATTAAATTTTAACATCTCACAGTCTTTTTTTTTTTAAATCTCACAGCTTTTGATGTTAGTCCATAGTTCATCTTTCCTTCTGACTGCTCTTATAGTTCACTTTGTTATGACATACTTTAGCACTTGGGTATATATTGTTTTTTGCTATTAGCTAATTATTTTTTTCTCTCCATTTGTATTTTGAGTTCATTAAGAGCTGTACTTCCTTTCCAACTCTATCTTTCAGAGCAAATAGTTGGTAATGAATAAATGCTAGTTGACTGTACCCTGCCAATCATATATTACTTCCATAAAAATTAGCTACAATATTTATAGGAGGCAGAAATTGATTAAATTTAACTATTAATTATGGGTTTATTGGATAGAAAGTAGAAGACATTTTACCAGATACCCTATATCCCTAATACTTTAAAAGATAATGCTGTATGTCACAAATTAGTACTGAGCTAAATGCTTCACACTCTGCCTCTACAGTTGTTTCATTTTTTAAAAATGTCTCTTCCAACTACTGAATATTCTGCTTTTCTAAAGGGAGATGACACCTGTTTAACAACTTTAATCCTATAAGAAATAGTTTTCTAATACAAGATTAAAAATTAAAAGGGAGTAACTATATGGTACTTAGTGTCACACCATTACTTTCAGCATATTATGACTAATCCTAAATTTAAACATCTTGGTTGATGACACAAAATTCAAGAGATCTAGGTCTGAATTTTTCCTTCCTTGCTTAAGCAATGAGTGGAAAAGTACATAGAACACATAGAAGATCCTGACTTATTCAAAGATAGGCTCCTAAAATATTAATGACTCAAATGATCCAGAGCAAATATAGGCCTGATCCTGCTAGGTTTTAAGGTATAAGCTTTTAAAATCTTTCCAGGTTATTAGTTAGCATTCTTTAATCTTCCTAATCCATATTTAACAAAGTTATTTCAGAATTCATCAGTGCCATTAACAAGTTTACCCATACACATATACAATAACATATACATAATTTTAATATCCAAATTGACTTTCTTATAAAAAGTTTTCTGTCTTGCTGGTGAATGTGCTGATGTTTTTATCTTATGTTTGAACTTTGATGTAAGACTACTTTAACTTACGGCAACAATGTAATTTATAAAGCTATTTTTCTCCTGAAAGAAAGAACATGAAACCTAGAAGATTAGCACATGAATTCAGAGCAGCTCTTCCTGCCCTAAAACATCTTAGCATTCTGAGAAAATTAATGAACCCAGAAATTAATGAAAATTAATGAACCCTACCTCTTTTAAGAAGTAGGATTCAGGGAACTATAAATCTTTCACATTAATGTCATAATACTAAGGGCCAAGCGTCTTGTCCAACGGCATCCCATTGTACTCCTCCAATCCCAGGCCTCACTGTCTGGGTTCTGTGGAGAAGGGTTATAGTTTTGAATTGTTTGTACCCTTTATAAAGATTACACTGTATACATTTACACAGAGCAAGGTCACATTAATCTCATATAATTCTTTCAAAACCTCAAAAGAGGTTTTTGGAATTATGTCCTGAGCTTATACATATATATATATATATTTAAAGATTTTATTTATTTGACAGAGGAACACACTCAGCAGGGAGCCTGATGTGGGGCTCAATCCTAGGACCCTGGAATCATGACCTGAGCTGAAGGCAGATGTTTAACCGACTGAACCTCCCAGGTGCCGCTCTGAGCTTATGATTAACCAAATTAAAAATTCTTCATGAGATAAGAAAAGGAACCGGAAATGAACCAAAAGAGCAAGAACCTGGATAAGGTAAATATTTTTTGTAGATGAAAAACTTCTCTGAAGAAAACAGTGAGATGAATGTAAATTCCCAAATCCTGTTTAAGTAGTAAATCAGGTATCTCGAGGGTTAGACTTGGCCTTAAAGGTAGGCAGCTACCTATGCCTGAAAATCTGCAGGACGCATTCCTAAAAGTTTTGAGTGGTGAAGACAGTCCCAAAGGTAGGGGTACCATGCATGAGGTTGGGTTGGGCTCCTTCGGAGCTCTGAAGGGAGTATCTACCTAGGACTTGTGTCCCAAATCAGAAGTGCGAAGACCTATATGGTTTATTATAAATATGGCTTACAGTACCTCTGTAGGGTGAAAAACTATGTTATCTAGTTTGTAATCTCCATGAATCAAATTTTCTTCATTGTCATTATCTGGCAAGTTTTTTATTAACCAGTCAGATAGTTGGTTCATGGCAGGGATGTCCTGATGAGCTGCAGCTTGATATTGCTCTGTCCAGGTTGATACCTAAAGATATACAAATAAGAAAAATTATAGAGCTGAAAGTAGAAGTAAGATCCAGCAATTCTAAAATTAAAACAAAATTCGATTATATCAAATTTGGTCTTATTCCTAAATGCTCAAGACAAATGCCTATCAGTGACATGCACATGAGCCTAGAACATTTTTTTTTAAAGCCTAAAACATTTAGATCTCTCTTCCATCTAGTTCATTTTACCAATCTAGATTTTTATCAGGGAAAAAAAATACTGGCATAGGAATCGAGAAGTGTGGGTTCTAGTCTTTATTCTGCAATTATTTTGTGCAAGAAAAAAAGAATGTACACAAACACATACACAAATAAATAGGCATAGGAGATTTCTGGAAGGGTCACAAGAAACAAGTAATCATTGAAAAAGGAAATATAGAGGCTAGAAAAAGAAGGGTGGTTATTATTTTTCATTTTAATACCTTTTCTTATTACCCACAGAATCTTCTAAATATATTTCAGGTATAAGGAATGCAAAGACTTTTCATTATTCTTAGAATCAAATGCAAACAAATCAAACTATTCTCAAAGCCCTCCATCAATTGAGACCATATTATTTGTCAGCTTATAGTTCTCTCCACATTCCCCAAGGTATCTCTGTTCAACTTAGTGCAGTGAAGACCTTCATCTTTGGAATCATACAGACATGGGTATAAATTATGCCTAAGCCACTTATTTGATATCCATTAGCCTCATCTACAAAATGGGGGGTAATAATATTTATGTCTTAGGGTTGCTACAAAGATTTAAAAAGAGTAGGTCAGTAACTCACCTACCATGGAATCTGGCATATAGTGAGTACTCTCTAAATCTTGGTTCCCTCCTTTCTTCAGTCAGAACCCTCAAAAAGACATACATAAAAAGGGAAATAGTCCCATACATATCTGGTCTAGCTGTCCCTTTGGTTTGAAATGTTCACTATCTTTTTGCCTGTCACTTTAGATTTTCTATTTCCTTACATACATAATGCAAGACATATATCTCTCACAAAGCTTTCCCCACCCAAGCAAAGGCACACTGACATCCACCCTCTGAATGGACCAGTTCTCATCATTAGTACCAAACCACTTATTACTAGATTATATACTCCTTTATTCTCTTTTCAAGTTTCATGTAAATGAGATTCATGTACAGGTCTCTCAAAAAATGACCAAAAGTTCCTTTAGGGGAAGAACTTATTTCTATTTTCTTGACATTTAATACAGTAGTCATCAAGCATTAAACACATAGTCATGCTTATTAGATATGTTAACTTAAAAGGGAAACTGTATGGAAGATATATTGATAAATTAAATGAAGAGGCTGAAAAGCTTTACATTTGTATTCATGTACATGTTGTTAGTTACAGAAGCTTAGGCTGAAAAAACCTGATCTAAAAATATAAAATTATTTTATGCTAACAACAAGCCAATATAAAGGCTGAAGTTATATCCAAGTTTCAGGAAAGTATAAAATAGGTTTTTATTTTGACTAATAACATATATTATTTCCAAGAAATTGACAAAAGGAGCTCTTTATGTGGATGTATTACCTGTCTTTTGCAGTAGCCAGCACCTCTACCATATCCTTCCAGCTGCAATGACTGTACATTCAAGGAATGTAAGTGAGCCAAGGTTTCTATCACGGCCACATATATGGCTGAACGTTCTGCTGGGGTAACTCCAGGAATTGTGAAATCACGAAAGATTCGACCCTATGGAAACCATTACAACAAATAATTTAAAACAAAATGAATTTTTTCATATCAATTATTTGCTGTGTCATAATTCCCCACTGACTACAAAAAAAAAACACCAAAATCAGCATAACAGTTTGCAACCAAAACCAATTCTTTGTAGAATATGCTAGAAAAACATTCCTTTGGGAAACATGTTCAATAGAGTAAATGTGCCAAAGGAGAAATACAAGGACATTACAAGTTGAACTTAAAGGACAAAAACTACTCTCAAGTTACATTTTGCAAAAAAAAAAAAATTTTTTTTAAACATTTTGAATTTATTATTCTTAATGGATTTTCTATTTGGAGTCCTCTTCTTCCCTCCTATCATTTGGAGGGGTTGGTTATGGCCGTTACATATAGCTCTTTATTGCCACCTAGAGGAAAAGTTAAGAATAAGTTAACACTAGCTACTAAATTTGTTCCTAGTCGATTTCATCCCTCCTACATTGCTTGTGTTCAAATTAAAACAAAAGTTTAAGCCCTTACAACTAATCACCTTAATGTTGATTAATGAGCTATCATTTATTAACATCTAATTTCATAATTAAAAATAAAAGTAACAATAAAGTAAGATTAAGTGTTGATTTACCTGCACATGGTCCATCACATAAAATTCTGTTCCAATGACAGAAGGATCACTGCAGTACAATAAAGGCTTAGGAACGGGGAATCCAACTGAAAACAAAGCTTTCTGGACTTTAAATTCTCTATTAATCTAAATAGGATGAGGGATTATTAAAAATCAGAAACAGAAATTTCAAAGTTTTTTTTAAATTTAATTATTTTTTAGTAATCTTTATACCAACGTGGGGCTCAAACTCATGACCCCAAGATCAACAGTTGTGTGCTCTTCCAACTGAGCCAGGCAGGTGCCCCAGAAACACAGACATATAATAACTATTTGTGAGCTTACATTAAGGCTAGAAGTCAATTTTGAAACAGTATCAACAAATGACCCAGAGGATAATAATTTCCTTAAAAGTAATCTTAGCACAATTATTACAATTAGAAATTAGGCCAGCACTAAAAAAACCCTGATAATTAATTAGGTTAAAGGATAGGCATATGCATGGGGCTTAATCTTGGCTCTGTTAATATGAAGGCAACAGTTCCTGATCACAATATTTCACAGATAATCATAAAAACATCTCTTTGTTTTCAGCAGTTCCCTGCCTGCTCATTGGCTTACTCTTGCTCACTCTTTCTCTCCCTTTCCTTCTTGTATCTCCCAAGGGGACTCAGGCAAGTCTCTATTCTGATGCTCTGGGCACAGTCAGCTACAGGGTGCTATAGAAATACAGGGCAGTGAGTGCTGGCAGAAGAGAAAAACCACTAGCTCCTTCTGAAGATCAAGAGCAGTACTTGTTTTTAAAGCAGGGAGAGGGGAATCCTTCCTGGTACCCAAGGCTATCATGGAGCTCAGGATAACCATGGGGAAAGAAGGCAATGAGATGCAAGTTAGTACTGAAACAGGAACCCAAATAAGATAGAAGGGTCTCCTCAACCAGGACAGATACATAGGCCCATTACTCAGGACCTGAGGACAGAGCTTATAGCAGAGCTGTGATGCTGACTCATCTGTTCCAGACTCAGTGGTGATTGATTACTATCCCCCCCCCTTTTTTTAAGATTTATTTATTTATTTTAGATGGGGATGGGGGAGAGGCAGAGGAAGAGGGAGATTCTTAAGCAGACTACTTGCTGAGCTCAGAGCACAGAACCGGACATGGGACTCATCGCCGGGCTTGATCTCACCACCTGAGCTGAAACCTGAGTCCGATGCTCAACTGACTGCACACCACCCAGGTGCCCTGATGACTAATCACTTCTAAGGAGAAGAAACCATGCAGCTCACTTTGACAGCAGAGATAAAGCAGGAGTTAATAAAGATTAACTAGAGGAAGGACATGACTAAACCCATGACCAAGGTGAGAGAAGTCAGTGGAATCAAGGGTTATGAAAGAAGTGTTTGTAATCACCTAGTGCTGGGGGTGGGGTGGATGGTGTAAGGACAAAAGGGTTGGGGAGTCATAAAGTGGATGGCAGTGTGAGAACATTTTTTTCAGTGCAGACTTAGAAAAAACGAAGGGAGTTGAAACCAACTAAGCCAGATTGTTGGGCTGAGAGCATTATGTTATTTTCTGATGTCTTTTGGTAGAGTGTTATCAAGAAGAGAGACAAAGAGAGCTTTTTATTGGGGCATAAGTTTCTGGGCATAGGTGGAGATTCTTCTTCAGCCTTACCAAGGTGAGACTTAATAAAAGTTACCCAACTTTTTTATAATCTTAAGCATCCAAATTACTTAAAGTTTCTTGGATATGGAACCAAGAGAGCCAGAATATGCATTTTCCATTACTGTAATCTTAAGCCTATACTCCAATGGCCCTAACCCAGTCAGTTGGGCCTGGGAAATACCTATTATACATGGTCACAATAACACCCTATATATGCACAGAGCTTTAATGTTCTCTAGGACTTTGATATCTGCTCTCTCCTGTTTTCATTTCTAAAATTATACAGATAATAGCTAGTTCCTGAAAACAGATTCAATCTTTAACAAATCTTTTTAAATTCTCATCAAGCCTAATATTTAGAGAATACTATAAAATGATTATTCAAATATTTCCTTTCATTAGCAAAAGATCAGTGGATTGCCAGAGCAAATATATTAAAATACTTCAGTGAGTAGATATTGTTATATAATTTTTAAAACATAATTAAAATATGTACCCAAAGTACAAACATCTTAAATGAGCAGTGCTGAATATATTCACTAGATGACTGCATCTCTAGCCAATTGTAAGGAAGGAATCAAATCCACAAGAAGACTGGGTATTGCTCAAGAATAATGACCTAAAGACAGCCTCAGATTTCAACCTCAAGTCCTTTTTAAAAATAACAAGGGATACAATTCAAGTGAAATTTTTATCTAAGAAATAAAATAAATTATCTATTGTTTAATAAACATGAGAGGACTTTTAAAAGCAATTTATTTTTCTGTATATAAAAAGCACTTATTTGTCAACAAAGAATTATTGCTTTTGTATACCATACCTTATGTGCTTTAGGAAGAAGTGAACCAGGTGGTTTTTTTCTGAGTACATATGCTTGAAAGCCCTTCCGGAGATAAAAGGTTGGATTGGACTGTCCTGATCTAGATAAGGGTAAAGGTCATTTACAAAGATATTTTCCTTCTTCCCCCAATCCTACCGAAATGTCAAAACAAACACAAAATAAAAATAAATCAATTTCAGTGCTGGGAAACCAAGAGGGATGCTACCAGTGCTCAAAACATTAGCTTCTGGATGATATAAAGCAGATGATAACACACAGTGGCAGGTGGACAATCTATAATCTACACAGGTAGAAGAGAGGACCTCACTCCCTGCCTGCAAATCATGAATTTTATCATCAGTATTCCTAGAACAATGCCTAGATCTAAGTGAAGAAAGGGTGGGAGAAGAGATCGTAACAGTCAGAAAACTGAAGGATCCTGCAATAGCTGGGTTAGTGTCCCCTCATCTGTTGTTGGAGATATAACCCCCAGGTGCTTCACCAAGGCTTGCACGCAAGTGTAGCTCTCCACAAGGGGAACTATGGTCCCAGGGTGGACACCTGGGCCAGGGAAGTACAAGAGTGCTCCAGGTAACTCACAGATACCAGGGCACTGGCGTTCCCTGCCAGGTGAGCAGAAATTCTCACATGAACTAAAAATAGACTCCAGATACCAAAACTATTCAACTTACACCTTCATTTACAATATGGCCAGTTTAGAATTACCCAGATTTTGAAGACACCAAAAGCATGAGAGGACTTTACTAAATAATAGAAAGAATCAATACCTGATATGTGCTGCAACATGGACTTTGAAAACCTGATGTTAAGTGAAAAAAGGCCAGTCACAAAAGGCCACATATTATATGATTTCACTTCTATGAAATGTTCAGAGTATATAAATCCATAGCAACAGAAAGTGGATTAGTGGCTGCTAAGGGATGGGAGGAGGGGAAAATTGGGACATTAGGTTTTTTTTTGGGGGGGGTGATAGAAATGTTCTGGAATTAGATAGTGGTGCTGGTTGCACAACATTGTAAATATACGAAAACCCACTAAACTGCACACCTAATTTATTTATTTTTTTTATTAAAGATTTTTACTTATTCATTTGAGAGAGAGAGAGAAAGCACAAGCAGGTGGAGCAGCAGGCAGAGGGAGAGAAGCAGGCTGAGCAGAGAGCACTCCGTGGGGCTCGATCCCAGGACCTCGGGATATGACCTGACAGGCAGACGCTTAACAGACTGAGCCACCCAGGTGCCCCTAAACTGTACACTTTAAGATAATTCAATTTTTAAAAAATTTTATGTAAGATAAATTTTATCTTAAAAAAATCCCAATGTTGCTATACTTAAATAAAAAAATAAATTAAAAAATATTTCTCTTAAAAAAAAAATCTCACCAAACTAAAAGCTTCCCCCCTGTATACATATCTACCATGGTTCTAACAAAGACCCCCCAAAAATGCAGAAGTCAATCTTGGGCAGATCATCACCAACACTGTGAACACAGTAATGGCTAAATTTAACCACTCTAAGCATCAGGACATCATATAGTCTACAAGCCACTGATGGTATCAATACCTTAAGAATCATCAATAAGCCAATAGCCATAACTATTGTTTAGGACTTAGATAAGACACGTGGTGCTTAAAGAAATATGTTGATCTATAACCAAAGAGATGGCACCTTTGATTTGTTAAACCTTAATTAACAAAGATGGAATCTTTGCATTTAAGTGTGCAGTTAGGGAAACTCACTTGGTTGGAAAAGACTTTGATTAGCCAATCAACCCCACAAAACCCTAACAGGGTACTCTCTTTATTGGTTCACCCAGAAGCATATGAAATCAGGAAATACAGTGTTCCAGCAAGGCAATATCAGATGAGCTTCTACAGTAGAAGCATACCAGTAATCCATGCAGCATTCTAGCATCTTGTGCTAGATCTGTGACCCCTGTGTCCCTTTGGTGACAGCTCAGGTTCTAAGAAATGAGACCACATAGGTTAGGATGGGTGCCAACCTGGCTTAGAAGCCTTGTGTTCCACAGGACTCATTGCCTCTAGTAACAACCCTCTGGACACGGCTCCCAGCATCCTAACAAGGGACATGAGCAGTTGCAAGAACTTGCTACACTTAGGGAAGCCCAAAGTATCCCACCAGATACAGTTTATTTCCAGGCCTTCCAGTTAAGACACAGTTTATCAATTAGATATTATTTCTACCAGAAGTAATGTTGCCTAGAAACACAGCTGACATGTCACCTTTACAGAGCTACCGGAGTAAGTGAGCTAGAAAGTTAACTTAATCTGTCCATAGAGAAGAAAAGGTTTTTTAACCCTTTCTTTGTATCTTGCTAGATCTCAGGCCCATAAGGTCATTCTGGCAGGTGGTTTTAGCTGCATCTCCAAACTTCAGAAATTCCTACAGGATTTTTTTCTTCAACAGCAAGAAATCGGGAAAAAAAGCATCAATGCTGATAACAGCATTACTTATGTTTGCAACTGTGTAGGCAGCCATCTTGTCCCTTGTCTGGAGATAAATCTGAAAATATTCAGGATTCAATGCTCTTTGATATTACTTTTCCTAGTAATACTGAAATCACTACTTTGGTATTGAAACCACTGGTGAAGTCATGACCATTCTGGTTAAGTGCAATACACGGTTCATTCCAAGTGAACTTAGACCTTCACTATTTACTCTATGAAATTGAGCAAGGATGAAAGATCACAACCAGCTTGGCTAGTTTGAACTCACAGACATCCCTCCTGTGCCCTTTATATTTGAACAAATTGAAGTAACTTTTGATATTGATGATAACAGCATCTCAAATGTATTTGCTCTAGTTAAGAGATCAAGAAAAGAGATTAAAAGACCAATATCACAGTATTTGAGCATGGAAAACACTGAGTATATGGTCCAAGAGGCTTAAAAGTACAAAGCTAGAGATGAGAAGCAGAGAGGCAAAATATCCCCTACAAACATGCTCTGATCCTATGTATTCAAGACTAAGGCCATGGTGGAAGATGAGACCCATCAAAGCAGAAATAAAGGTGACGGCAGACAGAAGATTCCTGGCAAGTACAATGGAATCATCAAATGGCTGGTGAGGAATCAGATTACTGAGAAGGAAGAATTTAATGAGCATAAAGTGCTAGAGATATCTTTCCTTTGTACCCCTGGAACTTACTGTCTTTCAGCATAATCACATACGTCTTCGCTCTCTTCTCTGAGTTGACTCTTCATCTCCTTGCTCTAACTAAAACTTGAATGTTCCATGAGGACCCCATTCCCCTTCTAGGCCTCTAAAGTGGTAGATTTTTCTCCCCCCCCCCCATCATTCATCTCGTGAGCCTGGAGATGGAGTCCAAGTCCCTCCTGATACTCATTGCCACTTGAGAACTCTTTGCCTTCCCTCCTGCCAAAACCCTTCACCCAGTTTTGAATATCAAGTCATGAGACTACCATACTCCACCCTTTCTTGTTGCAATCAACTATTCTCCCTGTTGTACTCACCCCCCTCATTGCCTATTTACTTACCATTGCTCTTATTTACACTACTCCTATTCTCATTGTCTCAAGATCCACTCAGATGTTCTAACACTCAGGCCTGTCAGTCTCTTGAACTCTTCTACTCCAGTCATATTTTTCATTACAGTACTTCAGTCACTCACTCCGGAGGGCACATATTAAGCATTAACAACTCAAGCATTGCATAACCCTCCCTGTTAAGCATTTCTATCTCTGACCATAATCTATCTTTCCACTCACTCCCACTGGTACATTGATTCCAACAATCCTTCAGTCCAGGGATCTGCCATCCATTGATCATACTATTGTTTTGTCCTTCAGCCTCCCGTTCCCCCACCACATCCTTAATTTTGATGGCCGATTACATAACTACCTTCTAGAATGCATCTTTAATACACTTGCCCCTCTCCCTACTATTTACTTAGCTTCCCCCATTCTGGTTTAAATCCAACTCTTTACCTGCACTCACCTAGCTGAATGTAGCTGGAGAAAGAAACATCATAACAGTACCATAGGCCAGTGGCATTTATCACTGGCATTTATATTCCTTGACTACTGGCTTATGTGAAAATAATAAGGGTAAAGGAGAATGATCAGAGTGTTTTGTGTTATAGAATTAAAAAGCACCATGTCCCAATCAATAGTGGAGGTTGAAGGAGGTGGAATTAAAAATAGCTTAGGTTTCTAGCCTGAAAGCCTTGTGTTGTTAACGATGTTCAAGATCTTTCACCTATTATTGCATCATTAATTATCAAAAGGATAATTATTCATTCTTCTTATTCTTTTTTTTTTTTTTAAAGATTTTATTTATTTATTTCACAGCGGGAGAGAGATCACAAGGAGGCAGAGAGGCAGGCAGAGAGAGAGAGGGGGAAGCAGGCTCCCTGCTGAGCAGAGAGCCCGACGCGGGCCTCGATCCCAGGACCCTGAGATCATGACCTGGGCCGAAAGCAGAGGCTTTTAACCCACTGAGCCACCCAGGCGCCCCTTTCTTCTTATTCTTATTAGGTTCTTATTACAGATTAGGAAACTAGTTCTCAGGGAGTTTATGCGACATTTAAGTTCCCAGTCATTAAGTGGCAGATGGAATTTCTTGAAAGCCAAGATTGTTTCTATAGCACTGTTTAGCAAAACACTTTTTTAAAAAAAATAAACTTTTTAAAGTTTGTTTTCTATTATAAAACAGATCAGAGCTAGATTCACAGAGGGCAATAGTACTCTCAGGATCGTCATCCAGTTCCATTCACTCACTTCAAAAAGAACTAAAAGCCCAAAAAGTTCTTCAAAAAGAACTAAAGCCCAAAGTGGTGGTGGTGATTTACTAAGTGGAAGATGTAGGTTTAGAATTCAGATTCCCCCAGCTAATGCCACTAACTCAACCTCTGAGAATAGGGCCAATTAAACGGAATTACATCGGCTTCTCAGAAAAAAAAATCTAATGGTTATAGAACAAAAGTTGAAAGACCTCCTTATATTCCACAGAGCTTCCAATCTTAACTGCCTCAAGTGGATCCTCCAGGTACATAATTGCATCTTTTAACAAAGATTCCTTCTCATGGTTGGAATCGTGAATGTTGTGGTCCTTCCATTATTGTCCTCGAACTGGAAATACCCAGAATGAAACGCAGGGGACCGCTGACGGCAGCTCCCACCTGCAGAGGGCATCACTGGAGGGAAACGGAGACCCCACCCGGGGCCAAAGAAAGAAAAGCCCCATGCACAGATTGGTTTCTGCTGGAGAAGACCGGCGTCGATACCTGTACTGAGTAACGGTCAGCTTGGCCTCGGGCTCGGCCCCAAAGCCGGGCAAGTGCTGGTTTAGATAGGCCTCTAGGGACCCGCTGTCGAACTTGTGCTGGGGCAACACTTCGGCCGTGTCGGGCTCAGGACGGGTGTCGGGCTCCATGGCTGCGGCTGCCGCTGCAGAGAAGCAGATTCCACAGGTCTCGGGAGCTCAGAGTCCTCGCGGGCAGGGAGGACTACTCCGCAGCCAGGGGGCGAGGTCCGGCCGCGACCGGGCGGAGGTGACCCCGCCGCTCCAGCCAATCACACCGCCCCTGGGTCTGGTGCCTTAGGCTGTAACTGGACGTGCCAGAGAACCTCCGCGTGTTCGCGCTCAAGCGAGTACACTTTCATTCAGTCTCACAGTCGGAGGCCTCAGTCTTAAGGCGGCCCTGTTAGTCTAAAGGAGGCCCTGTTCGTCGCTACGGGCAATTAGGAACGAAAAGGCCTTACCCCACCCCAAATTTAATGCACCGGCAGCCGTAAGACCTACAGGGTCCGGTTCAGAAAAGCGTCCGTCAGGACCTTGAGCCCAGGAATGAAAGATCCTGGTGTTTCTTCTAGCCGCTGGGCTGGAAAGGCAATATCGCAGGCCGTGGGCTTCGGACGCGAAGGGCCCCCCGTCCTTCTGCGGCCTGGGCTCTTAGGATCGGGAAAAGAAGGAAGCTAAGAGGGGCGTTTTGGTTTTGTTTTGTTTTGTTTCTCCTGAGGGGGAGCGATGACGGCAACGTACCGGAAGCGGTACCGTGGGAGGCCCGAGGGAGCGGCGGCGACGTGTCTTTTGCGCGGCGCGGGGAGCACTTCCCCAGGGTTCTGGGCTAGGAAGGCGGTGGCTGCGCGCCTCCTCACCTACCCCTGGCGGGGCCAGCAGGCCTAGCAGCGTGGGGCGGCGGCGGCGAAGGCCTGGGCTGGGAGCGTTGGCGGCCGGGGTCCCAGCCATGGCCGAGTCCGTGGAGCGGCTGCAGCGGCGGGTGGAGGAGCTGGAGCGGGAACTGGCACTGGAGAGAAGTCGGCGGGCCGTGGGGGGCGGCGACGGAGGAGGCGGCCGGGTCCGCATCGAGAAGATGAGCCCCGAAGTGGTGGACTCCAACCCCTACAGGTGACCTGCACTACGGGTCGGAGGCGGGCGAGGGGGTGAGGTCAAGGTCTGCGAGTGGTCAGGAGTGAGGCGCGCTCCCTTGTCCTGCTCACACGGCCCCCCACCTCCCTCTTCTGGCGCTGGGGTCCTGCTCCCAGATGCGCAAGGGCAAGTCTTAGTCGTGGTGGAAAGGTAGTCTTCCTCTTAAAACACACTCCCCCACCCCGAAAGAATCGGCCATACGGTGCTGCTCCTGGGCCTGCTGAGGATACGCGTCCGGTTTCCTAATGCCCCTGCTTCTGTTAGTCTACCTCGTTCTGCATAAAGCTGATAGTAATTAAATTGCAGAAGATGACATTAAATGTAAAACCCACTAACCATTAAACTTCGAGTCTCATAAAGGCTTCTCGGTATTTCAAAATTGGGGACGTGGTGGGAAGAGCAGGATTAGCTTTAAAGCTGTTCTTGACCAGTCCTGTCTGCTCCTGTCCTTTCAGCTGCCTGAATGTAGTGCAGTGGTTATAAAAAGTAAAGACTCTAGAGCCAGAGCGATTGGATTCAAATCCCAGCCCTTAGTAGCTGAGCAACCATGGGAAATATTTATGTGTATAATAGGGACCAATGGTATCAGTGAAATCTTCAGATAATACCTGAAACTGAAAATTCAGAAGTAACAATGTCGGCAAGCTATTTAGAAATTTGTTAGGTAAAAGTTGAAAATGAGGAAGGAGAGGAAAAGAGGGGTCGGGGCCAGAGTCTGCAGAATTTCCTAGCAAGCCTGGTAGAACTATTTGACTCTTTAAAGTGTAAATGAATGGGAAGTTTATGTATATGTGTATAGGTTTAAATATATATACACATGAAAACAGACTAATAACAATAACCATGTAAAGTACCTCTTAAGAGTCCTTGGCTACACAATGTCCACAATAGCCAAACTGTGGAAAGAACCTAGATGTCCATCAACAGATGAATGGATAAAGAAGATGTGGTATGTATATACAATGGAATACTATGCAGCTATCAAAAGAAACGAAATCTTGCCGTTTGCAACGACATGGATGGAACTGGAGGGTATTATGCTGAGTGAAATAAGTCAATCAGAGAAAGACAATTATCATATGATCTCTCTGATATGAGGAACTTGAGGGGCAGGGTGGGGGGTCGTGGGAGGTAGGGAGGGAAAAATAATGAAACAAGATGGGATGGGGAAGGACACAAACCATAAGAGACTCCTGATCTCACAAA
>LNAC01000601.1:518528-582149 GCA_002007465.1 Ailurus styani | reverse complement strand
CTAATCTCACAAAACAAACTGAGGGTTACTGGGGGGTGGGAGGGTAGGGATAGGGTGGATGGGTTATGGACATTGGGGAGGGTTTGTGCTTTGGTGAATGCTGTGAAAGATGTAAGCCTGATGATTCACAGACCTGTACCCCTTGGGCAAAGAATAAAAATAAAATGAAAAAAAAAAGTCCTTGGCTGCAGTAGGTGCTTACTAAAAGTAGACATCATCCAGTATGGGCAGAGACAGCTGATGTTAAACATTAAATATTTACATATGCTAAGAAAGCACAGAAAAATGCTGAACTTTCACTTTGACCTATCTCATCTGGACACCTAACATTTAAGTCAGTTGCTTTGATCTTGGCTGCGTATTAGAATATCTGAGGAGCATTTAAAAAAAAAAAAGTTGCACAGGCTACACCTGGAAGGATATTCAGTGTTTTTAAAGCTGCCCAGGTGACCTAATTTCATCTGGTAGAAGCCAGCTGAAAGATTTCTTTTAAAGCATTAGTGGTGATTGAGTTTGTGTTTTTCTGTGATGTGTGTTTACCTATATCCCAATTAAAAGATGGTAAGCTTTAAAACACTTTTCTTTGTTTTAAGCCGCCTGATGGCATTGAAACGAATGGGAATTGTAAGCGACTATGAGGTATGGTAAACCTTTCCAAGTTTTTGAAGATGATTTCAGTAAATGAAAATAATTTCTGATGACATTTTTGATGAAAAGTTAACCAACAAATATATAACTTTGTATTTCACAGAAAATCCGAACCTTTGCTGTAGCAATAGTAGGTGTTGGTGGAGTTGGTAGTGTGACTGCTGAAATGCTGACAAGATGTGGCATTGGTAAGGTAAAAACATTTCTCTTTGCCTGTCATATAGGGAAGCTACTCACTTCTGGAGTAAATCAGGTATAAATTAGGAGTTTTTCCTCATTACTAATGGTTTGCTGATTTGCGGTGTCTTTATTCATATTATTCTTTCTACTTACAGGAGTTAAGACACAACCCCACCCAAATGGAAGCTGATATTAGTGCTGATAAAACAAGGAATATTCAAATTTTGTTCAGGGATTTTGTATTTGGGATAACATATTACAATTTGGGCTTAAATGTTTTAGATATAGAAGCTTAGGAGAGTGTGTGAAAAACAAGCATCTAACAAATATTTTTTAAACGTGCTTTATACAAGATGAACTAGAAGGCATGTACCTTTTTTTTAAAAGCATAGTGGCCTTTTACTAACTTATTTAGAAATATTTTTAAAAATTTATGGTAGTTGACATATAGTATTAGTTTTAAGTCACAGCCAGTGATTCAACAGATCTATACATTACTCAGTGCTTATAAGTGCAGTTACAACCTGTCACCATACAACATTAAAATATTATTGACTATGTTCCCTATGCTGTGCTCAGCCTTATAAAAGAAAGAAATCTTGCCATTCATGATAGCATGGATGGTCCAGAGGGTATTATGCTAAGTAGGAGAAAGATAAATACTACATGATTTCACTTATATGTGGGATCTAAAAAACAAAACAAATGAACAAACTAAAAAACACTGTTAAGTACAGAAAACAAACTGGTAATTGCCAGAGGGGAGGTGGGTGGGAAGATGGGTGAGATAGGTGAAGAGAATTGAGAGAAAACTTCTAGTTAGAAAATAAATACCCTTCTTACTCTTAAAATTGAAATGGAGAATGCTCTAGATTTTTTTTAACCTCTACTTTTTTTTCCACTTTTTTTTTTTTAAATTGATCTAGGTTGTGGGTAGGAAAGAGAGATAACCTTATACCAGTCTCAGATTTATAAATCTAAAGTCCATGATGTTAGATTCCTAATGGTTGAATACCAAAGCTTTCCACAATTGATTTCCCTCTTTGTCATTTTGACAGAGGAAGCATTTTTCCCACAAAGTTTATTGGTGCTTTTAAACATGTTGGTCTGTTCCATACCACAAATTCCTTTTTTTCTTTTTTTTCCCAAGATTTTATTTATTTGAGACAGAGTGCATGCCTGGGCACGAGCAAGCTGGGGTTGGGGGTAGCGGCAGACAAGCCAACTCTGCGCTGAGCACGGAGCCCAATGTGGGGCTTGATCTCCGGACCCTGAGATCATGACCTGAACTGAAATCAAGATTTGGACACTTAACCAACTGATCCACTCAGGTGCCCCCATGCCCCAGATTCTTAAAAGAAAGTGGTTTTAAAATTGGCACTCATTTACCAAGATAGAAAAGGCAACACAAAAGTAACTAAAAATGTTTATTAACATTTACAGTCTTTCAAGAAGCTTACAAAAGCCAGCCAACAATTGCTTATAGTTGACATAAGAACCATGGCTGATTGACCTGGGATAGTAGAGATCGTGGAGATTATTGGTCTCAAGTGTGAGTGTGCTTCAGCATCACTTAGATGGCTTCTTAAAACAGATTTTCAGGGCGCCTGGGTGGCTCAGTGGGTTAAAGCCTCTGCTTTCGGCTCAGGTCATGATCTCAGCGTCCTGGGATCAAGGCCCGCATCGGGCTGTCTGCTCAGCGGGGAGCCTGCTTCCTCCTCTCCCTGCCTCTCTGCCTACTTGTAATCTCTCTGTGTGAGTCAAATAAATAAATAAAATCTTTAAAAAAAAAAAAACAGATTTCCAGACCCTACCCTGGTGGTTTTGATTCTTTAGGTTTTGAGTGGACCTAAGAATTGAATTTGTATTAAATCCCCAGGTGATTCTGATGTTCCGGGGGATTTTTAAGAACTGCTGGATCCTTGCTACTCAGATGCCCAATGTAGTAACATCAGCATTACCTGGGCGCTTGTTAGAAATTAATACTCCCAGGCCCCAGCCCAGGCATCCCGAATTAAGGATCTGTATTTTAACAAAACTCCAGGTGATTCATATGCATATTTAAGTTGGGATAGTGCCCCTGTATTTCTGACAAGCTCCAGGTGATAATGATGCTGCTAGCCCAGGCCGTGTTTTGAGTTGTAAGGCTGTAAAACAGTGGTTATCAAATATTGCTGTAATTAGAATCACCTGGGAAGTTCAACAAAATTTTTGATATCCAGAGTGGAATAGAGTCAATCTTTGTGAATGGGATCCAGACATCAGTATTTTTTTAAAACTCTCCTAGTGATTCCAGTGTGCATTCAAGTTTGTAAGTTAAGGATCTATATAGGTAAGTTTCAGAACTCTTTTCATTGTGTAAAACAGATAAAGAAGAAGCTAATTCATTGTTAAATAGGGAAGTGGAGGATCGGAGACTCAGCCCACCTTTTACCCCTTCTGTGGTGTCCTGGATCACCAGATCTAGATTAGCTGCTTTATTTTACAGATGAAGATACAGGCCTAAAAAGTGAGTGACTTATCCATTATCAGAGCTAATTAGTGACAGAGCTACAACTCATACCTCATATCCCCAAATTTGAGATTTCCTTAACTTATAAACCAGCTATCAGGCTGAAGACTCAAATTTAATACTTGGTCTGAGCTAATAAATACTGTCTACTGAACTGAAATAAACACTGTTTTGAGTCAGAAAATTATCATAGAGGGCGGACAGGGGTGATGTATTTTCTAACAAGATATCAAGGATTACCTAGGTTGTAGGTTGGATTAATTTTGTTATTCTTAATATCCCCCCCTTTTTTTTGGTGATGCTAGCTGTGCCCAGGATGGTGCACCATAAGCCACAGCCCCCCTAACCACTGCTATAGTCTTTGCTTCTGTGCTTGCCCTGCCCTGGCCTTTTCCTCCTTTTTTTTTTTTTTTTTTTTTAAATCTAGAACGCTGAGTATTGTGTTACAAAGTCACAGAATTTTAGATGAAGGAAGGGACCTTGGAAATATTTGAGTGCAACCTGATAATTTCTTACTGATAAGAAATGGTATCTTTAAAAAGGTGTGTGTTGGGTGCCTGGGTGGTTCAGTGGGTTAAAGCCTCTGCCTTCAGCTCAGGTCATGATCTCAGGGTCCTGGGATCCAGGCCTGCATTGGGCTCCATGCTCAGCAGGGAACCTGCCTCCTCCTCTCTCTCTGCCTGCCTCTCAGCCTACTTGTGATCTCTCTGTGTCTAAATAAATAAATAAATAATAAAAAGGTGTATGTATGAGTGTGTGAGTGTGAGATGCCTAAATATATGTAGAAGGAAACAATTAACTTACTGGTTATTCTGTTTGGGGTGATGTTTTAACCATGGCTAACAATGGTGTCATAGTCACAGAAGGAGTCATGTACTACAATTTTAATTTATGATATTTGTTATTTTAAAATTTCATTTATCTACTATGTTCTTGGCCTTTAGTAAACAATTGAAACGGAATGGAATAAACATTAATTTCTCAGTGAATCATTTAGAGAGGCAGTAAGTGTTATGGTTCAGGTGCAGATGCTGGGTTGAGAATGCCTGAATTTGAATCCCATTGTCATGTATATTAGCTGAGTGACTTTGGGGTACGTGCCATAATTGTCTCATTTATACCTATATGAGTATTAAGTGAGTTAATATATGGTACCTAGTGTTTTGGAGTTAGCTTGTATTACTACTGTCAAACTGTTAAACCCACCAAATGTGAAGTCCACTAACTTATTCTTTGTTATTTTTAGTTTATATTTCGGTATGTTTTTCATCAAAATACCACTATTTTCATTTTAGTTGCTACTCTTTGACTATGACAAGGTGGAACTGGCCAATATGAATAGACTTTTCTTCCAGCCTCATCAAGCAGGATTAAGTAAAGTTCAAGCAGCAGAACATACTTTGAGGTAAATGGAATAACAAAGATTATATTTAGTGAAATCTTAGTTTGTGTATTTTGTATAAGTTAATGCATGAATTTGGGGCGCCTGGTGGCTCAGTTGGTTAAGCTACTGTTTTCGGCTCAGGTCATGATCCTGGAGTCCCAGGATGGAGTCCCATATCGGGCTCTGTGCTCAGCAGGGAGTCTGCTTCTCCCTCTGACCCTTTCCCCTGTTGTGCTCTCTCTCCCTCGCTCAAATAAATAAGATCTTAAAAGAAAAAAAGTTAATGCATAGATTTTTCTCCATAAAAATTCAGGTTTTACTTATATAAATTGCCTTACCTCTTGGAAAAGGGTTGCCAACCTTTTTCTGTATAGGGCTGTTGAGGGCCAACTATGAAACTCCCCCGCTATGTAGTGGTAGTGTGATAACAGCTGTAGGCAATAGAAATATGAATGAGTATGGCTGTGCTCCAATAAAACTTTGTTTATGGACTCTGATGTTTAAATTCCATGTAATTTTAGCATGTTATGCAATATTGTCCTTTTCTGCCACCACGTGAAAAAGGAAAAATCATTCCTAGCTTGCAGACTTCATAAAAACACGTGGTAGGTCAGATTTGGCCCAAGGACCATACTTTGCCAACCCTTGCCCTAAGAAGTCTCTTTGTGGCCTCAGACATACTTGGCACTGAATTAAATAAGGAACAAAGAAGCTCTTTTGTCAGGCTAGGCTGTAGCTCACAGAGGTGGTAAAGGCTTAATTCTGAGCATATCCATGGTGGGAACATTTCTGTGATCCTGCAGTCAACATGTTTTGAATGTAGTCCTTGCAGTAGGTCAGAGGAAGTAGAAGCCGGCTACGGATTTTCTTTAAATCGCTCGAATTCCATTTTTCTAACCTCTGTTAAATGGTCTTTTTCAGCTTTTTCCTGGTTTCACTTTGTATTCCCACCAGTAGTTTAATAATCACTTCCTTTTTCCCTCTTAGGAACATTAATCCTGATGTTCTTTTTGAAATACACAACTACAATATAACCACAATAGAAAACTTTCAACATTTCATGGATAGAATAAGGTAAAATTTTATTTATGAATATTTTGCACAGTGTCTACCTCAGTTAAACAAGTATTATTAGAAAATCTGATGTGTAACTCAGTGAGTTGGTAGATTTGATATATGTTTGTTTTTAAAATAGTTAATTTTGTGTGATCTTTATGTATTAGGAGCTCAGTAAAAAATAAATATTGTCCAAAAAACAATAGTAGTAACAATAAAAAACCAAAACCCTGTTATTGTAATGATAGGAAAAGGGATTCTTAATTACTAGTTCTGTGTTCTAGATTATATATTTCTATGTGAAAGTGTTTTTCTGCAGACTGTTGTAACACTACTGAGATATTGAATTATATTCAATTTTTATTACATTTGGAGTGAAACATGAATAAAAGTCTGAAAGCTGATAGGGCAATGGTAACTTGTATGATAGACTTTATACTTCTTATGCCTTCCAAGCGAAGTACTATAGTATCATTGATGTTCATATTAGTTATTCAATATATACTAGATCTTTAATATTAAATTCTGTGTCATGTCATTGTACTCAAGAATAAATGTGTGCCTGAACAAATACAGTCTAATTAGAGTGTATTTTGTGTCCGTTTTTTTTTTCCAAATAAAATTTATTTTCTTTACCTAGTAATGGTGGATTAGAAGAGGGAAAACCTGTTGACCTAGTTCTTAGCTGTGTGGACAATTTTGAAGCTCGGATGACAATAAATACAGTAAGTATTCCTATTGTATAAGATGTTATGCTCATGGATTTATCCATTTTTTTGTATAGTTTGCATTTGAGAATAATTTTGTATTTAAACCCTCATGTAATGTGTTAATTTTTAATTATTTCTTACTGTACTTTTGAAATTTATTCTAATAGCTGTAGGATCTGTCTAGCCTTGCTGGTATGGCTTATGTTTCAGTATTCCTATTCTCATGCCAGTAGAGGAAACTATAAAGTAGTAGATACTTCTGATGTACAATTTTTAACTAAGTGACAGCCTTAAAACGTCCTTAACTCTATGTTAGCATTGGTTTTAACTTTTGTTACTTTAAGTAAAGATATAAATATGTATAAATTGCCTACAGACATGGTTTCTCAGAAATAAAATTATTTGAGTTACCATGTTTTCAGTTTTTCAAAAATATTTTGCAGTTTTTGTTGCTGAAATTATTTTAGAAAAATGAATTTTTACTTTAATAAAGGCTTACTGGATAATAAGCCTAATGGTTTAATATAGTTAAATAAATATTTATTGACTGTTTACTTAAATGCTGTCAGTTTACTGTTTGTTTATTTATTTATTTTTTAAAGATTTTATTTATTTATTTGACACAGAGCGAGAGAGATCACAAGTAGGCAGAGAGGCAGGCAGAGAGAGAGGGGGAAGCAGGCTCCCTGCTGAGCAGAGTGCCCAATATGGGCCTCGATCCCAGGACCCTGAGATCATGACCTGAGCCGAAGGCAGAGGCTTTAACCCACTGAGCCACCCAGGTGCCATGTCAGTTTACTGTTTAAATGGAGTCGCATTTGCCAAGGAATTCGATTATTCATAACTTTCCTCTTTTTAAAAATTTAAAAAACCCTTGGTAATCCATTTAATTAAACCCCAATTTTTCATGAAAAGAACTTATATAGTAAATTACTTCTTTTTTTTTCTTATGTTTTCACCTGTTTCTACCAAGGCTTGTAATGAACTTGGGCAAACGTGGATGGAATCTGGGGTCAGTGAAAATGCAGTTTCAGGACATATACAGCTTATAATTCCTGGAGAATCTGCTTGTTTTGCGGTATGTGTGATTCATTTTGGCTTTTTTCACTATTAAGTACTAGAGTTCCAAGGGGTATTGAAAGTGTATTCAAAGAAAAAACAAACTTTGAATGTGATGGAATACAATTTTGAGCATGTTAAACTTTTTTCCTTTTGTTTTGAAATATATTTTCTTTCATTCTTTTTCATGTAGTGTGCTCCACCACTTGTAGTTGCTGCAAATATTGATGAAAAGACTCTGAAACGAGAAGGTGTTTGTGCAGCCAGTCTTCCTACCACTATGGGAGTGGTTGCTGGGATCTTAGTACAAAATGTGTTAAAGTGAGTGAGGGCTAATTTTTCTGAATAGTCTTGTTTGTTTTTGATAAAAATATATTTCAGAAAGCATTTCAGATATTGGATTACCAGCTAAGTATTGAGTTTTTTTCAAATCTAGTTTTAAATATACATAAGTTTTTAAATATATGTATACTTTAAATTTACGTACATATCTTAGTATATCTAATTTAAATATAAGCATACATATTAACACACATATGTTACTCTGTATTTGGAATAGCTCATGTTAAATGGTACAGTGGTACTGGTATATTTATATATGGAGTATTAATTAAATGATTTAAATCTCTGTAGTTTTGACCAAAGAGCATAAACACACTTCTTTATTTAATTCTTACTAAAATTAATATGAATGTGATTAAACATTAATAAGGATAATATCTCTGCTATCCAAAAACAGATATCCAGCAACTATACCATCTAAACTATAGCAACAAAGGAGGGCAAAGATTTCTGTGGAGCTAAAATTAATGTCAAAGGGTTTTTGAACCAACTCACACTTTATTAAATAATAGCAGAACCCTTTAGGTGTTCTCTATCTCAGGCCATTTTTTTTTCTCACTTTACAACTTTAGTAAGTTTTGTTATGTTTCCTAACCCTCCAATGTAATATGAACAAATTGCAGCATGATATAGAGAGGCACCCTGATATCAGAACCATCAGCTACTAGCAAAAAAATTGTAAAAACCATACATGAGAACTCTCAAGGCAACTGTCTAGGGCTAGTTCATGTAAGAAGACTTCACAACTGTGTAACTATACAAACTTCAGTAGGCCCTATCTAAACAAAACATTATTTATAGTATGCTATAAAAAGGGTGAGGGGGTAGAAATCATGGTTATAAACTGTTCTCTTAAGGATATGTCATATTTAGCCAGCCCCCTATTGATGGACATTAAAGTTATTTACACATTTTTTTTTTGCTTCTGTTAACAATGCTGCAAACAACATCTTGCATATATTTTTGTATGGTAGATTTTTATAGATACGAATTTTTAGAAGTGGAATTTCTGAGTTTATGCAATATTTGACAGTACTAAATTTTTCCTTCAAAAATATACATTTCTATCACAGTGTAGAAGTAACTGGTTCACCCACACCAGTTGATAACATTGGGTATCATCGAACTTTTTAATCTTTGTTAATATGATAGGTGAAAAAGGGTATCTCAGTTTTCAATTGTTTATGGAAAGGGGTGAGCACTTATATTTTTCTGTGAATTGCCTGCTTCATATCATTTGGTCAGTTTTTTGTCTTATTTATTTATTTATTTGACAGAGAGACAGTGAAAGAGGGAGTATGAGCAGTGGGAGAGGGAGAAGGAGGCTCCTCACTGAGTAGGGAGCCTGATGTGGGGCTCAATCCCAGGACCCTTAGATCATGACCTGAGCCAAAGGCAGATGCTTAATGATTGAGCCACCCAGGCACCCAGTTTTTTGTCTTGTTATATATTAACATTCATTGCAAATATTTTTCCTTTTGTATTTATTTTGTATGTGTGTTTCCCCACCTCCCCCCCTTCATATAAGCTTCTAAAAGGAATTAGATTTGACTGGTAGGGAGTACAAAGGCACACTGGAAATGTTCTGTTTTTGATCTGGTAGTGAAGATCTTTCTTTCACTTTACATGGGTGAAGATTTGGAAAATTTCATTGAGCTGTACATTTAAGATTGTAAACTTTAAGTTGTATATAAAAGTAAGTTGTATATAAAAACTTACAAAAAGTAATTAGATTTAGTACCACATCTCAGGGATTCTTCACATTTAATTTAACATTAGTACTTTAAAGTACCGTTTTGTTAAAATCATTAAGTACTTCAATACCATTTTTTAAAAATTCAATTATTTCTAATACTTTTATGGTTTATTTGAGTGTGCTTTGATTTGTTTTTCTAGGTTTCTGTTAAATTTTGGTACTGTTAGTTTTTATCTTGGATATAATGCAATGCAGGATTTTTTCCCTACTATGTTCATGAAGCCAAATCCTCAGTGTGATGACAGAAATTGCAGGAAGCAGCAGGAAGAATATAAGGTATACATCAATCCATCAGAATGTATGAAAGGTTATAGTATTTGTATTTGGATAATAATTTAAAACTGTTCTTTAGATTTGGAATACAAGATACATAGATTCTGGATTTTGAAAGTTTTATTTATTGTATAAGTTGGAAATGTTAGTAAAAAATTCACCATGCTTCAAAAGTGAAAAAATCTCTCTCAAGTTCTTGTTTTTGGTAAAAAAAATTTTTTTGGTAATAAAAAGCCTGTCTGAATTTATGTTAAATGCTTCAGAGGCCTGAGAGTAAGAACACTTTGATACTGTTTGATTTCTACAGAAAAAGGTAGCAGCACTGCCCAAACAGGAGGCTACTCAAGAAGAGGAAGAGATAATACATGAAGATAATGAATGGGGTAGGAATTCTTTCATGAATTGAAATGGCAGTGTCAAATCTCTTGTGGGAGGGGATATAACTATAATTACACAAATTTTGAGTAATTATTGCTTATTAAGTTCCTTGAAAACTGGTATAAGATCAAATTTAACTCTGTAGGTATTGAGTTGGTATCCGAGGTTTCAGAAGAGGAACTGAAAAATTCTTCAGGTCCAGTTCCTGACTTACCTGAAGGAATTACAGTGGCATACACAGTTCCCAAAAAGGTACGTCCAAAATCTGACTTATCATAAGTAAATGTTATATAAGAGAAAATGTTTACTTAATCTTCTTTCATCCTTATCACATTTTATAATGCCAGTGCAGTATTTACTGTTTTAGATACTTTACACTATAGGCATTAAGATGTATAAGAGAAGGTGTTCAGTGCTAATGTGGAAATACGCACAGTACCTTTTAACTGTTTGAAACACAGACCTAAAATAGTGTTACTGACTCATGAGTGGGTCAGATAGGTTTTGATTAAATGAAGATAACATTTTTGTATATTGAGCATTTTAGCTATAATACCATTTAAAAATATCACTGCAGTAGAGATCTCAAGAATATTGAAATGCCTTGTAAATCAAAAGATTGGTGGGGAAAGTAAAGGATTTTGTCTGTTCTAAAACTTAGAAGGCATCTTTCTTAAAGTTTACTTTGTAAACTAGTTGAACATGGTTAAAACTTAGTGATTATATATATTCCTAAGCATCACAAATTTTATATGGTTATTTTTTCACTATATTTCCCTCATTTGTTGATAGCAAGAAGATTCTGTAGCTGAGGTAACTGTGGAAGATTCTGGTGAAAGCTTGGAAGACCTTATGGCCAAGATGAAGAATATGTAGATAATGGACTGACCTGTATTTTATTTCCTGAGTTTATGCCTATTCCCTTGCAATTAAAAAAAATTATTTAAAAACAGACAAAGCTTAGGGCAACATTAATTGATAAAAAATCTTCACAGAATTGTCACACTTTTTGAAAATAGTGGTTTGTCGCTTTTTTCCTTCAACTAAATCAGTAACTCCTAAAACTCATGTTTCATTCTAGTTAAGAAAACTTGAAAACTTAGCCACTAAAATACTTTGGCCTTTTGGGAGGGCTGGGAAGAAAGGACCAATATGATGCTCTATTTGTTTTCTTTCCAGTAATCCTTTGTGGTCTGTTGCCTAAGGCCATGAATAATAAAGTAGTATGTGGTTCTCAAATATAGGGAAAGGACAGGAGGTACGATCAATTGCTTAGAGCTAGTAGGTATCTACCCACTGTATTTAGAATTCCTCTCTACAAGAACCTATCTACTGTTATTAACTTGGCCAACAGTGAATTTAAAATAGTTAATCTAAAAAATAAAACATATCCTCTCAAATGTTACCTGACTAAATACAAGCTAAAATGTAGTCATCAGAAAAGTCTGTAAATCTGAATTCAAAACAAGATGAAGGCAAATAAAAGTAAGCTTTCTTCATGGATAAACAAATAAAGGTACTTTCAGGAAGTACAAATTATTATATTTCTTCACTGACCCAAGGAAAAGAAATCCTTGCATGTATAGAACACGTATCTGGAGTCACTGCACTTTATTGAGGAGCAAGGAATAAGTTTAGTTTAAGATTATCTAGATTATACCCATCATATGGGCTACCTTCTGAGTACTTCATTTATATTTGGTTCTCTAGATAATTAGATAGTTGTCTTGTATTGGCATAAAAGAGACCAAAATTACCTCTGTAATGACTGACATGTATATACACTGGAAGGGTATCATTTACCCTGATCATGACCACTAAATTATAAATTGATAAACTGGTTTTCTCTGAAATTACATACAAATAATGAAAGCTTAGCCTTAAATTCCCAATGGTTTGGAGACCAATAAAAAATAGGCATGTGTAACCATTATCAGTAGGATGTTATACTATATTATGCTAATCTATTCTGATGATTTTTTTTACTTTGAAGATATGAATGACTAAATTGTATCTCTAGGGAAGAAATGTTAGTACAAAATGAAAAATGCAATTTCCACTTGTAAAATAAATTTCTAAAAACTGATTTCAGAAACTCCCAAATATCAAATATGTTCAGTATATTTGCTGTGAGATTCTAGAATCATACAGTGATTTTTCTGTTTAGGATAAGGTTAGGAAAGTAGGGGAATGGTAGCCTTGAAGCTTATTTATGTTGCCTTGGTAGGTCATTTGCCATTAAAAAAAATTAGTGAATCCATCTGTAAGATAGTTTTTTTCTAGTTACTTGAGATGTTTTGAACTTCCAAAAAGAAATGTAGCCTTTCTAAAGATAACCCCATTCCTTTGGAACATCTGGTATACTGATTTGGTAAGGCTTTGCTTATAATCTTTTTTTTTAAAGTCCACACCCAGCCTGGAGCCCAACAATGGGGCTTGAACTCACGACTGTGCTTTGCTTATAATTTAAAAATTGTATAGTTTTATAAAGTATAATAGCCAGAACTACCCTTGTTCTGCTCACCATGACATTGCACACTGCTGTTGTCTTACACTGTACCAACTATTACCTAAGTTATCTAATTTGTCTAATGTTTTCCATTAAACAATAGTTGGGTGATTTACCAGAAAAAAATGTAGTAACAGGTATCTTTTGCTACCTGGAATGCTCTCTTGACAGGCCGATTATGGGAAATTAATTATCACCAAGTTTTACATTACTAAATAAACCTGTAGTGCTTGACTGTATTTTTAAACACTTGTTTCTAATATGAAAGAAGGAAACACACTCCCCAAATTGCTGTAGCACGAAGGCTCTAAATTACAGTGAAACAGTATGTTGTTCAGCTTTAACCCCTTTCCCATTGTGGATGGGAAGTTAATTTATATACCACTTAAATGTTTTATGTAGTGAAAAAAATATGTATCCTAGGTTTTCTCACATAAAAATACTCCTTGAATACCTATAAACACACTGATCAACACAAAAAGATAATAACCATTTAAGAATATTAAGGAAGATTTAACCCTCCAATTGCATTTTTTTCCATATTTTTCTGTAAAGTATTAATGAAAATTAACTACCATTATTTGGTTCCTACCAGTTCAGATGCAACTGAGTTGTCTGAAAGCTACCTTTTTTATTATGAAGGTGTGAATCAATGTGAACATATTTCTATTGAAGAACCTTAAATACAAAGAGATGTCTGTCCCAGCTTTTTTTTTTTTTTTTAAGATTTTATTTGTTAGAGAACACAAGTGGGGTGAGGAGAGTGGGAGAAATGGACTCCCTGCTGAGCAGGGAGTCTGATTCAGGGCTTGATCCCAGGACTTCAGGATCATGACCTGAGCTGAAGGCAGAGGCTTAACTGGCTGAGCCACCCAGGTGCCCCTATTTTTAGCTTTTTAGGTGGACATTTTACGTGAAAACATTTGAGTTGGTAGTACAATAAGTAGTAAGATCAAAATATAGCTTTCAAAAGTATATTTAAACTTAAATTTTGTGAAATATGTGGAGCTCTCAACCCCCAACTGTAATTAATGAGTTTTTACCATAAATCACTTTGAATGCTGTTATGTTTCCACTTACATTTTTCAAGTCCAGATTTTTGGGAACAAAGAATAAATGCCTATTATTCTTTTGCTGGTTTTTCCTTTTTTGGGGGTTCTTCTAGAATATTAATTTGATTATTTCCTAAAGCAGTTTTTAAAGGCATTGAACTTAATATACTACCTATATTATTACCAGATAATTAAATTTTAAACTTTAGTAGCTTAATTCTGAAATCAATGTATGCTAATTTTTGAATTTAATTACTTTGTGCCTTTCATAGCGGGCAAACCCAGAAAGATGTACTATGGTCATGTTTTTTTTTCCTTTTGAACTTATATCAAAAGGGAAAGAAAGATGCTCATTTTATAAGATCCTGCCAAAGTCCTTCTAAGTTACCACTGTAATGCCTTAAAATTAGACCACTGCTTCTCAAACTTAGGTGCATATGAATCACCTGGAGATCTAGCCAAATTGCAGATTCTGATTTAGTAGGTCTGAGGAGAGGTTCTAGAATCTTAATTTTTCATAAGCTCCTAGGTGGTACTGATGATCCTGGTTCAAGGACCTCCCTGTGTGTAGCCAAGCCTTACAGAACATTAACCCAAACTCTGTAAAGTCACCAAAACTGAATTTGAGCAAAATACTCTGAGTACGGACAACATGCAAGTATTTTTTGTAATGTTCGACATATTATGTAACTACAACTCTCTTGTATAAACTGAAGTGGGGAAAAAAATTGCACTTTTATTTTAAATCAGTCAAGTATAGTTATTATATCTTTCACCTTTATAAATATGTTGGAATCTTACTTTTATTGCACTTTTATTTTAAATCAGTCAAGTATAGTTATTATATCTTTCACCTTTATAAATATGTTGGAATCTTACAGGTATTAAAATTGAAGATTTTATTATATATAAATACATAAATGGTACAAAACCAAAAGTGAGAGTATTTATAAAACCTGTAAAACATACTTCATTTTCATATAAAATAGACTAATCTGAGTTTGAGATAAATGAAGAGAGAGATTTAGGCCATTTAAGAAAGAAGAGACTGTCATGTCCCTATTTTGGGGAAGGTTAAAGAAAGAATGCTAACAGCTTGACTTACTGCATTAATAACTTCAGATTATGCAGATACATATAACACAGCAGTACAGTGTAGAAAGAGTAGAAAACAGGGGTTGGCCCAGCCTGCTCATGGAAAAGGTAGAATTTTTAAAAATGTAGCAGTCAGAAACAACTGTTACTAGTTCACTTTATAGAAAACAGTTCAAACCTTTCATAAACATTATCCTTTTATTCCTTGAAACTTTTCTTTGAGGTAGAGATTTGGGCCAGGCTACTGCTGAAAAGCACAATCAGGAATGGTGAGGCCAATGTAGTTCTTGAGAGATGAAAGAATTATGGAATTGAACTCCCTGTCTTCACAGCTATGCCAGCTCTTGTTGAACAGAGAACAACCACTCTTCATGATCGATTCTTCATGTCATTTTGGGGTTCTAATATGTCCACATCCATGGATCTCATACATTAAGAAAGTTAATTCTTTAAAGCAGCTAACACTGACACAATCATGACTCAAACTTTAATGTGGTCCTATGCAATTCCACGCAAATATCAGTTAAGTCACACAAAATAAAAATAAACTCGACACTTTTTGTTTTAAATTCTTAACGTTCTGAATCTTTCTTAATTATTTTATCCTAAGGTGCATCTGCAATGAATTGTAATTGCTATTACCTCTGTCCTTGAAGGAAAACATTAGGAGAATGGGTTGTTTTTAAGCTAAATGTGTCTCCACTCGAGGAGTGTCGGGAAGGAGCTTTTCCACCCAAAAGTGACGTTTCTGCTTCTTTTATTTCCATCGCTCTTTTGTATAGTTCAGCAGCTTTTTCAAAATCCCCTTCTTCATAGCTTTGAGAGAAAAAATTGTTAAAATGAGAATATATCCTCTTAACTTGAAATGACCTTATAGGATACAGAATAACAAGCTGTGAATAATTCCCTCTTTTCTCCTGTGTGTTCACTCAAGCAGACCTGTAAAGTAGAATACCCAAGCTCTTCTATCTGAACTGCTAAAGTGTATCTTAGTGCCTCATATAGACACCATTAAGACCATGTTGTAATGGATGCTGTGGAATTGCTAAAGGGAAGTCTCTGCATCCTGAGATACATAAACACAAATAAAGCAAAATCAACATGTACTTTTTTTAGAGAGAGAAAAAGTGTGCACATGGGGTGGGGAGGAGGAGCAGAGAGGGAGGGAGAAAGAATCTTTAGCAGGCTCCAGGCCCAGTGCGGAGCTTAACACAGGGCTTGACCAGGGCTCAGTCTTACAGTCCTGAGATGATGACCTGAGCCAAAACCAAGAGTCAGATGCATAACTACTAAGCTACCTAAGCACCCCAAAATCAACAAGCACTTAATGGTAAATTAGTTTTTGAGGACAGTAAATTGTCCTTATTACCCCCAGAACCAGTTAGCTGCAAATGTAAATCATCTTTCACTATTTACATGATATATTCCTCTAAAGAATAGATTATGCAACATTCATTTCACTTCTGGATTCTATTTTAGTATCTTGAAATAAATCAGCCCAGAACAAACCCTTCCCCTCTTCCAAGGAAAAACAACTAGCACTAAATATTCTGTGTTGTTCTGTGATAAGTCAAAGCTGTTCTAAAATGGAGTTTGGCTGTTACCAGGAAACTGAAAAAATTCTTACCTAAGCACAGCTAAATTTTTTAATGTTTCTCCAACTCGAGGATGCATCCGACCCAGGCTGTCTTCATAAATCTTTAATGCTCTTTCATATAATGGCAAGGCTTCAATGTGTTTTTTCTTATTAAAAAAAAGCAGTAATATTCATTTGAACACACTTGAGTTGCTCAAATTACTATTAACATTATAGACTAAGCTGATCTTCTGGGGTAAGCCCCTTTAAAGTTAATATCCTCCTACAGATCAAAAGTTTATACTAATCATCATGGTAGAAGCATATAATAGAAAGTCAGAAACCTAAGTTTTAGACCCAGCTTAGAGACCACGGACCTTAATCCCATAATGTAAGCAAAAACCTGTTTCCTTATTCCTCAGTGGGTATGATATGTGTTTTTCACCTATCACAGGCAAATGCCACAGCTTAAAGATAGTATTAGACATAGAGAGGTACAGTCTCCAGAATTTAAAAGCGAAACTTATGCAATGAACTAAATAAATACTCAGTAGGTGTTTTACACTAAGAGGAAGGGACTGTCTTACAAATGTGCCTTCAATAATTTCTCAAGTACTAAAGGAAGCATTAGTAATCTTAAATTTTCTTTAGTTACTTTTAATGTGCCACATCTATTCATGTTTATATTTCATACCTTAAAACCATTCATAAAAAGTTAATATGTGGAAACTTACCATTTGGCTATAGAGAACAGCTAAGTTCACCAGGGCAGTAGCTACACTGGGGTGCTTTGGGCCAAAGGATTTCTGCCTAATTTCAACAGCCAGCTCATACAAAGGTACAGCTTTGTCAAGTTTCCCCTAAAAAACAAAAGCAAAATCTAACAAAAATATTAAAATAATAAATACTATCTGATCAAAGCTTTTCCCATAAATAAAATTTTCTATTAAAGAGAAATTTTGAGGAAATTTCAGAAACATCTCCCACTTTAATGGTTCAGTTTATAGATAATTGAAGTCTAACAGAATATGTAAGTAAAGTCAAAATATAAAAACATTTTATCTGATAATTCAGAAAGCCCTTTTATAAAGCTTACCCAGTATTACTCAGTTCCCAGTGAAGTAAAAACATGCCAGTAGATTGTTTGCTACTGTATATAATTTAGATAGGGCATCAAAAATAAAATCTCAATCCCCACCAAATCCCTTCGAGATTCTTCTAATTTTTTTTAGAAGATACTATTTATTAGAGAGAGAGAGAGAGAGAACGCACAAGCAGGGGAACAGCAGAGAAGAGGGAGAAGCAGACTCCTCGCTGATCAGAGAGCCCAATGCAGGGCTTGATCTCAGGACTCTGGGATCATGATCTGAGCCGAAGGCAGATGCTTAATCAACTGAGCCACCAAGGTGTCCCTCTAATTATTTCTTTTTCACTTGAAAGGCAGAAATAGCAACAATGCATCATTCTTACTAAAGCATTAACTTCAGGGCCAGGTTGACCAGCAAGGGTCCCACAAGGTCTAAAGATAGTCTATGTAGCTCTGTAACTGCATTAAATGAAATGAAATCAGACCTCTCTGGCTTTTTTTTTTTTTTTTTAAGAACAGCTACAAAAATTCCAAACATCACTTAGGCTAGAATCCTAGGGAATAGAATGGTTACATTTCATTATAGGCAAAGTAAAGAAACTGAAAAATGCTGCGAAGGAAGATTCCTCCTTCACCTTTGACAGCTAGGTGATTTGTTGTCTTTATGGCTGCTTAACTCAGAAAACTTAATAGTGGCTGAATTTTAGAACTTCCGAAATATAAGTTCCAATTAGAATGTTGATGAGTGCATTTGTATTTGGAACTAAACCCGTACCTTAATTAAGTCTGATATAATTTTTTTTAAAGATTTTTATTTATTTATTTGACACAGAGAGGGAGATCACAAGTAGGCAGAGAGGTAGGCAGAGAGGCAGGCAGAGAGAAAGGAGGAAGCAGGCTCCCTATTGAGCAGGGAGCCCGATGCGGGCCTCGATCCCAGGACCCTGAGATCATGACCTGAGTGGAAGGCAGAGGCTTTAACCCACTGAGCCACCCAGGCGCCCCTGATATAATTTTTTTTTAAAGATTTTACTTATTTATTTGACAGAGATCACAAGTAGGCAGAGAGGCAGGCAGAGAGAGAGGGAGAAGCACGCTCCCTGCTGAGCAGAAAGCCTGATGTGGGACTCGATTCCAGGACCCTGAGATCATGACCTGAGCCAAAGGCAGAGGCTTAACCCACTGAGCCACCCAGGTACCCTGATATAATATTTTTTAATGTTCTACTCAGCTATTTGTTAAAAAATTTAATCATTATGATTGAAAAGCTCATAAAAATAATCTATCCATCAGAAGACAAATTATTTTTCTGACAGTAATTTTTCTGACAGTAATTACGACTTAATCGGTATATTATAAAACACATGTAAGCATGCCACAGATTACTTACCATTTTCTTATACAAGATCGCAAGATGCTTCACTGTATAGGCCAAAGAAGGGTGATCAGGAGCTAATGCTCGTCTCCGAATGTCTAAAGCTCTTTCATAAAGCTCTTCTGCTTTATCATACTGTTTCTTTTCATTGCACAGAGCTGCCAGATTATTTAAAGACTGGGCACAGTCAGGGTGATCTGGTCCTAGGACTCGCTCTCTCATTTCTAAGGACCGCTTCAGAAACTGGTCAGCTGTTCTATGAACAAAACCCCAGAATGGTTTAAACAATTTATTCTCTAGAAGTAAGAATCCTTAGCCCTAGTTGGGTAGAGAACTAAAGCATTTTTATTCTTAAATCCAAGATAGTTAACATGAAGAATTTGGCTCAACATCCTCTCTCTCCCTCTTTCCTACCCCTCAACTCTTCCTTCCCTTTTCCAGACAATAAAAATGACAGTGTGAGGGCCTAAAGCATCTACATGATTGCCTCAGTTCTCCCCTTGACTTTTCCTAAAACACGAACCTATAAATATTTTCCAAAACAAACTTCTGATACCTCTAAAATTATTAGATGTAACTCAAAAGATTTTGGTATTGTTTTTCCCTTTGAAGTAACTACTATATAATTTTTAACTGAACAATGCTTTCTGAAGCTGGCAAAGTATTTGTTACATTTTTCTGATATCCAAAGTATCAAATTTGTTACAGTTTTCTGAAATCCAAAGAAGCCCAAAAACACTTTTTCAGAGTATAAATATTAACATCTTTTTTAATCTTTTAAGTCTAACTAAACTGAAGGCCAAAAATAGCAGCCATCTACATTCTATCCTTTATTCTTCCTTGGTGTCAAGTTTCTTCTGTGAAGCTGCATGTACATACAGTATCTATACAAAACACTTTTTATAATCACATCAAACATACTAGGGATGCTACAGAATAACTTTTTAGCTAATAAAAGAAACAATGTGACAGGAAACAGGAAAAAAAATGCCATTGCCTTTGTTAAGTGTCGCTGTATGTTAATAATCCACCACACATGAAATCTGGCATGGTTTCTATCAATTTATTCTAGCTTAACTTGATAGAAACGGAAAGCAGCTTTGCATCTAAGAGACACAATGGACACCTGTTTTCATTATTAGCATCATGGTACTCACTCCAGGTTATTCTGAAGATAGTAGAGAACGCCCAGCTCATTGAGGGTCCGAGCATTGTCAGGTGTGTCCTTTCCTAAGGTGAGCTCTTCTAACTGCAGGGCTCGTCTACGTAAGAGGGCAAATCCATACTGAAGCAAACACAAATGGAAAATACCTAGTAAGTTAAGTGCAGTCCTTGATTCTGAAACACTACACTGGAGTTCTAAGAATTCCTTTCTCCTTTTGCCCCCTTTAAAGTAGATTATAATTATTTTAAGTATCACGCTGAATTAATCCAGTGGATATTGCAAATGCACATTCTTCCACATGGCATCACATTCTTAAATTCATTAAAATCTGTTTTGAGAAAGTGATGACGAGCTATTTTAGCAAAGTGAACTGAGTCCCGAGTGCTTCAAAAAGATCAGGACACAGAATTAACCCGCAGATATTTACCAATCCCATGGCTTTAAGTGTTTAACTTAAAAACATCAGCTACTTAAACTGCACCTAGCAATTGCAAATAGTGGACAGATAAATCCTAGAGATCAAATGCACAGTATAGTGAATGTAGACAATAACACAGTATTACAATCATCAAACTTGCAAAGAGATCAGATCTTAACTATTCCCACCACAAAAAAGAAATAATAATTATGTGATGTGACAGAGGTGCTCTCACTACAATGGCAACTATATTACAATATAGAATGGATCAAATTAGCATGCTGTACACCTTCAATTTATACAATGTTATATGTCAGATATATTTAATTTAAAAAACATACATAGCATTTGAAGTTCAGACAGGCTACATTTGGATTTTATCAGCAACTTAGAAAAATGAAAACAATTTTATGTGTGTGTGCTCAAAGGTGAGAATTTCTATGCATTTGAATCTAACATATTACATTTTTAAATTTGCTTTTCCTTTATAGAACTGAAGCAGCTTTTAAGTCCATCTTCCAAAGTCTAACCTTCAGATGAAGCTTATAGTCCCCACTTTAAAAAAAGCAAAAAAAAAAAAAATTTCCATGTTTACTGAGACATAATTGCCATAAAACATTGTGTAAGTTTAAGGTGTACAACATAATGATTTCACATATGTATATACTGCAAAATAACCATAATATATAGTTTCACTTTTTAAAAGTCTGCTAAGTTGTACTTCTCAGTAATATAATACTTAAACATGTATTATGTGTATATAAGAAAATGTTAGTACTTTTATAGAAATCACTTTACTATCTCAAGTTCTTAAACATGTGAGGCATCCGCAGCTATATTATATTTAGAGATGCTCTTTTCCTCTGGTTTAAAACAGAACACAAAAGAATCTCTTATTACCGAGTTGCCTTTTCTCCTTGTAGCCTTCTGACGAATTTTAAAGGATTTTTTCCTAAAATGTTCAGCTTGTTCATATCTTAAAAAAAAAACAACAATAAAGTCAAACTAAAGAAACATATGTCCAAAGTATCATACTTCTGTGAAATGAAAGCATCCCTTACCTAGTGTAAAGCTTTTTTTGGCTCTTAAATGTAGCATAATTTCTAAAAATGACAGTCACATGGAATTAAAAACCTTTAATAAAAACCTTCATAAAACAAAATCTAACAAAACAAATCTAATCCTCTGAGTACCTGACATTTAACAGATTTTTAACTGATTTAACTCATTCTGAATCTCTAAAGGATGCCCCAACTAAACAAAAATCTAATATTTTAGTTTGCTCCAACACCTTCTTCTGTACATGCTAGTTTCTGGTAAAATATAAATGTGAAATTCACATAAAATTTGTGTGAAACAATACTTCTAGAAATTAAAAGAAAAAATCCAATGTGTATCATTTACGATACATGATTTCTGATAGAGGAAAAGATGCCATTCAGTGGGTGTCTAATAGGAGATTTTTAAAAATTACACCAGGGATTGGTAAACTTTTTCTGGAAAGGGCTACACAATAAATATTTTAGGCTTTGTGGGCCACATGGTCTCTACTACAACTATGGAACTCTGTTGAATCATGGAAGCAACCACAGATAATACGTACATGAAAAAAATGTGACTATATTCCACAACCTTATTTACAAAACAAGGGCCCTAGGGGACTTGGCCTGTGGACAATGGTTTGCAGCACTATACTGGCTGTGCATTTAATATTACAAAGCTAG
Source organism: Ailurus styani (assembly GCA_002007465.1). Taxonomy (NCBI): domain Eukaryota; kingdom Metazoa; phylum Chordata; class Mammalia; order Carnivora; family Ailuridae; genus Ailurus; species Ailurus styani. The sequence goes on along the minus strand of LNAC01000601.1, from coordinate 559,850 downwards.
TCGGTGAAGGAGCCCAGATTCAAACCTGACTACATGACTCCAAAGTCCATGTTCTATCATCCATGCATCTTCGAATAGAGATGAATCTTGCAGTTCTAATTTTCTGTTTACTCCACAAAGACCCACGACCAAGAATAATCTTTGAACATGGTAGATTCAAAAGAATATTGGATAAGAAAAGTACTCAGCCACAAAACAAAGCTTATCACAGAAGTACATTAAGAACTGTGATACCCCATCATAAAACCAGAGTATTACTGATCTAAATCTTACTTATTTTGTTTCTGGTACAAAGTTGCCAGTGCTTCAAGTTCACGAGCAATATGGGGATGTTCCGCACCATAAGCATTTTCGGAGATTTCTAAGGCCTGTTTATACAGCTGTTCTGCATTGCTAAACTTCTTCCACTGCACGTACACACTTGCTAGTTGGTGGAGGGACTGAGCTACTCTTGGGTGATCTGGATCTAAAGCTGTTTCTCGAATTTCTAGAGACCTCTGCAAAGGCACCACAGCCTAGGGGAAAAAAAAGGGGGGCGTTAAAGGCCAGTTCAAGTGAGTGAAATGCTGTAGGATCGGCAATCTCATTAGCACAACAAATGAAAGCTGCACTAACTCCTAGCAAGGACAAAAGAGCCAACGGGAAAAACCCACCCTTGCCTCTGACTCCCTGCTGAAGTTACCTGACTGAGGAGGCCTAGATCCTTGAGAAATCTCCCCAGGGTTTCATAAAGATCAGCCAAGCAAATCATGTTCTCCTCGCCTTCACAGTTTTTCTCATACTGCTTCAATGAATCAAAGTATTCGGCTGCCATTGCACTTTTGTCTTTGCCAACAAACTGCCAGTAACTCAGCAACTCAGCAAAGTGTCCTCTGTTACAACCAAAAAACAATAATTTAATGAAAAACAAACTTTAAAACCCAGTATTGAGTGAAAATGCCAGAATTCCTATCAGGCTATTATTGCCACTTCATTAGCAGCCAAGTATAGCGTAGAGGGTGGTAAGACTGCAGACTCTGTCATCTGAGTCCATCACCTCCTAACTGTGTGGTAGTGAGCAGGTGGTCTGACCTCTTACACCTCATCATCCTTATCTGCAGGAAGGGGGTCACTAGCCCGACTTGCGTCAGGTGCTACTGTAAGCAGATGACGGCACACAGCAAGTACTCCATAATGTAGGCTGCTGTCATTAATGCACTTACTAAAAACGTCCCATTCTGAGTGGGAGACCTCACACTGCCTTCTTTCCCACTTAGCTAAATGCTACAGCTGAATCTAATTCCATCTGTCTTTCTGGGCCCACTCAGATGTCCCTCTTTGCCAGTTGCTTTCTGCTCTAAATCTCATTTTCATTACAGCATTATGGGGGGTTTTGGTAATTTATTTACTTTGTGAGATATAATTGACATACAGCATTTATTAGTTTCGGGTGTGCAACTCATGATTTGATGTTTGTATATATAGCAGTCCGCCTTAGCCCCGGTTTCCCTTTCTCCAGTTTCAGTTAGTGGTGATCAACCACGGTCCAGGAGCAAATGCTCCTCCTCTGATGTAAGGTCAGAAGGTCAATAGTAGCCCATGGCTCCAGCAAAATGCATGCTCCATTCACCTCCCTTCATCTCATCACTGGGACATTTTATCATCTCACAGCATCACAAGAAGAAGGGTAAGTCAGTCCAGTAAGATATTTTGAGAGAGAGACCACATTCATATGACCTTTATTAGAGTATATTGTTATAATTATCCTATTTCATTATTAGTTATTGCTGTTAATATCTTATTATGCCCAATTCATAAATTTAACTTTATCATAGGTATGTATGTACAGGGAAAGACAACATATATAGGGCTCGGTATTATCTGTGGTTTCAGGCACCCACTGGGAGTCTTGGAAAGTATCCCCCACGGGAAGGGGGAACTACTATATGGTAAAATGATCACCACAATAAGTCGAATTAACATCCGTCCCTATACATAGTTACAGAATTTTTTTTCTTAGATGAGAACTTTTAAGACCTACTTTCTTAGCAGCTTTAAAATATGCAATATAGAATTATTAACTATGGTCACCATGCTGTATACTACAACCCGAGGACTTATTTACTTTTTAACTGGAGTTTGCACCTTTCTACTCCTTTTACCCACTTTGCCCACTCCCTACCCTCTCCCTCTGGCAATCACCAATCTCTTTTCTGTACCAAGGGCATATTTAGCTTTTGTTTTTGTTTTTTAGATTCCAGATATAAGTGAGATTGTACAGTATTTGTCTTTCTCTAACTTATTTCACTTAGCGTAATGTCCTGAAGATCCATCCATGTTGTTGCAAATGGCAAGATTTCTTTCATTTTTATGGCTGAATAATATTCCATTGTTTTTGTGTAATGTGCACATATATATACACACCACATCTTCTTTATCCATTCATCTATTAAGGGACACTTAGGTTGTTTCCTGTTTTGACTGTTGTAAATAATGCTATAATGAACATGGGGGTGCATATATCTTTTTGAATTATTGTATTTGTTTTCTTCACATAAATACCGAGAAGTGAAATTGCTGGGTCATATTGCAGTTCTAGTTTTAATTTTTTAAGGAACCTCACACTGTTTTCCACACTGGCTGTCCCAAATTATGTTCCTACCAAAAATGCATGAGGGTTCCCTCTTCTCTACATCCTTGCCAGCATTTGTTATCTCTTGTCTTCTTGGTGATTGTAATTCCAACAGGTGTGCGGTGATATCTCATTTTAATTTTTAATTTACATTTCCCTGATGATGAGTGATGCTGAGCATCTTTTCATGTGTCTGTTGGCCACCTGGATGCCTTTTTGGAAAAATGTCTATTGAGATCCTCTGCCTATTTTTAAATCAGATCCTTTTTATTGAGTTGTATGAATTCTTTATATATTTTGGATGTTAACCCCTTTGCAGATGTATGATTTGCAAATATTTTCTCTCATTCAGTAGGTTGCCTTTCCATTTTGTTTATGGCTTCCTTTGCTGTGCAGAAGCTTTTTTAGTTTGATGTAATTCCACTTGTTTATTTTGCTTTTGTTGCCTTTGCTTTTTGTGTCAGATACAAGAAATCATCACCAAGACTGATGTCAAGCAGTTTACTGCCTATGTTTTTGGGGAATTCTATGGCTTCAGTTCTTATATTAAAGCTAAATTTAATATGCCATTTTTCTTTGTTATACCAAACAACTGTTTAAATCTGTTTTTCTAGTGGAAGGTGTTCTACAAGTAAGTTTCTTACCTTTTATAAAGGTTTTGAGATACAAAGAGATTAAGAAGGCAACTGTGTAACTTCTGTCTACTTCCTTGCTGCTGAAAAAGCCAAGGGAGCTCATCTGCACTTCTCCAAGTCACTCGGTCCTGACTGTCGGAAGGGAAGGGACAACATTCAGTAATACCTTCCAACAAGGAGACTAACTCCAAAGGCTTCAGACAAAAGTTGAAGGGAGAAAAATGTATTTGATGTCTATCTCTGACTCTTTAAATATAATCAAATACTGAGAAAATTAGGTCAAAATCAGAAACTCTAAGAAATAATCTAAGAAAATAAATACGGTGGTATCAGGACCACTAACCAAACTCTCAAGGTATTTTCCTAAAATTGTGCTATTAAAAAAAAAAAACCAAAAAAACGATCAACCCAAATACATACACATGGTATACAGATATACATATATTTTTAAACTATTAAACTGGAATAAAATAATAATAAAATGATCTTGCATTGATTTCATGTAAGTTTAAATCTTTAGCATGATATTAAAAGACTTACTTACATAATAATCTCTTGTTCTTTTGACATTAACAGGGGAGATGACAATCTTTTCCATAATAATTAAATTTTTATACATTAAGTTATACGCTAAGGAAGAGAAGTAAAGACACAGAGGTAAAATGTGTTGTAGAAGAATAATACAGACATTTATAATACCTTAGCTGCATGGTGAAATAGTTGATTAGCTTTTGTCTACATGAAGAAATAATGGTGGGACCTTCCATGTATTCCAGTCTTACTGTTTCCCAAGCCTGGGAAGAAAAAGAAAAAATATTGTAGTCTATTTTCTGTAAGTCCCTGTGTATCTAACAATTAACTTATAAACAGTAATTTGTAAGTATTTCAATTTTACAGATGTATAATAGAGATGGCAAAAGACTATTTTAAAATTCAGATATGTTTATGTGATGAATTGATAGAGAACAAAAATCTCCTGGAAGCACTTAAAACACAATTTTATTTAAACTGCTAGGTAATGGAGTAAAAATATCAGAAATGTGGATTGAAAAAGTACTGAAAAGAATATATTTAAGCAATACACAATAAAGATAAGCCTGTGAAATTGCAAACATTTCACACCTGCAAATATAACACAGCATACTCACATGAAAGACTTCATTGACATTTGTATACACATAAGTCATACACGGCATTGCAGGTGGGTAAGAATTAGACCAGTCGATATGTCCTAAACATTTACTACTTCGTACTACATCATGCCTAGGACCGCACTAGGGTCAAGGACCACCTCAGTTGATTCACTTCACAACATCTGTAGTAAGCTGGAAAAATCTTCCCAAGGCTTACAGAATTTACCCAAGATTACAGAGTCGTTAGCCGTGAAGAGCTGAATTGTGAACTGAGGCATACTGACTTACTGAGTCCCAACCTCTTAAAACATAAATAATGATACCAGCAATCAATAATACATACAATTGAAAAAATATTTTTTTCTCTTTCAGAAAGAAACTGCTTTTTTAAAGTGGTGTAAGTTCTTCTTTATCCCCGGTTCCACTTTCTGCAGCCTTAGCTACCCATGGGCAACTGAGATTTGAAAGCAGATGATCCTCCTTCTGATATTATGGTCAGAAGGTCAGTAGTAACTCAATGCTAGGTCATGGTGCCTACATCATTCACCTCACTTCATCTCATCAGGTAGGCATTTTACCGGTAATCTCACATCATCACAAGAAGGGTGAGTGCACTACAATAAGGTGTTTCGAGAGACCACATTCACATAACTTAGACTACAGTGTATTGTTAAAACTGTTTTGTTTTATTATTATGGTTGTTAATCTCTTACTATCCCTAAATTATAAGTTTAACTTTATCATGGGTATGTACATAAAGAGAAAAACATAATATATATGAGGCTTGGTACTATCCTGGTTTCAGGCGATAACTTGGGGTCTTAGAAGGTGTCTGCTGGGGGATAAAAAGGGATTGCTATAATAGTCATTCCATAAAGGTACTTCGTAAAAATAATATTAGCCAAATTTTACATTTAATCTAAAATCATTGCAAAAAAATTTGTAATACCAAATTTAGATTTCAATTTTCTCTTGTAATTGAAACATTTAAAATAGCACGATGGTATGATGGCTTTTAAAAAATTTTTACTTTTTAATTTAAATCCAATTAATTAACATATAATGTATTATTAGCTTCAGAGTTAGAGGTCAATGATTCTTCAGTCTTTTTTTTTTATGTTATGTTAGTCACCATACAGTTTTTGATATGGCATTTCATGATTCACTGTGGATAACATCCAATGCTCTATACAATACATGCCCTCACCAGGTTAACCAACTCCCCGCCTGCCTGCCCCTCACCCCTGGCAAAACCCTCAGTTTGTTTCCTGGAGTCCATAGTTTCTCATGGTTTGTCTCCTCCTCTGATTTTCCCCACTTCATTTTTCCCTTCCTTCTCCTAATGTCCTCCATGCTATTCCTTATGTCCACAAATAAGTGAAACCAGATGATAACTGGCTTTCTCTGCTTGGCTTATTTCACTCAGCATGATCTCCTCCAGTCCATGTTGATACAAATGTTGGGTATTCATCCTTTCTGATGGCTGAGTAATATTCCATTGTATAAATGAACCACATCTTCTTTATCCATTCATCTATTGAAGGGCATCTTGGTTCCTTCCACAGTTTGGCTATTGTGGACACTGCTGCTATGAACATTGGGGTGCATGTGGCCCTTCTTTTCACTACATCTGTATCTTTGGGGTAAATACTCAGTAGTGCAATTGCTGGATCATATGGTAGCTCTATTTTTAACTTTTTCCTGGAACGTCCACACTGTTTTCCAAAATGGCTGTACCAACAGTGTAAGAGGGTTCCCCTTTCTCCACAAGCTGTCCAACATTTGTTGTTTCTTGCCCTTGTCAACTTTTGCCATTCTAACTGGTGTAAGGTGGTATATTAGTTGGTTTTGATTTGAAATTCCCTGATGGTTAATGATGATGAACATTTTTTCTTATGTCTGTTAGCCATTTTATGTCTTCTTTGGAGAAGTGTCTGTTCATGTACTCTGCTCATTTTTTGCCTTGATTATTTATTTAGGTGTTGTGTTTGAGAAGTTCTTTATAGATCAGGGTACCAGCCCTTTATCTGTAGTGTCATTTGCAAATATCTTCTCCCATTCTGTGAGTTGCCTCTTTGTTTTGTTGGCTCTTTCTTTTGCTATGCAGAAGCTTTTTATCTTGATGGAAGTCCCAAAAGTTCATTTTTGCTTTTGTTTCCTTTGCCTTTGGAGACATGTCTTGAAAGAAGTTGCTGTGGCCGATGTCGAAGAGCTTACTGCCCATGTTCTCCTCTAGGATTTTGATAGATTCCTGTCTAGCATTGAGATCTTTCATCCATTTAGAGTTTATCATTGTGTATGGTGTAAGAAAATGGTTGAGTTTCATTCTTCTGTATATAGCTGCCCAATTTCCCCAGCATCATTTATTGAAGAGACTGTCTTTTTTCCATTGGATATTTTTCCCTGCTTCGTCCAAGATTAGCTGACCACAGAGTTGAGGGTCCAAATCTGGGCTCTCTATTCTGTTCTACTGATCTATGTGTCTATTTTTGTGCCAGTACCATTCTGTCTTGGTGATCACAGCTTTGTAATATAGCTTGAAATCAGGCAATGTGTTGCACCCCAGGGTTTGTTTTTCTTTTTCAACATTTCTTTGGTGATTTGGGTTCTTTTCTGGTTCCATACAAATTTTATTTTATTTTTTTAAAGATTTTATTTATTTATTTATTTATTTATTTATTTATTTATTTATTTGACACAGAGAGAGAGACACAGTGAGAGAGGGAACACAAGGAGGGGGAGTAGGAGAGGGAGAAGCAGGCTCCCCGCTGAGCAAGGAGCCTGATGCGGGGCTCGATCTCAGGACCCCAGGATCATGACCTGAGCCGAAGGCAGATGCTTAACAACTGAGTCACCCAAGCGCCCTTCCATACAAATTTTAGATTGTATGTTCCAGCACTTTGAAAATGCCATTGGTATTTTGATTGGGATGGCACTGAAAGTATAGATTGTTCTGGCAACATGAACATTTTAACAATGTTTGTTTTTCTGATCCATGAGCATGGAATGTTTTTCTATCTTTCTGTGCCTTTTTCAATTTCTTTTGTATGTGTTCTGTAGTTTCTAGAGTATAGATCCTTCACCTCTTTGGTTAGGTTTATTCCAAAGTATCTCATGGTTTTTGGTACTATTGTAAATGGAATTGATTCCCTAATTTCTCTTTCTACAGTTACATTTAGTGTATAGGAAAGGAGCTGATTTCTATGTATTAATTTTATATCCTGTCACATTACTGAATTGTTGTATGAGTTCTAGTAATTTGGGGGTAGAGTCTTTTGGGTTTTCCAAATAAAGTATCATGTCATCTGTGAAGAGAGAATGTTTGACTTCTTTGCCAGTTTGAATACCTTTTTTTTTTTCTTTTTGTTGTCTGATTGTTGTTGCTAGGACTTCTAGTACTATGCTGAACAATAGTGGTGAGGATGGGCATCCTTGTCATGTTCCTGATCTTAGGGGGAAGGCTCTCAGCTTTTCCCCATTGAGAATGATATTCACTGTGGGCTTTTCATAGATGGTTTTTATGAAATTGAGGAATGTTTCCTCTATCCCTACACTCTGAAGAGTTTTAGTTAGGAAAGGACACTGTATTCTATCAAATGCTTTTTCTGCATCAATTGAGAGGACCATGTGGTTCTTGTCTCTTCTCTTAGTAATGTGTTCTATCAAACTGATTGATTTGCAAACATTGAACCATCCCAACCAATGATAAATCCCACCTGGTCCTGATGGATACTCCTTTTAATGTACTGTTGGATCCTATTAGCTAGGATCTTGTTGAGAATTTTGGCATCCATATTCATCAGGGATATTGTTTTTTTTGTTTTGTTTTGTGTTTTGTTTTTTCCTAATTTTCCTTTTCGATGGGGGTCTTTGCCTGGTTTTGGGATCAAGGTAATGTTGGCATCAGAGAATCAGTCTCGAAGTTTTCCTTCTGTCTCTATTTCTTGAAACAGCTTCAGGAGAATAGGTATTATTTCTTGTTTGAATGTTTGGTAGAATTCTCCAGAGAATCCATCAGGCCCTGGACTCTTGTTTTTTGGGAGGTTTTTGATCACTGCTTCAATCTTGTTACTGGTTAGTGGTCTATTTAGGTTGTCAATTTCTTCCTGTTTCAGTCTTGGTAGTTTATAGTTTCCAGGAAGGCATCCATTTCTTCCAGGTTGCTTAATTTATTGGCACATAGCTGTTGATAATAATCTCTAACAATTGTTCCTATTTCCTTGGTGTTAGTCAACATCTCTCCCCTTTCATTCATAATTTTATTAATTTGGGTCCTTTCTCTTTTCTTTTGGATAAAGTCTGGCCAGTGGTTTATTGATCTTATTAACTCTTTCCAAAAACAAGCTTCTAGTTTCATTGATCTGCTCTACTGTATTTCTGGTTTCTAATTCATTGATCTCTGCTCTAATTGTAATTATTTTACTTCTCATATGTGGCTTAGGCTTTATTTGTTGTTCTTTCTCCAGTTCTTTAAGGTATAAAGTTAACTTGTGTATTCGGGATTTTTCTATTTTTTTGAGTGAGGCATGGATGGCTATGTATTTCCCCCTTAGGACTGCCTTTGTAGTATGCCATAGGTTTTGGACCAATGTGTTTTCATTCTCATTGGTTTCCATAAATTGTTTAAGTTCTTTTAGATTTCCTAATGACCCAAACATTCTTAAGCAGGATGGTCTTTAACTTCCAAGTGTTTGAATTTCTTCCAAATTTTTTTTTGTGACTGAGTTCCAGTTTCAAAGCATTATGGTCTGAGAACATGCAGGGAATCATCTCAGTCTTCTGGTATCAGCTAAGACCAGATTTGTGGCTCACTACGTGTTCCATTCTGGAGAAAGTTCCACGTGTGCTTGAGAAGAATGAGTATTCTGTTGTTCTAGGGTGGAATGTTCTGTATGTATCTATGAGGTCCCTCTGGTCCAGTGTGTCATTCAAAGCTCTCACTTCCTTATTGATTTTTTGCTTAGATGATGTCTATTGCTGAGAGTGGAATGTTGAGGTCTCTTTATTTTGGTTAACAGTTGGCATATATAGTTGGCTGCTCCCATGTTGGGGGCATAGATGTTTATAATTGTTAGATCCTCTTGTTGGTTAGACCCTTTAAGAATGACGTAGTGTCCTTCTGTATCTCTAACTACAGTCTTTGGCTTAAAATCTAATTTGTCTGATATGAGAATTGCTACCCCAGCTTTCTCTGGAGGTCCATTGACATGGAAGATGGTTGTCCATCCCTTCACTTTCAGTCTGGATGTATCTTTCTGTTCAAAATGAGTCTCATGTAGATAGCATATGGATGGGTCATGTCTTTTTATCCAATATGCAACCCTGTACCATTTCATGGGAGCAGTTAGGGCCATTCACATTTAGAGTGATTATTGAAAGATATGATTTTATTGTCATCATGTTCCCTGTGAAGTCCTTGTTTCTATAGACTGTCTCTGTAAATTTCTGTTCTATGTCACTCTTGGGGTCTTTCTCCTTTCATAAGAGCCCCCCCCTTAATATTTCTTCCAGGGCTGCTTGGGGGTCACATTCTTTCAGTTCCTGCCAGTCTTGGAAGCTCCTTGTCTCTCCATCCATTCTGAATCCATCCAATCCAGCCTTTCTGGATAAAGTATCCTTGGCTGCATGTTCCTCTCATTTAATACCCTGAATATGTCTTGCCGCCCTTTCTGGCAATATGTCTTGCCAGGTCTCTGTGAGCAGGTCTGACATTTTCCTGATGTTCCTCCCTCTCTGTCTGAGAAATCTCTTTCTTAGATTGCTGCTTTCAAGATTGTTTCCTTGGATCTAAGATTTGCAAATTGTACTATTATACGTCGTGGCTTTGATCTGTTCTTGTTGATCTTGTGAGGGGTCCTCTCTGCCTCTAAGACATGAATGCTTCTTTCCTTCCCCAGATTAGGGAAGTTCTCAGCTACGATTTGCTGAAATATATCTTCTAGAACTCTCTCTCTTTCCACCCATTCAGGGATCCCAATAATTCTGATATTGAGTCACTAATCTCTCTGTTTTATCCCTTGGGTTTTAATTTTTTTCCCCCATGGCACCTCAGTTACCTTTTTTTCTATCATCTTATCTCCTAGATCATTAGTTTATTCTTCTGCCTCGTTTACCCTGGCAGTCAGAGTATATCGTTTAGAGTGGATTTCATTCATAGCATTTTTAAGTTTGGCCTGATTAGCTATCATTTCTGCCCTTAGAGATTCTATATTATTGTTAATATTTTTCTCAAGCCTAGATATCGCCTTAATAATTGTTACTCTGAAGTCTATTTCTGACATCTTGGTTATATCCATATCCATTAGTTCTGTGGCAGAGGCCACATTCTCTGGTTCTTTCCTTTGTTGGGGGTTCCTCCTCCAGTCATTCTGTGAAGGGGTGGTTGAGGGAATTTGCAGAGTCCAAATTATTGACCACAATCCCAGCAAGATGCACTTGTTTTATAGGGACCTTAGGGTTGTTGGCTCTTGTTCTTCCAGCCTGTCTTCTGGGGCAGGTGCCTGCCACACTGTTACTCAGGCAGCCCTGTTTGGGCAGATTTGCCCTGCCCCCTGTTGAGGGGGGATGGGCTCAGTGAAAGCTGGTTTTTTGGGGCTTTTGTTCTCTGGCAGCTTTCTGCATCTCTTCTGAGAGAGCAGAAGTGACCGTATCCAATCCTCTGTCTCAGAACAGAGAGTTTGCAGTCTGTTCTTCAGTGAGCTCTCCAGGTCACACTGTCTACGTTTCTCTCTGTGCTGCTAAAAACTGCAGCCTCTTGGGTTGTGCGCCCCAGAGCAGCACTCCCAGCCCTTGCTCCCAGGGCTGGGCACATATCTGCCCTTTGTGCTTCTAAAACCACAAGCCACCCCAGTTCGCATGCCTGCCCCTATAGATTCAGGTTTTAGTCTGGGGGCTGCCCTAAAGTCCTTTCCCCAACGCCACTGGTTTGGGAGTCTGTGCCCAGTCCCCAATGCGGGAAGCTTTTGTGCTCCAACACAAGATCCTGGAGGCTCCCTCCCCTTCCATTTATCTTTCAATATCGCCTGTAGAATCATGGCTCCCCACTTCATACCTTGAGACCAACTGCTGGAGATACTCTGTAGAGATCCAGATATATCTTCTTACCTCTTATGCTGATTTCATGGGTGTTCAGAATGGTCTGATAGATACTCAACTCAATTCAGGGAACCAGCAGATATAGGATCCCCTACTCCTTTGCCACCTTTTTTCTTGATTCTTCAGCCTTATATAATACACAATAGTCATTACATCATGTGCCCTCCTTAATGTCGATCAGCGACTCACCCCATCTACCCATTCTGCTCCCCTCCAGCAACCCTCAGTTTGTTTCCCATGATTAAGAATCTCTTATGATTTGTCTCCCTCTCTGATTTCATCTTGTTTTATTTTTTCCTCTCTCCCCCCCGATGACCCTCTGGCTTTGTTTCTTAAATTCCACATATGAGTGATATGATAACTGTCTTTCTCTGACTGACTTACTTCACTCAGCATATCCTCTAATTTCATCCATGTCATTGCAAATGGCAACATTTCATTTTTTTGATGGCTGAGTAGTTTCCCATTATACACACACACACACACACACACACACACACACACTCACAGACACATATACATACACCACATCTTCTTTATCCATTCATCTGTTGATGGACATCTGGGCTCTTTCCATAGTTTGGCTATTGTGGACATTGCTGCTATAAACATTGGGGTGCATGTGCCTCTTCAGATCACTACATTTGTATCTTTGGGGTAAATACCCAGTAGTGTAATTGCTGGGTCACAGAGTAGCTCTGTTTTCAACTTTTTGAGGAAGCTTCATACTGTTTTCCAGAGTGGCTGCACCTGCTTACATTCCCACGAACAGTGTAAGAGGGTTCCCCTTTCTCCACATCCTTGCCAACATCTGTCATTCCTTGACTTCTTAATTTTAGCCATTCTGACCGGTGTGAGGTGGTACCTCAATGTGCGTGGGTTTTTAAAATTTTTTTATTTAAGATTTTATTCATTTATTTGTCAAAGAGAGAGAGAGCACAGGCAAGGGGAACGGCAGGCAGAGGGAGAAGCAGGTTCCCCAATGAGCAAGGAGCCCAATGTGGGACTTGATGGCCAAGACCCTGGGATCATGACTTGAGCCAAAGGTAGATGCTTAACTGACTGAGTCACCCGGGCATCTCAATGTGGTTTTGATTTGCATTTCCCTAACACTGAGTGATGTGGAGCATTTTTGCATGTGTGTTGGCCATTTGTATATCTTCATTGGAGAAATGTCTGTTTATGTCTTCTGCCCATTTCTTGATAGGATTATTTGTTCTTTGGGTGTTGCATTTGGTAAGTTCTTTATAGATTTTGGATACTAGTTCTTTACCTGATAAGACTTTTGCAAATATCTTCTCCCATTTTGTCGGTCTTTTGGTTTTGTCAACTGTTTCCTTCGCTGTGAAAAGCTTTCTATCATGACGAAGTCCCAACAGTTCATTTTTTGCTTTTGTTTCCCTTGCCTTTAGAGACATCTCTAAAAAGAAATTGCTGTGGCCGAGGTCACAGAGGTTGCTGCCTGTGTTCTTCCACAATGAGGTCTTTCATCCATTCTATTTTTTGTGTATGGTGTCAGAAAATGGTCCAGTTTCATTCTTCTGCATGTGGCTGTCCAATTTTCCCAACACCACTTGTTGAAGAGACTGTCTTTTTTCCACTGGATATTCTTTCCTGCTTTGTTGAAGATTAGTTGACAAGATTAGTTGAGGGTCCATTTCTGGGTTCTCTATTCTGTTCCACTGATCTATGTGTCTGTTTTTGTGCCAGTACCATACCATCTTCATGATTACAGCTGTGTAAGAGATCTTCAAGTCCAGGATTGTGATGCCACCAGCTTTGGTTCTCTTTTTTAACATTCCTCTGGCTATTCAGGGTCTTTTCAGATTCCATACAAATTTTAGGATTATTTGTTCCAGCTCTGTCAAAAAAGTGGATGGTATTTTGATAGGGATTGCACTGAATGGGTAGATTGCTTCGGGTAGCATAGACATTTTCACAATTTTAGTTCTTCCAATCCATGGGGAAGGAACATTTTCCCATTCCTTTGTGTCTTCCTCAATTTCTTTCATGAGTGTTATGTAGTTTTTACAGTACAGATCTTTAACCTCTTTGGTTAGATTTATTCCAATGTATCTTATGGTTTGGGGTATAATAGTAAATGGGATCGACTCCTTAATTTCTTTTTTTTTTTTTTTTTTGGTCTCATTGTTAATGTATAGAAATGCAACTGATTTCTGTGCACTGATTTTATATCCTGCCACTTTGCTGAATTCCTGTACGAGTTCTAGCAATTTGGGGTTGGAGTCTTTTGGGTTTTCTACATAGAGTATCACGTCATTTGTGAAGAGTGAGAGTTTGATTACTTGTTTGCTGATTCAGATGCCTTTTATTTCTTTTTGTTGTCTGATTGCTAAAACTAGGACTTCTAGTACTATGTGGGACAGCAGTGGTGGTAGTGGACATATCTTTCACATTCCTGACCTTAGGGGAAAAGCTCTTAGTTTTTCCCCATTGAGAATGAGTTTTGCTGTGGCCTTTTCCTATATGGCTTTTATGATCTTGAGGTATCTTCCCTCTATCCCTACACTGTGAAGAGTTTTAATCAAGAAAGAATGCTGTACTTTGTCAAATGCTTTTTTTGCATCTATTGAGAGGATCATATGGTTCTTATCTTTTCTTTTATTAATGTAGTGTATCATGCTAATTGATTTACAGATGTTGAACCACCCTTGCATCCCAGGACTAAATCCCACTTGGTTGTGGTGAATAATCCTTTTAATGTACTGTTGGATCTTGCTGGCTAGTATCTTGGTGAGACTCTGGCATCCATGTTGCTCAGGGATAGTGGTCTGTAATTCCCCTTTTTGGTGGGGTCTTTGTCTGGTTTTGGGATCAAGGTAATGCTGGCCTCATAGAGTTGAAGGTTTCTCTTCCATTTTGATTTTTTGAAACAGCTTCAGAAGAATAGTTCTTCTCTAAATGTTTGGTAGAATTCCCCTGGGAAGCCATTTGGCCCTGGACTCTTGTTTGTTGGGAGATTTTTGATTACTGCTTCTACTTCCTTGTTGGTTATGGGTCTGTTCAGGTTTTCTATTTCTTCCCATTTCAGTTTTGGTAGCATGTAAGTTTCCAGGAATGCATCCATTTCTTCTAGATTGTCTAATTTTTTTAAAAAATATTTTATTTATTTGAGAGAGAGAGAATGAGCGGTAGGGAGGGACAGATGGAGAGAGAGAGAGAGAAGCAGACTCCCTGTGGCGCAGGGAGCCTGATGCGGGACTCGATCCCGAGACCCAGAGATCATGAGTTATTTTTATTGATTTGAGGTGTTGACCTATTTTTATTGATTTGAGGGAGGTTTTCTGTGCCTCCTGGACTTGAATGCCTGCTTCATTCTCCAGATTAGGGAAGTTGTCCACTATAATTTGCTCCAATATACCTTCTGCCCCTCTCTTTCCTCTTCTGAAACCCCATTTTAATATTTTTTCACTTTATGGTATGACTAATCTCTCGAATTCTCCCCTTGTGATCCAGTAGTTGTTTATCTTTCTTTTTCTCGGCTTCTTTATTCTCCATCATTTTGTCTTCTATATCACTAATTCTCTCTTCCGCCACATTTATCCTATCAGTCAGAGCTTCCACTTTTTATTGCATCTCATTAATAGCCTTTTTGATTTCAATTTGATTATATTTTAGTTATTTCTCCAGAAATGAATTCTCTAGTGCCTTCTATGCTTTTTTCAAGTCTAGCTAGCCATCTTTATAATTGTTATTCTGAAGTCTAGTTCCAACATCTTACTTATATCCATACTGATTAGGTCCCTGGCAGTTAGCACTGCCTCTTGTTCTCTTTTTTGAGGTATGAGTTTTTCCACCTTGTCATTCTTACAGAAGGTGATTACTTTTTTATTTGCAGAGTTGCAGCTGTTCTTTTCTTTGATCTCTAGTTGAGTTCGCAGGTGTTCAGAATGGTTTGATAGCTATCTAGCTGAATTCCTGAGACCAGACAAAACTAAGGTCTCCTACTCCCCTGCCATCTTGGACTACCTCCCAGGATGTTGACATTTATAAGTAAAAAACCTTATTAAAAAAATATTTACCTGTAGATGTTGAAACTTGAGCAAGCCACAACCATAAGTCAATAAGCACATTTTGTATAAACTGTGAATAAGGGAGGTCAAGACTTCCCAGGACAGCTCAGGGTAGAGTTCCATCAGTTCTGATTCACTCACGCCATTGTGACTAACATTTATGAGGCAGAGAATCTAGGTAGAGAAATGAATTAAGAACGATCATAAGTCATCTCTATAAGTAACAAACAATTAAAATTTCCATAACTCTTTTAAGGTTATTAACTTCTTATTCAAACTTATTGTTGAAATGACTTAGCAAAGCAAGAAACATATTTCTTAGATTAAACACACTTTTCAAAAGACAGTAATCAGGAATAAGATAGAGTATACAGCAAATCTAGCATGCCAAAGACAACACACAGAAAAAAGTTTGAAGAAAATTAAAACCTCTGTGGGTGCCTGAGTGACTAGGTCGTTAAGTGTCTGCCTTTAGCTCAGGTCATAATCAAGCCCTGGGTTGGGCTCCCTGCTCAGTGTGGAGTCTGCCTCTCCTTCTGTCCTCAGCCCCTCCCTTCCCCTTCACTTGTGCTCTCTCTCAAATAAACAAATAAAATCTTTTAAAAAAAGAAAAAAATTAAAACCTCAGGAAATAGATACAAAACTAATGATAAAGTTCCAATTTTGGGAAGATGGTAGAAGAAAATGGTTCTTCTACTACAAATGCCTATTAATGTAAGACAACATATGACAAAATACCTTTAAAAGCACAGATGAGCCTGCAAAAAAGAAAGGAAAATCCCCCAGGTGCCAAATATGAACAGGAAAGTGAACATCAGAGGGCTAAGTGCTGGAGCTGCTGTCCCTGGGGGAAGTGAAGGTACCGGCTAGGCAGCAGTCTCAGTAATTTAAGGGCTTGGGTTTTCACACCCATAATGGGGATGGAAGGTGAGCCCTTAAACCTGGTAAGGTGAGTAGCTGGAACTAGAAAGCTTGCCAACACCAGGACTCCCAAGAGCTATACTCTCGGTGAAGGGCTGCATTAGAAAACACTGGCCCAGAGACCAAGCACATATGAAAGTTTACTTTTAAGCTTTAATAGTTGAGACACTGTGGTACTGGCAACGAATAAGCAAAACTGGAACAGAAGAGCTCAGAAAACAAACTCATGTTAATTTGTGAGTGTGATATCCAAATCAGCAGAAACGATGTGCTATTTAGTAAAATGAAAAGTTAGCTGGCCATATAATAAAAGATTAAAAAGTAGATTCCTTCCTCACGTAATAAATAAAATAAATCCATAAGGACTCACACAGGAAGAACAAAGGTATAAAACATTTTTAAGGGGAAAATACATGAGAAAATTTTTATGGTAAAAAAATATTTTTGGAAAATAAAAGATTTTTTAAAATAAGCTACAACAGGCATAAACCATAAAAGAAACTGTTGATAAATCTGACTTCATCAAAATAAAACTCTGTATAATGAATGATACTAAAAAGTTAAGAAACAAATTGGAAAAAGATATTTATTTGCAAACTCTGTAACAGAATTTGTATTCAGTATGTAGAATGTTTAAGAGCTCCTAGAGATCAATAAGAAAAGACAACTCAATTAGAACTCATGTAAAAAGGCCTGAATCAGCAATTCACAGAAGAGGAAACAAGAATAGCCAATAAATATGAACAGATGAAAAATCTCAATGATAATCAGGAAAATGCAAATTTCTGGAGCTATCACTTCTGGCCATAAGTACACTACGGCAGCCAGCCTACCAGCCTTCCTATATATGCTTGAAACATACTTAAGCACAAATTTAAAAATAATTACTATTTTCTTCAATTCATATCCAAATGCAAACTTTTATGAGTTCTGTAAGTTTATTACCCTTTACCTGTTTCATTAGTTCTTTATCCATATCATTTGCCATGGACTCCTGGATAGATCGCAGAGCAAGTCTATATAATGAAATAGTATCTTGACACTGGAAACACTGATGAAGGATTTTATCTAAATTGCCTGCTCTCCCAGCACTGTTGGAATTGAGAATAGATTTAATTTCTTATAGACAGCCAACATCTGTGAAAAATTTGGGGTAGATAAAAACAATGTAGTCTCTACTTTTTATACTTCAAATGATAACAGAAATTCAATAAAACATGATATAGGAAAATGACAGTTTTATGGGGCTGCTAGAGTCATCAGTTTTATTTTAGTATACCATTTAGCTCAATTCAGTAAACACATGCTGGGAACTTACTATGTGTCAAGCAATTACCGCACATTATGGAACACAGAAATGAGTAAGACATGGTTCTAATCATCTAGAAACATGCTACCTACATACAGGAAGCAGGAAAATAATTATAAATGTTATTAGTTAGCCATGCAAATTAAATTTATTTAGAGTCAGGATTTAGGAGACTTCAGGCTAAAGAAAATCAGTAAATAGGGTGGTTTGATTTAAAATATTACACAATATTTACCAATAGTTTCTTTTTTAAATATGTACATATATAGAGAAGAAAAAACAAACAAAAGGTCTATAGGCCCTCTCTATAGGCCTAATAAACCTTCTAAAGGCCTAATATATATGGAAAGCCATTTTAGACTTCTTTCTAAATCAGCGTGACTGTACATAAATTTTGTTTAAACCAAAAGTCTCATTTATGCCCCACCAGGCACACATTGTACATCTGCCTTATAAATGAGCAGCCTAAAGGAAAACCAACTTGTCTTTAAGATAGGGACCAATGCTCCTACCCTCTGCATTTTTTGATGTTAAAATGCATGATTCCTGGGGTGCCTGGGTGGGTCAGTGGGTTAAGCCTTTGCCTTTGGCTCAGGTCATGATCTCAGGGTCCTGGGATTGAGCCCCGCATTGGGTTCTCTTCTCAGCGGGTAGCCTGCTTCCCCCTCTCCCTCTGCCTGTCTCTCTGCCTACTTGTGATCTCTCTCTGTCAAATAAATAAATAAAATCTTTAAAAAAATAAAATAAAATGCATGATTCCTGCCTATATAATTTTCAAGCTTTTACAAAACATAAAAAATGTATATAACCTGTAAGAACTGTCCATTCTCCAGAGCACTTACTTCCCCATGAAGATTGTGTTTCCCATGCAGCTGTCCTAACTTGGGTTCAAATAAAACTCTCTTTCTTACTTTTAGAGATTCTGAAAGGTTTGTTCATTTTGTGTTGACACTCTTAAAATAGCTAAATTCAATAAATATTATGGAATGTGTGGAAAGGGACTTCCGCTCTTGAACTGGACTCAGGCCAGCTTCTGATGCTCACAGAGGCCAGACGCGCTGGAGACGGCAAAGGAGGACCATGGGAATATCATGGGCCATTCAAAATTTTAGAAGATGTTTCATTTCAAATCTAGTGCTCAAGATGAGAATGTGGAATTAAGAGCCAAGGGTACGAGATTCAGGGTCTAGAATAGCAGTCGGGACTAGGATTACTGTCCATTGTGATGATCACCAGAACCATATTTACCTTTTTTGCCTCTGGTTGTGAAGAGACAAAGTAAGGTGAGGAACTGAAGAAGAAATGTAGTTACAGTTTATAAGGCTTATCTAAAGGCAAATGACTAAAGGGTATTTGGAACAGAAAAATCTATTCTAAGATGAAAGGTTTATCAGGATTGGAAAACAGAGACAATGAAAAATTCCTACATACCTACCTACTAATATTCAAGCACACCCCAAACCAGCATGTGTTTGCCTCAGTAGTCCCTCACTTCCCCAAAGCTAAGGGCCTCAAGAAAGTGACAAGGAGCACTTACGGGGCCCCAAGGAGGGCAAAGATGCCCTTCCTTGGCAACCCCCGACAAGGAAACAGTTAGTGTGATGCAAATGAGACAACTATATCCAACACGTTCTTGTAAGGCACAGGCTATTACCAATCTGCAGTCATGAGTCACATTCTCACAGGATGTTAGTTTGTATCACTGTTAGAACCCACAGAATCTGATGTGAGTGGCTCGGAGAGACTACTGCAATGATCGGTCTCAATTTCACAAGGTGAGGAAGCAGTCTGCAGCAAACACAAAACATGTAGATCGTGTAAAATCACCACCACTTACCATGCAATCATTTTGCCGAAAAGGGTGACATAAAGGGCATTACAGGTCGTAGCAGAACGACAGTGTCGTTCTAACTTCTTCTCCTGCATCAGTTTACCAAAACACAAAACAAACACAAAAACACAAAACCACCCTGGAATGAAACAGTCTTTACTACAAAGCCATCAACAAATATCCCTGGCAGAAATGACACGGTTCCCGCCACCTCATCAGCGACATCACTGCCACACAGTGCTGGACCGCAGCTGTTCTTTTGCTTTTAAACATTCCTGCTTAATTTAATATAGTAAAGTAAAACTTAAGCCCAAAATGTTTTTTATTGCTTCTTCTATATTTGTTAGTAGTTTCAGAGCCCATGCATTTAACAATTAGGAAACTCCAATTTCCCTCAACACAATAGAGAATTCCTACATTGAATTTTAAGTCTCATATAAGGTGTTTTATAGGAAAGCTGATAGTAAAAGAGCAACAAAATTAAAAATACTTACCTGCTCTTTACTCAATTTAATGTCCACAGAGTGGCATTCTGCAATTATAAGAGATTTTGCATCTTTTGGATTTAAAGGATCAAGATGAAGTGTAGGCCATAACCTTTTATTCAAAGGAAAAAAAAGTGAAATTCTCTTCTAAGAAGACAATAAAAGCTGTAATCTACCTAAACATAAGTCAAAATCCATTATAAGAATGAATTTTTTATATTGCTTTTATAAAATAAACAAAACTAATCTCTGCTGATCTTACTAGGTAATATTATTTGATGCTTTCTAACGTGTATATCATTACTTTCAGGAATTATCCCAACAAAGACTTTTAAATAGCATAGGTAGTAAAGTGGTAAAACACTTCCAGTTATAGAACTGGAAATATAAACATATTAGTACCTATGAAGAACAGTACAAGGTAGTGTTTGCCCACAAATCACTTGTAATCACTTGTAATTGGAATGTAATCATCCTGTAACATCTATTCTCAACAGGGTATTGAAAATTGTTTCAGGATGGGGAAAAAGAATCTTATTCTTTTTATGTATAAAGTGCAAATATACACACATATACATAAACTGATACATAGCATATGGATGGTATTAAAATTTCTTGGGGTGAGGGAGGTGATTAGGAAGATGTCTAAAAAGGCTCCTAAAGGGGGACAAAAATAGGCTGAGAAGCAGTGCCCTACAGAATTCAACCACTGTCTTCCTTTTCTGAGGACTGCCAAAGTAAGCGCATGTTTGAGGATAACATGTGTCTAGTCCATTAGTCATAGCCTGGCCCTCTTCCTATTTTTCTCACCTGT
Source organism: Ailurus styani (assembly GCA_002007465.1). Taxonomy (NCBI): domain Eukaryota; kingdom Metazoa; phylum Chordata; class Mammalia; order Carnivora; family Ailuridae; genus Ailurus; species Ailurus styani. The sequence continues at coordinate 538,982 of LNAC01000601.1, read as the reverse complement.
AAATGTCATTGCCTGCTAACCATCACTAGCTGGAGGCACAACTGGCAACTCAAGGTAACCATGTCCCCAAACAAAACTTACACCCTTTCCTCCACAAACCTGCCCATCCTCTGTGTTTCCTATTTCAGTTTGTGGAACCATAATTTACGTAATTTCTCAAGCCAGAAGCTTGGGGGCCATCTAGCCTTCCCCTCCTTGACATCCCATCTCTAACCTCCCATCAAAGCCTATAGATTATAGCTTTCTTTTGAATTTGTCCGCTTCTCCCCCTCCTCCCTGTCATTTACATGAAAAACATGAAAATACAAACACATATCCAAAACCTTTCCTGGTTTGTACGTATTAACACATCTCATGTGATCTGAAAGAACTGAAGTGAGCATCGTACCTCCAGGCTGGAGGGCATGTTTCCACATTCACAGAAACAACTACTCTTACATTCACTGGCAGTGGATCAATCAGCCATTTCATGTGTTTTTCAACTTGCTTAAAAATACAAAAACAAAATTCATTCTATTAATTCAAAATATTTCAAAACAACCCGGTAATAGCTCCCTAAGTAAAATGAAATTCACATTAAGCTTCCCATTATTATTAAGGATACACTCTTATTTTGGGATGATAAATTTACCTCAGGCTATTAAAAGAAGTGGCAAAATACTATTATAGCTGATATGAATTCTGGACACTTAAGGAAATGCCAAGGCCCTAGAAATATGTTCAAGTGAACAATTTTTGCTAACTGGTTCATTCAGTTGGTCTTTCCCAATAAGATAGTAGTGCGTGTTGGCATACAGTACATTTTTTATGCATGTGCTTCCTCCCTAGAACTTGAGCAGATATACTAGAAACAACACTAACATTTTCTTCTCATAAACGTATTTAAATGCCTTCTATAGCCATTACTGATAGTTTTGTTTCTTTCTGAGAGTACCAGTTACAAAGTGAAAATAGTACCTGAACTTGATCTATGGAATCAATAATGATGATGATGCTGCCTTGATGACGGGCAGAGAGTTTTTCCAGCCAGCGTGGAAATTCTTCCAGAAGCTTAGCAGGATCCAGTGTCAGAGCAGATACTGACCAAGAGTGTTGCATCAACTGCAAGAATTCAAGCAGTTACACTTCATCACAGCTGGTGGGAAACATTTTTATCCCCACTTTTTAAACCAGAATTGAGTGACCACCAGGACTCAATCACATCAAGTATAATTTTTAACCTTATACACATCTAAAACAAATGGGTAATATCAAAAATTGAAAATTATTGGATACTCAGCTTCAACAGTTTCTGATTCTAAATAATAATTCTGATAATTCCAAAACATGGCATCTTATACCTTTAGAGTTAGTCGTTTAATAATCAAGGAGGACTCAGAGCTGGTTGACATGGGCCTTCCCACAAAATGAGAAAGAATTAGCGTGTTAGGGGAATTCTTCTGTTGTAACTGAATCCTGAAAGAAAAAGACCTTTTAGAAGAGTGATGAAGCTCATTTATTATCAATAAAAAAAGAACTCACGATGCATTAAACATCAAATGCTACCCAACTGTCAGCAATCACATGGTCAATCACTTTTGAATAAACATGGGAAATTTCCATTTTTAATCTACTTTTAGATCCTTTTAAATAATGTATTAAAAATTATAGATTCATTTTAATTATAAGTTGATGTTAACTAATGGAAACCAATAAATATACATTTGAGGTTAAAGTATTAGTGAAATGAGCATTACCCTTTAATAAATAGAGGAAAAAAGAAGCTTTTTTGCTAAGTACAAAAATATTATTTTCCAAAAAAATATTATTTTCCACTAAAAAAAAGAGCAGTAAAAAGGAAGAAACATATGCTAACTCTTCAATGTAAATCATAATTACGAAAGAAATATTCTCACAAATTGTTTTTAAATGATAGGAATGAAAATGAAAGTAAAAAAGAGTTTATCAGTTTCTATAAACCTTAGTCCCTAATTTGAAGAACCACTGTGCATTCATAATACGGGGCATCCTTTATTTTGATGTTCTTTATGACGTATCTCACTCTAAACAGTCTGTCTTTCCCTTCTTCCAAATATTTAAAATCTCAATGAAACTTTGAAGATGAAGCTGATAATTGAAAACACAGACACATGCTCTGTATATCTAGTTTACCTAATTCCATTCCCTGGACCATTCCAATGGACCACTCCCTTACATAGCTCATGCTTAGCTCTGACCTACATAATTAGTGTACATAATCACAAATGCTTCTATTTCCTATTCCTTTCTCATCCTGTATCCTAACATCCAAATTGTGTACACTTCAGGGCGTGACTCTATTATTTTATACCTTCTTGCTTTTTCAATGTCTAGCACAGGCCATGCAGGAAGGCAGACAGGCAATAATACATTTTGTTGAATGAGGTCAGTGATTCAAATGATGACAATGGAAACAACATTTTAATTGCACTGCATCATACCACTTTGATAAGAGAAGGGACTTTCCAGAACCTGGTCCTCCAGATACAAGAAGGGGTGGAATTGGTGCTGGTGCCGCCACTAGGTCGTTAAGGCGTTGGTAATACTAGAAACAAAAATGAATCTCAATTGTGAGGAAGCACATGCCTCTGAGAATTCTAGAGTCAATATCTGACTGCCCTCTAAAATTGTTAGCGAAAAGCTGCGTGAGAAAATGAAATCCACTTTTAGTCAACAGCATCCTCGTGATTGCTTCTTTTTATGGCTCGTTAAAAGTGCCCAAAGTAGTGAACTAAGAATGAGCCCCAATTTCTTCTACACATAGCACTGCTGTAAATCAATGGTTGAGAGACAACACTTGAGATCTGCCTAGGGTTTTGCAACATTCAGATTTGGCAGAATGCTGCAGGGAGGCCACTGTATTGCCCTGTATCCCCTAAACCACAGGCAGTACTATAGAAGGCTTTGAGGGTGCCTGCAGGCTGCCTCAGTCTCCTGGCAAGAAGAGTACCTGTTCTAGATACCACCTCATTTTCCAGGGATTTCTGAGAATTGGTCCAAACAAGAACAGGTTTTGTCTGGGTCCTTTATCTGAATCAACTTGCTGCAGAGAATTAGGTGAGGACAGGCTGTCTGAGAGCTTTCTGAAATTGAGTGAGGTCTCAGGCTTTCCCCAGACACTAAAAACTGGCTTAGAGATGAAAAGGACACACTCAGAAAACCAAAATACCTCAGTACTTATTAGGGAGTTGGCAAAGTTATCTTGGGGATTGAGATGTTCATTAAATGTGCCAGGGTCTAAATGACAGCTAGGAAGGAATTTAAAGAATTTGTAATAAGTAGTCTGTGCCTAGCTTTAGAGTAGCAGAAATTTCCAACAGCTAAAATAAATAATTTCTGTTTGCCAATATATATAATAGAATATATTCCTCAGGAACTCAAATTCTTCTTCTTCTTTTTTTTTTTTTTTTAAAGATTTTACTTATTCATTTGACAGAGAGAGACACAGCAAGAGACAGAACACAAGCAGGGGAAGTGGGAGAGGGAGAAGCAGGCTCTCTGATGAGCAGGGAGCTGGATATGGAACTCAATCCCAGGACCCTGAGATCATGACCTGAGTTGAAGGCAGATGCTTAACAACTGGGCCACCCAGGCGCCCAAGAACTCAAATTATTCTAACAGCAATGATGCTTCTCAGAAAGCAAAGGACTTTATTGATTTAGGACCTTATAAATTCATGGTCCCATATAAAGCCCATTTATAGACCCATGGTTCCTGAGTTAAAACCATTTGCCATAGAAGAAAGAGCATAGGATTAGGAGCCAAGACCTATGTTCAAATTCCAGATCTGTAATCTACTCCATGTGTGCTCTTAGGCAAACTGTAATATGAACCTTAGGCTCTTTATTTATGAAACAGGATAACAATACCTCTCTTACAAAGTAACAACAATTTACATTTATGATGTGTCAGGTACTATGCTAAGGGGTTGATGTGCTTTATCTGCTTTAGCTCTCCCAACAACCCTGTCATGCAGGTAAAGTAGTCAATATCATTTTACAGACAAGGAAGTCAAAGTTCAGAGCTAAGTAATGATCAAAATCCAGAGTTAGCAAATGGTAGGACCAGGATATAAACAGAGACAACCTAAATTATAAAATTTCTATGAAATTACTGTTACTGACAGCTATGATAATATTCTTTAAAACATTTGTTGCTGGAGCACCTGGGTGGCTCAGTCAGCTGAGCTTCTGCCTTTGGCTTAGGTCATAATCTTGGGGTCCTGGGATCAAGCACCCCATGGGGCTCCCTGCTCTGTTGGGAGTCTGCTTCTTCCTTTCCCTCCACCTCTGCACCCCACTCGTGCTTGCTCTCGCTCTCAAAATAAATAAATAAAATCTTAAAAAAAACCCTCACATTTGTTCTTATATTAATTTTCAAATATTAGTCATTTTTTGAACTTGGACATAGGCTCTTTGTGCACTTCAAAGTCTGTAAATTTGTTTCGATATTTAAGGATGCTGATGAACTGATCAGACTGTTGCATTAACTACTGGGGTGTTTTCTGAAAGTTTGACATTTTGAGTCCTCCAAGCATTAGAAGAATAGATAGTCTTATAATTTTTATCAAATTTTTTAGCTACCCTAATCTTGGTTTGGTGAACTGCAGGTGGTTAATAAATCCTAATCTTAACTAAAAATGTTTGATGTTCATAAATATAATTGAATCACATTTATTTTTCATACGATACAAAGTTAAGCACATATCTCAACATGGATAACCACACCATGAGGGCAAACACTAATACATTTATTAACCTTGACTATATTTAGGTAAAAACACAATCACAATACAGCCTTAAGTGGTGACTGACATTTGTTGGAACAGTAACTCCAAATGCTTACTTTCTCAAATCCCAACTCATGGGCTGAATTTGTAGCGTGTTGGAAAGTTTCCATTTGTTCTTGTTCATCATGTATGTCCCACAGAACATCACCAAAATCATCTTCTTCTGGAACAGAATCTTCACTGCCCAAATCCTTAGTCTCTGGGTCTGTGTTCTCGAAGCCCAGGATGTCCTGAACACCAAGAGCAAGCACACAACGAATAAAGAATAAATAATGAATAAAGAATGGAAACACCTTGTAGCAGTGTGAGCACACAGACCTAAGGTGGGTTTCGCTTACTGAGGAGGGCAGGTATTTATTTATTTTTAAATTTATTATTATTATTATTTTAAATTTTTTATTATTATCAGTTAGCTAACATATAGTACATCACTAGTTGGCACGTGTTGTGATGAGCACAGGGTGTTATATGCAACAAGTGAACTGTTGAACACTACATCAAGAATAAATTTATAACTATAAAAACACTAGTTTAGAAATAAATAAATGACAAACGCAAGAAAACCCAAACTCTTTTTTTTATTTGCCCCAGGGGTACAGGTCTGTGAATCATCAGGCTTACACCTTTTACAGCACTCACCATAGCACAAACCCTCTCCAATGTCCATAACCCAGCCACCCTATCCCTACCCTCCCACCCCCCAGTAACCCTCAGTTCTCAAACTCTTAATAAAAAAAACTTTCATTAAAAGTAGAGGTGCAGTTGGGGCACCTAGCAGGCTTAGTCAATAGAGCATTTGACTCTTGATCTTGGCATCCTGGGTTTAAGCCTTATGGTGGGCATAGAGCTTACATTAAATAACAAACAACAGTCTGATAAAAATAGAGGGGCATTTGACTCTTGGGGATCTGTTTTCTGGAAAATGCTACATAATATATTTGCTTATATTTGGTTGGTGAATAATTTTAAAGTTTGTGCTAATGCCTAAGAAATATGCTGCTTTACATTTTTATAAGATTTTAATTACCAAGATGGGTTTCTTGATATCAAATATCTGTGTCATGATATCTAGTCTTTTTATCGCTGAAAATATGTTGTTCTTCAAGCAGTAAAGGTGGCAAATATGTCCACTCTCACTTGCTACCATTTATTCTGCTCAATTAATTCTATTTACCTGAGTCTTAAAATTTACAAGATTATCGAGAAGATCAAATTGATGTCAATTTTTATATTAAAGAACACTATACAAAATGTGTTGCCCACAAGTCATATCATTATGTTTTGGGGCTCATTCTTTTTCTCTGATAAGAAATCTCCATACTTGTAATACAACTTAATTAGAAAAAGTAATCTAATCCCTAACTTCTCAAATAGAATCCCTGTCACCCTGGAGGATGTATCAGCAGGTGTAGGCAACTGCAGGCTAAATGTGCCACATCTTTCTATTGTGCCCGTTTTACTTTTAACATGTGGGGGGGGGTTCTTTTTCTTATTATTATTAGCATTTTTAATAATATATAATTTAAATGGTTTTTTTATATTCAACACAAGTATAACATTAAGCAGAATATATAACTCACATAAAGTTAGAAGATAATACTTGAGATGTCATAGAAACTTTCAGCCTGAGATACTGTCTATGACCCATGACCTCAGACCCATAGAGGTATGACTTTACCCCTCTCTGCTATAAGGATGATGTAGTGGATAAATTTTAAAAGGATTTTTTTTTCTTTTCTGAGAGAGAGAGAGAGAGAGAGAAAGAGCACGCGCGTGCATGTGTGCACATGGGCGGGGGTGGGGTGGGGAGTGTGAGTTGGGGGAAGGGGCAGAAGGAGATGGAGAGAGAGAATCTTAAGCAGTCTCCATGCCCAGAACAAAGCCCCAGGCGGGGTTCAGTCTCATGACCCTGAGATCATGACCTGAGCCTAAATGGATGCTCAATCAACTAAGCCACCCAGACACCCCTGAAAAGGATTTTTTTCTAAAAGACTTTACTTATTTATTTGACACAGAGAGAGAGTACAAGCCGGGGAGCAGCAGAGGGAGAGGAAGAAGGAGACACCCTGCTGAGTAGGTAGCCCAAAGTGGGGCTGGATCCCAGGACCGGGGATCATGACCTGAGCCAAAGGCAGATGCTCAAGCAGCTGAGCCACGCAGGCGCCCCCAAGGATTTTTCTACTTTATAAAAATTCAAGGTACACACAAAACCTGGGGAGACTTTATTGAATAGGATAAACATTTTCCCTCAAATACTTACGCTTTTTATCCAGCACTTTTGTAATCTTTTTTACACTTAATCAGGTATTGAGGCATCAAATAGCTTTGTGAGACAGATGGCAGATAAAGAGATATGGTACTAGTAATACTATGATAATACCATAGGATAGACAACCACCAGGAACAATGGCACTCTCTCCCCGGGTATCGTTTTCAAAAAAATAAGGAAGTTGTTTTTACTGGAAAACCCAATTGATGGAAAACAGTTTTAGAATTCTTTTTTTAAGTAGGTTCTATGCCCAACATGGGGCTTAAACTCATGACCAAGACTGAAGATTGCATGCTCTACTGACTCAGCCAGCCAGGTGCCCCTTAAGACTATTTCAGATGAAATCTTACAAAGAATACATATTTACCTGTTTAATAATCTTTTCCACATAAATATAAGTTTTATAAACTCCTTCTGTAGGATCTCCGGAGTGATCAATGATCTGGAAAACAGAAAGAAGTTCGACAAAAACTTGAAGAAAACGATAGTAACAGGAGGGGGTAAATACTTCTACAGAACTTATATATCAGGGTTTATTCTAAGTCCTTTACACATGTTAGCTCCTCTGTCCTCATAACGAGCCTATGAGAAAGACACTGTTATTATTATTATTATTATTATTATTATTATCCATTTCACAGAGAAGGAAACTGAAGCATGTTATGTAACTTGTTCAAGGTATCAAGAGGGATTTATCATGAACAATGGGAACAATGTCATAATAAAACAAAAAGTATACTTTTTTAATGTGTCCAAATTCTGTCTGATGTACTACCATTCCATTCAAAATATATAACCTTCAAAATACATCAAAATCAATTTTTATGAGAGTAAGGTTATAATTTTACAAAACAAAAGGGCAAAATGGTACTTGACTATGTAAAACAGCAGTCTTCTGAGTTTGCTGAAAGAAGAATGCCCTTCTTATAGAGAACTGTATGTTGCTAATAAGTGATTAATATTTGATAGAGTAAGACAATGGTTTTACGAAGCAAATCAAGTAAACCAGAATAAAAGTTCATCCTGCATTTATGTTTATAATCATGGTAGACAGATCTTATTTTACTATTTTTATAAAATAAATTCATCCTTCTAGTGTTTTAATTTTTAAAAGATATTTATAAATAGAATAAAAATCAGAAAGAAAAATCAGTTTCTTTCCTCTTAGGGCCTATGGATTAGGCTCATACTAAAACAATTAAAGCAAAGAATGAATGGTTCTGGAGATTATAAAAAATGTGCACTTTTTTGTGTTAGGTTTTTTAGTTTAAAGTTATGCTGGTCTTAAGTTTTTCAATACTAAATGATGTAAAAAAATGCCTGTATTCACATCGTATTTCTTGAATGAACACAGAGAAATAAAAAGAATGTCAAGATCTGAGTTGTTTTTAACTATAATATATATATACATTTTTCAGATTTTACTTTTAAGTAGTCTCTACAACTAACATGGGGCTTGAACTCACAAACCTGAGATCAAGAGTTGCATGCTTTTCTGACCGAGCCAGCCAGATGCCCCTCAAGTGTATTCTTAACATTAACAGTAAGCATTTTCAAGTAATCTCGGTGTGCAGTAAGGCAAAGCCTACAATCTCTGTTCTAAAAATTATCCCACTGTGCATCTAGGAATGATCAAATCTCTCATATTCATCATTACTGTTTTGTTTTTCCCCCTACTCTTAGGAAAGGTTACTATAAAAAGGCTCTTCCTTGCACTGATCCTTGGTCAACAGTAGACAGAAGAACTCTGAACTTAGGGAAAAAAAGGAACAGAAAAGAATCTGATTTGTCCACTCACATCATATCCTTTGTAGCTGTGTATTGCTATTTATCCCTCTCTTTTTCTCACAGTCTACAACTAGGTCTATTGGCTCTGCTGTCAAAATTTATCAAGATTCCTGTTTCTCACCACTTCCTCTACACCACCCTGCTGGTCCAAGCCACCAGCATCTCTCACCTGGTGACTACAAGAGCTCTCCAACTCCGGCTTCCTCCCCTACCTCCAAACCAATCAATTCTCAACACAGCAGCATAAGAGCGTCCTTGTCTAGAATGGCATTTCTTCTGTTGCTGCTTAATGTTTCCCAATGACTCAAGTTAAAAAAAAAACCCAAGTAAAAAAACCCATCTCACTCCAAGTAAAAAAAAACCAAGATTTCTAAAATGGTCTCCAAGGTTCTTTACCCTTGGCTCCTAGTTAACTGTCCTATTTATCTCCCCTCACTCACTCCTACCTCATGGCTTTTGTTCTAACACTTCCCTTGGTCAATCAAGTTCTTAAAAAAAAAATAACCTTACGAATTTTACCTTGGCTTTGTTGGTCTTGTTCAGGTTAGAAACTTGATCAATCAATTGCTGGACGGAGTCGGAACTGACTTCCCCATCCTCCAAACGATGATAAATTAATCGTGGTTTGCCTTCAGGGTTTTTCAGAAAAGCTTCTTCACAGTCTTCCAATAAAAGGCTAGATTGGAAATCAGTATTTCTTGTGCTACACTGAGCTATGGCAGCAGTCAGTCAACCTAAGTGTCAATAATGGGACTTTACAGCAATGACAAGGGGCCAGAAGCAGCCCAGGGACAGAACAAGAGCAGCTTTCCAAGAATGGATACCTTATAGCTCTGTTCCAGCTTAGTCATAAAAATACAATGCATTTATTATCAGACATTGAGAACAGGTACAATAAATTCTACATTAAATTGAGTTTTAAAGCATACAGAACTTTAATTTTTTAAATCTAGCAACAAGAAGAAAACTCTCAAAAATACTGTAAACATGGCTCAAAATAATGGACCAGACTCATGAGACTGCAAATAAATGGAAACCTAATTCCACTTATAAATACATAATTTCCAAATTAAGACACAAATATTATGAACCCCAATGCTTCAAGATTTTTCTCTTCTCTGGTCTTTTAGCCTTTCTTATCCAATAAATGACTTAAATGACCTGAATCTTTATATCCAAGATACAGTATGAGAAAGATCCAAAGGCAGATGGGGAGGTCAGATGGCAAGTAAAAATCTTAATTGAGGTACGAGGTTAAAAAAAATTCTAACTTTTGGGGTGCCTGGGTGGTTCAGTCAGTTAAGCCTCTGCCTTCTGCTCAGGTCAGTTCTTTTGTTATTGCCTTGGGAGAAAAGTTTGTGGCCACATGAATGCCAAAGAATGGGCGTCTGTTTCGGCACACGTTCCTATTTTAAAATCACACCCTACAGAATTGGCATGTGGAGTTCAGACGAAATCTGAGATTATGTGGGATTGGGTTCAAAGTCTTTGGTGGGACAGAAGTAGATGGGGCTACTGGGTACTGCTCAGGGGACATGTTTCTAGATTCATCTTTTGAGAAGAATGGGGGAATCATCATGAGAGGTGAAGGAACAACCTGAGAGAAATAAAAGCTCTACTAGCCTCTGTTTATGGTGTGAAGCCCACCATTACTGCCACACTTCTTGACAGCCAGGAAATAAACATTAAGGAAATAAAATAATCAGCAAACGGGATAAGAAAAATTAAAGCAAAATAAAGGCAAAGTAGAGGTAAAGAAATAATTAAATTTTAGAAATTAAAATTCTTTTTTATAAAAATTTATTTATTTTAGAGAGAGAGAGAGAGTGGGGGAGGAGGTACAGAGGGAGAGGGAGAAAGAGTCTTAAGGAGATTCTATACTGAGCGTGGAGCCCTACTCGGGGCTCGATCCCAGTACCCTGAGATCATGACCTGAGCCAAAACCAAGAGTCAGACGCTTAACTGACTGTGCCACCAAGGCACTCCTAGAAATTAAAATTATTACTCTTGAAGAAGAATAAAGTTTAAAAATACAAAATACAATTTTAGTTGAAGAAGATAAATTGAAATCTGCCCAGTGAAGTAATTAAATATGAAAGAAATGACAGGTAAAAGATCAAGGGGAATTTAAGATGAAGAAAATAAAAAAATAAATGTTAAAAGTGTAAGAATAATGTACAGTATTTTATCAACTAAATATGGATAAAAGATAAAAGAAAAAACAAGATGGTTTTAAGGATTAAAGAATTAATGAGGAAAACAACAAATGACATACATTACCACCTGAGATAAAACACTACCCAGACATTAAATAATAAAACAATATATATCCTTAATAAATATAAAAGAAAAAACAGGAAAAGAAGAGGGGTAAGGGAGGAAAAGAACCCCAACTAAAGGCAATCAAGTGGAAAGAATCCTTAAACTCGGTTTTGGGTTGAGGTTCATTGATCAGGTGGCCCCGTGGCCACTGGGCAGTCTCAAGGATCAGTGATGGATTACACTGCAGGGTCTCTGGTAAAGCCTAGGGCTCCACATACTTCCGTACACAGGTGAGGTCAGAGCTGGTCTTCAATAAAGACAAAAATGCTTTGGAAGGGTTAAAGCGAATCAGACAGCAAATGTAGAAAGAAAACTTAACCTCTTATTAAACGTATTTTGTCTTCTATCTATGTATCTAGTTGGTTAAAAAATAATCTTTATTTGCTGACTAGACTCAGTGGTATAATTATATTCACATTATAAGGAAATTGCTCACTTGATTGGAATTAAGTAGTAAGTTCCTCAGAGAATTAAAAATTTGGATTTAACATCTACACAAATGTTCAAGTAGCTCTCAATTTGTATTTGAAGAAAGAAAATAATGAAGGTGAATGCTGATTATTGAAATCAGGAGTGGCCAACTTGTTCTCTTATGGCTAGCAAGCATGTATTTTAGGCTTTGTGGGCCACACACAGTCTCTGTTGTAACTACCGTACTTAATTCTACTGTTGTAGTGTGAAAGCAGCTGTAGAAACACATAGATAAATGAATATTGCTATAGTCTAATAAAATTTTATTTCTAAAAACAGATCATGGACTGGATTTGGCCTGAGGGTCATAGTTTGCTACCTCTGATTAAAACGATCTTTACTTTAATGATGTTAACTTTATGACCTATTAACTCAAACAGTGTAAAAATTTTAATTCTTTAAGTATGAAAACTCAAAAAGTTTATTGAATTTTGTGGTTTGTTTTTGATTACCGGAATGCAATTACGACTTATCTCTGAAGATCATTTGGCAATCTCAATTCTATTTATAACTTCCCTAATAAGTGACAGAATTTTCAGCTTACCTTGGTAAAGTTAAATGAATGAATAAAATAACTAATGAACTCTTCTCAATTTCCCATTTTCTTACAGCAAGGTATTGATTTTCAAAATCTATTGGAAAATATATAGCATGGAAAAAATATCCCATTGTCTCACACATTCTTTTAAGTTTAGGTGAATAGTCCTAAAAAGAAATTAAAACAAAACAAAAGAAATATAAACATAATAAAAGGACAGCTTATTTAACTCCAGATCAAGTCAACTTCACACTACTTAAGAAAGCATGTTTTAGAATAGATTATGTTGTATATTTTTTTATTTAAAATTTAAAAAAATATATAATCATAGTTTATGAAAATTAAGGGAAAGGCAAGGTTCCTTTAAAACAAAAATAAGAAAAGCATACTAACTTGGCTGTTTTCTGGCTCAGAAAATGATTTATTTCATAATAAAACCTAAACCAGTGAAGAAAAATATTAGGCCATTTTCCTTTGGTATTTATTATTATTATTATAATAAATGGTTTCTGTTTTATTATTACAAAGAGCAGAACACGTAAATCCATGAATCTATATAGTAAACTGCCCACCATGATATATTAGATCATTAAAGCAAACAGGTATAACTGAAAACTATGTGGTCTATAACAAATTAGGTTACTAAGTAATGATGACTTATTATTATGCAATACATGAGGAATTCCTTTAACATCAGTTTGCAGTTTGGTTAATAACCTATATTCAGTTAGTGAGTAGAAACTTTGGTTTTCAAAATATTTTATCTTTTTACCAAAATTGAATAATATCAAAAAGGAGCACTAAGTTCCTTACTCAATTCTCTGGAGAATGTTAATATAGCAGGTATCGCATGTGACATGCAGCTTTATTTCAAATGCAGTTAGAACAGTAGTTGGCAAACTTTGTCTGTAGAAGGCAAATATTCTTACAAGTTAGTAATAGCTTGACAACTTGGATGTTTTGGCAGAGGTCTTTGGGGTCCATCTGGTCTCTGCTGCAATTTATTCTGCTGTTGTAGTGTGAAGCAGTCATAGATAGTATGTAAATGATAAGCCTCCTTGTGTTCCAATAAAACTTTATTTAGAGACACTAAAATTTGAATTTAATATAATTTGCACACGTCACAAACATTCTTCTTTGGATTTTTTTCTCCAACCACTTAAAAAGGTAAACAACAATCCTAGCTCTGGGTCACACAAAAACAGGCTGCAGGCCAGGTCTGGCCCACAGGTAGGCCCATCCCTGCCTCAGGTTAACTCCAATGGCTGCCTTGAAAAATTAAAAACCATGATAAGGATTAAATTTTGTTATAACCTGAAACAGATTCAACTCTAGAACTGGCAGATATTAACTAAAGCAGGCATTATCAACATGTGTCTTAAACACTGTAGAGTACGAGTAAAGCATTTAAAAGCATAACATTCCCAGGACTTAATGTGAATATATTGGTAACACTGAGCAAGATTTTCTCTAAAGAAAAGTCCTAAATTCTTCTTGCTCTTTAAGACATATAATCTGATAGGTAGTAAACTACTTGGTTTAGATGCAGTAGTATCATAAATAGGACACAATACTGACTTGTATTTTAAATCAGTGAATTCAGAATTTATAAACATCCTCACCTTAAGGAAAAGATCCATTTCAGGCTGGGTTTCATCTGTATAAATGAGGTAACATCTGACAGCGTTACTCCACAGAGAGTGTGAAAACAAGGGAGTAACTTGTAATAAACTAGCTACAGCAATATCCCAGTCATCTGAAAATAAAATTTATCTTAAGTTCATGAAAAAAAAAATCACCAGAAAAACATTGGACAAGATGATTTTTTTTTAAAGTCTGAAAAAACACAACAGGCAAGGTAGAATGGAATCTGATCTCACTTGTGAATACTGACACCGTTTCTGGAATAACATATTCTAAGGCAAAGAGTTCTCTAACCTCAAATTCTATCCTTGGGAATGAAGCAATCAATGTTGCCAGCGGTCCTTGTCCTTGCTGGGGTACCACTGGATCCAGTCAGATATCATGAACCTATGTTAATGAGCTGTTCAATGAGTTTGCAACTTCAGGAGAGCCTACATTCCCAGGCTGGCCTATAGTTTAACCTACTTATTATTCTTGAGATATATTGAATCAAAAAGAAACTTTAGGAATGGCATAAAATGTAATGCTATTTAGTGAGAAAGAACATTTTAAGACATATTTGGCTAATTCAAAAGGAATAATTAAAAATTATTTTCATTTTGCTAACAGACAATTTTGTAGTTTTAAGGAAAGAGTGGAGCTACTTATAACACTCAGATCTGCAGTGATATTGAAATTATGAATAGACCTTAGAGCTGTATTGGACACCACATTACATAAAAATAGTGAAAATATTCTTTTGACTAAGGACACTACATTGAATAACTGAGGTTTTATATTCTATTCTGCAACCTTCTCCCACTTTTAACAGCATCAAAGATGTGGAGGAAAAGACCAAAAACTACTGCTTTTCAGTTAATGTACATTAGATTCTCACAGATCAACAGCAACACCTAGAATTCAGACCAAAAGCTAAGTTTCTAGAACATGATGAGCCAGTCTGGCTGTGGAGCACCATCTGATCCTGATGTGACTCATATAAGTTAATCAGCCCTGGTCAGTGACAGCACCAGGACAGGCTGGTTTGGCAGTGGAAGACACCCAGAATAAAAATCTGCCCTGCTGATGGGTCTTTCTCCCAGCACGTACAAGATTATAGGACCTGAACAGTGACTACCAAGGTAATTGGCAAATGGCATGTGTTACCTCTGTTGACATTTGCAAAGGGTCCCTCCACATCTATAGAGCTATGGGCAAACTCAGGGCCCCTGAAGGACTGCTGAAGCTGGATCATACTCCCTATGGAAGGTTCACTTCCCAAGGCTCCTCCAGTCCAATATTCACACTGGGTTCCAGCAGCTGTAAACGCAAGAGATTTGATGGTGTGAAAACCAAATTACTGAATGTTCAAAAGGTTATCACACATACTAAACAGGATTTCTAATTTTAAAAATGCTATACTATTATAAATACAACAAATATTCAAACTTTAATGATTTTGAAAGTACTCTGTCACCAACTTCTGGCAAGTTCTAAGGTGCTGGTTAACATAATTCTGGTGATCATCTCAAAGTCAAAGAGGGGATTAAAAAGAGAAAGATGAAAAGAAATAAAGAACATAATAATCAAAGGAATTATAACAACAGAAGCAGTTAAAAATATCCCCATATAGAACCCTCCTACACTGTTGGTGGGAATGCAAACTGGTGCAGCCACTCTGGAAAACAGTATGGAGATTCCTCAAAAAGTTGAAAATGGAGCTACCCTACGACCCAGCAATCGCACTACTGGGTATTTATCCTAAAGACACAAAGGTAGTGTTCCTCAGGGGCACGTGCACCCGAATGTTTATAGCAGCAATGTCCACAATAGCCAAACTATGGAAAGAACCTAGATGTCCATCAACAGATGAATGGATAAAGAAGATGTGGTATATATATACAATGGAATATTATGCAGCTATCAAAAGAAACGAAATCTTGCCATTCGCAACGACATGGATGGAACTGGAGGGTATNCAGTGACAGCACCAGGACAGGCTGGTTTGGCAGTGGAAGACACCCAGAATAAAAATCTGCCCTGCTGATGGGTCTTTCTCCCAGCACGTACAAGATTATAGGACCTGAACAGTGACTACCAAGGTAATTGGCAAATGGCATGTGTTACCTCTGTTGACATTTGCAAAGGGTCCCTCCACATCTATAGAGCTATGGGCAAACTCAGGGCCCCTGAAGGACTGCTGAAGCTGGATCATACTCCCTATGGAAGGTTCACTTCCCAAGGCTCCTCCAGTCCAATATTCACACTGGGTTCCAGCAGCTGTAAACGCAAGAGATTTGATGGTGTGAAAACCAAATTACTGAATGTTCAAAAGGTTATCACACATACTAAACAGGATTTCTAATTTTAAAAATGCTATACTATTATAAATACAACAAATATTCAAACTTTAATGATTTTGAAAGTACTCTGTCACCAACTTCAAAGTCAAAGAGGGGATTAAAAAGAGAAAGATGAAAAGAAATAAAGAACATAATAATCAAAGGAATTATAACAACAGAAGCAGTTAAAAATATCCCCATATAAAAATTTTAAACAACATTTCTAACATTATGGTTTAGTGTCAGTGTAAAATTGGAAGGAGAGAATTTCAAAGGAAGACCACTACTAGCACACCTGTAATTAAGATTGGTAATTCATTAGGATGTAAACTAAGGATGTAAAAACTACATCTTCTTTAACCTCCCAGAGTAACAAAATTAATGTCTGAATCAATAGGTACTTTTGAACATGTTTATTTTTTTTAAAAAGATTGATTATCTATTTATTTTAGAGAGAGAGAGAGAGCACGTGCACTCACGAGTAGGGGGAAGTCTGAGGGAGAAGAGAGAGAGAGAAGCAGACTCCCTGCTGAGCACGGAGCCCTTCATGGGGCTTGATCCCAGGACCCTGAGATAATGACCTGAGCTGAAATCAAGAGTCGGATGTTTAACCGACTGAGCCACCCAGGTGCTCTTTTTTTTTTTTTTTTTTAATAAATTACATTTGCCAGAATATCTACATGGCATCCTTGACTAAATATGAGTATACTAGTAATGGGCTCAATCTCTGGCAAAAATAAGATTATTATTTGTAGGTCTTTGAATGTGAAATGAATGATGTTCCCTTAAGCATTCTTTCTTCAGGTTTAATTCAAAATATGGAGAAAGACCTAGGAGGACATATTAATTTGCTCTTATTAACTTGCTAAGGCAATTACAATATAATAGTTTTGAAATGCTGTACATTTTAACATGTCAACACTGAAATAACCATTACTAATGGTTAATGTGGGGGCATAAGGGTATCCACTTAGCCACTTGAAGCCAATAAGAATCACTTCATGTTTTTTCCCCCCTCAAAAGTGAGTAATAAAAATCCTCAGATGCTGGTCAGATCCCAGTGGTTCTCGAATGCAAATTAAGAGGCAATTATCAGTTGCCATACTTCACTCCAAAATCAGTTTGTAAGATAAAATGCATGGGGCACCTGGGTGGCTTAGTCTGTTAGGCATCGGACTCCTGATTTTGGCTCAGATCATGATCTCAGGGTCATGAGATGGAGCCCTGAGTTGGGCTCTATGCTGAGCATGGTGCCTGCTTAAGATTCTCTCTCTCCTCTTCCCATAACTCCCCTCCCCCCACCGCTCACATGCTCTCTCTCAAAAAAGAAAAAGAATAAAATGCTCTTTCCTATAAATGAGAGAGTGTCTGCATTTTTCCACTGCATTTACAATAGAATCTTTTTCATTTTTCAATATCAATCACAGTTTAGTAATATTTTCTTGGTAGACCCTTTCATTTTATAGGGCAGGCCCTTTCATTCTAGGACTCCAGGCTTTTCTTTATTTCTAGAAAAAAACATATTTTACATGTTTAATTATAAAATAAAAACTTTTTGAGTAGCTTACAAAACTGTACTGGAAGCCACTCAGCGGAATATCATGCAGATATTCTAATGGACAGTTGCAAAGAATGTTTCATTATGTGGAAAAATAAGGTGACAGATTATGAACTATCCTCCAATACCCATCCTCCCCTTCTTCCTTTAGTAGCAGAATTTCAAACTTTAGGTAGATACATGACTCTCCTACTAATGTTCACACTTTCCAATCTTTGTACTTGTAGTTCTGGCCAATGGGGTTTGGGGAGTAATCTGTATACCTTTCAGATTGTGCTTTAAAGGAGAGGAATGAATTCCCTTCCTTTGGCTAAAATGTAAAAGTCATGGTGAGACCCAGAGAAGCTGTTTTATACCAGCAAGTGAAAAGCTATGGGGTGAGTTTGGCAGAGCAATAAGACAGAAGGAAACCTGGCACCTAACAATGTCATGGACTTTATGGAAAATTGCTGTTATAACAGCTGAGAAAGAGGGAGAAAGTGCAACTCTATTTGTAAGAGCAACCACTTTAACTTATAAAAGGATTCAAAGTTGGCTATACGATATCGTTACACCTATTCTGAAGGCTCAAAATATTATACATAGGCAGTAAATTTACCAGTAACATCTGTACAGTTGTCATCTGAATCAGACTCTCCAGGATCAAATACTTGGATCCCCTGAGCCTGGAGTCTCTGAAGTTTGCTTTCCAACTCTCGCTTAGCCCTCAGTAAGTCCTGAATTTCATTTTCCTTGGTCTCCCTAAAAATCTTTAAAAGACAAAGATCAATTTTGAAACCTCCTCCATCATCAAATGTCGTGTCGACTCTTAACAGAAAAGTCTTTCGTTCATAAAACCAATATTCACGTGATCCTGATCTTTTTTGTAACTGGAACCCACTAGAATTCGGGCAGGAGCCCTGTCTGCGGTATGGGGCTCTCTTGTGCACTGTTGATCTTTAGCAAATTTGTCCCCCCACCACTAGATGCCAATAATGCCTTCCCATACACAATATCTCCAAATATTTCCAAATGCCTTCCACCCGTATGGAAATACTTTCCTTTTCCCCCAAAATTCCTATTGTAATGCTCACTTCTTTTTTTACTTTTTCCTTGAAGTGATCTCAAGTTTACCAGGTCCACTCAAAAATGTAAGAAGTGCTCTACTTTGGTTCTTAGAAACTTCAGGACTCCTACATCATTCACTTCTATTTATCTACACAGCATTATACAAACTTTTAAAATACGCTGTTTTTATTCTATGTCACTTTGGGGGTAAAAATGTAAGGAATTTACCTTGAATTGTCTTTTCACTTTATCTCTGTCATGTTCAAATGTCGCTGCCCTCTCCATTGCTTGGTATTTTGCTTCTAAAGCACTTTCCTTTTCCCGAAGTATTTTCTGGTAAGTTTTTTGAAGGGCCTGAAATAATGCACCTTGTTACTTCTCACAAAAATAGTATTCCTCCAAAATTTCACATTATTCTACCTATATACTACATACAAGTCTCAGAATTGGAACAATCTACTTACTATTTTATGTTATCAAGAACTACATATTGCCATTTTATTCAAACATGGAATGAAAAAAACAAATATACTTGAAGTGTAGTAAATGAAGACACTTCAACATTAAACTTTTAATGGAAATTAATACTTTTTCTTTGAAATACTGTGCCAAATTCTTAATCTTCCCATGTCTCTGTTTTCCTATCTATAACAGAACAAAAAATGTAATTTATAAGGTTTAACTTGAAGGATAATTAATTCTGCATGACCATGCACTCCTTGGCTCCATGTCTTCTTCATTTTGCTATCCCCAGAGCCCTCTTGGTGCCAGATACATTGAAGGCCTCTATTAAATGTCTGACTGAATGGGTTAAATAAATTCAGAAGAGTTTTTTTAATGCCTAGATATGTGAGAAATGAATCAAAAGGGTTACATAAAAAAAGGGGCAGGTTAGTTAAGAAATCAGTTTATGTCCCAAGACAGTATGTCTCTCAAACTAAAATGCAGAGCGGTTTCTACTAAACTTTCAAATAGTTAGACGACTACATAAGGTAACAGGAGGAACCTGAGACTGTGACATTTGTCAGCCCTTAATGCACTCTGCCCTGGTTGATCCAGCCTTCTTTCCTATCCCCATAATGTGCAGTAGCCGCTGGACAATGGTTTGGGTGCGTGAAATCTGGTATCTGAAATGCAAAGGTCCATTTTACACACACAAGTGCATCAAGACTGCCCAGTAAGAAAACTGGTAAGACAAAAGGTAGACTACTGATAAGGAGTTCTTCCCAGATAACAGTGTGAATAATACAAGTGGGGGAAGGGGTGACTAGAATGCCTACCTAGGAGGAAGAAGGCTCTTCCTATCAGAAAAATCAGTCTGAGATATTTATTCATTTCCTACTGTGATGAGCCCAGCAACACCTGGGGTATCTCTTCCACATTTCAAAAAAACAAAACAGTAAAACCACAACCCTCAGAGAGGCCCAAAACTGATGGCAAAAAGTCTTAAACAACGTGGTCATAGAAAAGCAATCTTTTGCTTTATATACTATTTTGATGAGTCAAAATACATCTACTATAAGGAGCCCATGCAATAATTGTTTTTCGAGTAAATTAATCAAATGAATTAAGGGAATTTGACTACACCTAGGGAACGTTTTCATTTTTTTTTAAAGATTTTTTTTTATGTATTTACTTGACAGAGAGCGAAATCACAAGTAGACAGAGAGGCAGGCGGGGGGGGGGGGG